>OZ018401.1:14064695-14504407 GCA_963969585.1 Drosophila helvetica | reverse complement strand
CACCGACCACACCGAGAGGCTTCTAGTGATAAATCCCTCAATCATTCAATCTGCAAACATTCCGTCATTCGGCACATCGCAGCCGTATACACATGTCGTATAATGCTGCCCTACTGAAAACAGGCTCCAAGAAGGCAATTTTTGGATGCAGTGTAATTGGTATTCGGCAAGCGGTCACGTCTCGAAGTTCTTAAAAATAAGTTACATTTACAAGCTCAGAAAAACGATAACTAGAAACTGTTCCAAAAATGAAGTTTGTGTTTGCATCCAGTGGGGCAACCAGCCAGCCCATTCACCGTACCAGTCCTGGAAGAGGGGGCCATCCCGAAGCCAGAGGCCCTAGAGAATCCCGGTACCGTGCAGGAGCTGTTCCGCAAGATGCGCGAAACCCAGCCGAGTCCTTCGTTGGCACCAATACCATGTTGAGCCAGCCACGGAGCAAGCACTTTCAGATGTCGCACTCTCCACATCAACAACACTTCGCCGAGCTACCGCTGCCTGAGCACCCACTTGGGCAGCACGCTGCGACGGAGCAACTGCGCTGCAATATCGGCGGACGCCGGCGTGTGCAGCCGGGCGCCCACAACACGCCGCATCAGATGACGGAAGACGATCGTGGCAGCGACATCTCCCTCTCGCTCACTCTGTTGCAGGAATGCAATACATTACTCATGTGATAGATTCATGTGTAGTCTGGGATCTTACCGGTCTCCACCTCGAACGGAGTGTTGTGTAACACGGATATACGTATGTATACTTATGAACCGCACGACACTGATTATAACACTGATGATTATGTGTCACTCAACATTTTTTACTACAAATTTTGAACTCGATATTTTTTTTCAAGGAATAAACAGGTCTCTCTCACACGAGTCCTACCCGAAAAGTGAATATTCCCAAACGAGATCCGTTGGGTCGCATTGACAGTTGCTTTCGATCGAAAAATGGGCTACTGTTGTTTTTTTGTTGGTTCTTGCCTGTTTTCAGTGGGGCTGCATTATACGACATTGCGATGTGCCGAATGACGGAATGTTTGCAGATTGAATGGTGGAGGGATTTATCACTAGAAGCCTCTCGGTGTGGTCGGCTTTGGTACCGTTGTGGCGGCGCTTGGGATATTCCTTCTTCTGCATTCGAAGGACGAACGTGCGTCGGATAAAAGCTACACCGCTTGGCGGCAGAAAGCTACAAAAGCTAAAGCTCCACTCCACTCCCTGCCATTCCGAATCAGGATAGTACTGCGTGCCATTTCCAGCTAAAGTTTCTATTCAATCCCCGAAAGAACAAAGCTACGGAAAGCCTCGCGGAAAAGCTGCTTTGGGAGTGGAAACCGTAGATGAACGCCAAGGGATAGCGGCTAACAAGCACTCCTAAGACCCGGACCGGACTGTTGTGTCACGTGTCCATAGAAAGGTGCACAGCTTTCCTTCACGAAAGTTCTGGTTGTATAAAAAGCTCCAAAGTCGCTCCTAATTATCTGCCTAGATGCTTGCCATCGGAAATGACCTATATCCTGCCATTTTGAATGACTTTACTCGTAAGGCATTCCTAACGGTGGACCTGCGTAAATGGAATGTATGTATGTATGTATGTCATGTCCTGGGAAAATACACACCTAAAATGGAATCTCAAATATGCTCCATGTGGTACGTTCGAGTTTCAAAGCACCAAAGTTTTCCAGCACTGAAAACCCAACAAAACACACGTCTATATGGTCGAAGGAGCTCCACCGTTTGGTGAGGGTGGCGCATGCGCCTGCTTCACCCTGAGCGGCTTAAAATAGATGAGCCATCCCAGGGGCATGGCCCTTGGATGTGTTTTTTCATCGCGAATAACGGAAATAACTGAACATAATAGTTGCGGGCACATGTTTCAGTCAATCGGGGACTCAGGAATGAGTTCCATTCTATCTGAGTAAGTCATGGACAGAGCAGAACAACATCATTCAGATTGAGATTTACACAACAGGGGCCGCTGGGGATCTACAAATTATAAATTGTTTACTAGGACTTGCTAGACCGAAATGGAAGATCCAAGTGCAACGGAAACCCTCCAGGCACAGCCAACGGCTACGGCTACGCCAACGTCAGCGGACTTGAACACAGAAGAGGCTGAAGGAGCTGATGGAGGTGATGGAGCGGATGGAGCTGATGGAGCTGAAAATGTCAGCTGGTGCGAGATCGAGAGCGATCCCGGGGTCTTCACACAGCTGATACGTGACTTTGGATGCGTGGGAGCGCAGATGGAGGAGATCTGGAGCCTGGACACAGACACATTCAAGAACTTGGAGCCGATACACGGCCTCATCTTTCTCCTCAAGTGGGTGCGCGACGAACAGCCCGCCGGCCGTGTGGTCAGCGACCTCAGCAACATCTACTTCGCCCAGCAGGTGGTCGAGAACTCCTGCGCCACCCAGGCCATCCTCAGTCTGCTGCTCAACCTGAAGCACCCGGACATCGAGCTGGGAGAGACGCTAACGCGCTTCAAGCATTTCACCCGCAACTTGGATCCGCTCAGTCGCGGCTACTGCCTTGGCAACGACCGGAAGATCCGCACAGCCCACAACTCGTTCTCCCGATCCCGTCCAAGTCACCGTCCCACTGCCGTTGTGGGCGAGTCCCAGGAGGACGAGCGCGACGCAGACGTCTACCACTTTGTCGGCTACATGCCCATAGGCGAGAGGCTCTACGAGCTGGATGGCTTGCGGATGGGACCCACGGAGCTGGCCGTGATCGCCCCGGGCCAGAACTGGCTGGACATTGTTCGGCCGATCATCGAGGCGCGCATGCAGCGCTACAGCGGCGACGATCTCCACTTCAATCTGATGGCCCTGGTCTCGGACCGGCAGCGCTTCTACGAGCGCCAAGTCGAGCAGCTCCAGCGGGACTCGCTACAGATGCCAAAGTCCCGGCGAGAGTCGCAGATCAACGATCTGCTCGACAGACTGCGCGTCGAGAAGGAGAAGAACCGTCAATACCGCATTGAGAACTCGCGCCGTCGTCACAACTACTTGGCCTTCATCGTGGAGCTGCTTAAGCAGATGGGGGAGCACGACCAGTTAACGCCAATCTTGGAGCAGGCCCAGCAAAACACCAACGAAACTGATGATCCTCACGGAAAGAGTACGCTTTGAATATCCGGGGCCTAGGACTGCCTTCTCTTGATGCCTCTTAATTAAGTAGCAATATTTGACACAAACCTCTCGGGCCCAATCATTCATCCATTGCTTCTTCTCTGCCCTTAGATAATTTGGCTTAAGCTCAGTCAAAACTCTGTCAAAGGTCTGGTCAAGGCTTTCCCCTAAAATTCCCATTTAAACAAACCCCACGACGAGGCCCTACCCCTACCCCTACCCCTACTCAAACACAAACATTCGCATGAGTCCATGCGCTTCGTGGGGCCTCCAAGCTCGAAGCAGCGCTCCAAATCTCCAAGTGCAAACAAAGTGGCGGCGACGAAGGGTTTCCCTGTTCATGTGTCACTGTTGACTTTGGCCTAGAGAGGGGTTCGTGCCGGGATATGAGGAGTACCCTCAAAATCACGCATGTCAGCGGTCACAAAGTTATACAAAATTCGTCAGTTACGTGAGGATCATTCAGTTCTCGTTCGTCACGAAATTATAGTGTCAACAGTGGGAATATATTCCAAAATTAATTTAGTACGTATATGACGTTTTTTTGAATGTGTTTTTTAAGTTTTTTGGTAATTCACATAAATAAGAGCCCAGACATCCAATACAAAAATATCCAAGAATCAAGTTAGCACTCAAAGACGATATAAAATAATGCAGTTGCAACATTTTAGTATCCAATTGGAATTTGATTGAAACAATTACTTGTAATAGAAATTTCGCCTCCGGAAGATGTACTATTTCGAATGCCCGGTAAGTGATCGCACATCGCTAAGGATTACGAAAGTAATGCTTAAATGGTCGAATTCCTAAGCAAATTCTAGAGTTACCTAAACGGAATACCTTTTCCGGGGACTGAGAATCCTGTACTGAATACTACGGCTAGTGTTGGAGATGTGATCTTCTGGCTTGCATTAATTGGCGGGAGTAGCGCGAGTGCTGGGCAATCACTAATCAGGCGCTGGCTTCCCTTACGCTCGTGTCACGAGCCCAGCTCTACCCAGGACTCTAACGAAGGGTGGGGGAAGGGCTCCAGTGGGCGTAGAGACGTAGCAAATTAACCGCAAGAAGCGTCCAATATGGTGAACGGGGGAACACGTGACTTGAAGCATTAAGCAATTTGCCGCTGAATTGTTGGCTCTGCTCATTGTGCCTAAGCAATTGAATTAGCCGGGCCCTAAAAGCGAAAGCAGCGCACAAACAACCAGCAATGGCAACAGAATCAGAATCAGAAACAGAAACAGTACCAGAAACAGCCGCAACACGGATCCCCCGATCTCGGAGGAGGTATCAAGGCGGCAGGCAGCTAAGTGCAACACAGGGCGCACAGGCAACTGGCAGCAGAAACGGAAACTGAAATGTAATTGCTTGTGGCGCTTCTTGACTTCTTGACCCGTCACCTGCCGCTCCGCCACCTTCCCTCGCCTTCCCGGCGTGCGGCAATCACACCAAACACAGGCGAACTGGCCAACTAGTTTACAGTTTCGATTAGAGGGCTGCCAACCTGTGCCAACACACAGCTGCAGCTGGAGGGACGACACACACCTCTCCCTGGGGAACCGATGGACCTAACTGACCGATGGATTTAATTTTCCAAGGGATATCAGTGGCAGGCGATGGAAGGAAATGGAAGAGCACACAGGAGAAAGTAAACTAATTTATAAACTTATTAGTGGGGAATATCTCCTATCTCCACATAATAGCCATACACCATATCTGCATGGGGAGCAGTCAGTGGATTGAAGACTGAAATTCGCATTAATTAAATTACCTTCCACGCCATTTCGCCATCCTGACACAGTGGAACAGTGGAAATGAGCTGAAAGTCTCAATAATAACTATTTGAACAGTAATAAGGCCGCACGGACTGGCAGGGGCTGTACGAGGGGGAGGCGGGGAGGCGCCTTGTGGGCAGGTGCAACGTGACCTGTCAACTCGGACTCTGACATATTGAGTCATCAATTGAAGGCTAACAGCTTTGGCAACAGTCGAAATGGCAATGACAATTGCCAGGTCAGAGCCACCGCCATCCAAGACAAGCCCACGAGCCGCGAGTCGCGAGTCGACCTTACCGCCCTGTCAATGGTTGTTCTGCCCCTGGTCGAGGGGTTGAGTGGGGGGTTGCCAGAAGAACGGCCACTCTGGTGGAAAAAGCGCAATTTTTATGTTAATGAACATCATTTCTCTCTGTTTGCCTTCACTTGTGCTAAGTGTCGCAAATAAATTCATTAAAGTGGCGTTTCTCAATTTTAATGAACGCAACGCTCCACCAAAACAATGACACCACACCACCACCCCCACCACCCCCACCACCCCCACCACCCGCACCATCACACCATCCCACCTTCCTATCCATTCGCATTCCACCCGACCCATCTTCAACATCTTCTGGATGGTTGGGCCCGAAATGAACTTTCAAGGAATGAATACAAATAATGGACATTAAGGCAGCCCGAATTATGGTTGAATTAACAAATGAATTACGGCTGATTTATTATAATCTTCCATCCAGCGATTAACGTTATCGTCTGCCCGTCTCGTTATCGCTATCGGCAGCAGAGTTGCATGCTTTATGGTAATTGTGCATTATTATCTATAAATGATATGCACTATATAGTCGTTACAAAACGCATTTATCTGCCTGCATGTGCATTTATTTTGAGTCGATGTGTGGGTGTGTGAGTGATTGTTCATTATTATTGCTTCACCGATGAAGTTTTAATTGCTCCACAGCAGGAACAGTTAGTTGTGAAATGGAGAATCCTGGTCCATGAGGTGCATCTCTATCAGACAGACCTGGATCGACTTGGTCCCGATCCGCTCTGGGAGCGACACTGCTAGCTTCTGCCCTGACAACTCCTTTATTCATTAAGGCTGGGGACAAATGATTGGCAGCGCGGGGGAGAAAGTAAGCAAACATCAACACACGGGTATCGCTTGGCAGCAGAGGCACGCATATCTTTCGACAGCAACCGGCACGACTCATCTGACAGCCCCATGCACATGCTCCCCGCTTCGTCCTCGTCCTCGTCTTCCGCTTTCCCCATCTGATGATGGGCTTACCCAATTATGAAACATTAAAAATACGCGCATATAAATCGCTTCATTTTTATGCGCAATTACGGGGGAAGCTGTAACCTTGGGAAAGCTCTCCCTCCTCCCTCCTCCCGCTCCCGTTCTTCGCTTTACAGACATATCCCCCCTCCCCCCACGTGCTGTCAACTCCAACGGTAGTTCTGCTCCTTCTTCTTGCACTCTGCCATTTGTTGTTGTCTCGTGCTTTCGCATTGCTGGAGGCTTTTCCTGCTGCACTGAACAAAAACTCGCTCTTAAAGCTAGCAATATATGTATGTAGGTACAATTGATAATTTGTCCGTTCCGAATGCGACCTATCAGATGCAATGTACTCCTTCGGTGATTCCTGTCACAATGCTGCTGGACAACAGGTCAATCGTGTTTCTTCAGGGAGCGAACCTGTTAATCTTCAATCAAATAATTCCCACGATTCCCATGGCACCAGCGATACAGAGATTTCTGAAAGCCATCGAAGACTTGCGGTATACCTTTCGAGGAGCTGGATTCTATTGGTTCCCTGTTTGGAGAAGGTGTCATGATGAGAAGGTAATTTTGTAAGATTTGTCCAGGTGATCACGATACTACCCGGTTGCTACCCATCGCAGAATAATTTTCATTTTAATATAAGATGTGCATTTTTATTGAGGACAATTTAATGATTGTACAATATTTATTTGATTATTTGTGTCGAGTGGCAGGTCATTACCAATTCCATCAGAGGTTCTCCAGTCTATTTTCGTTTCGATTTGATTGAATGGAAAATATGAATGTTATTCTACTACTATTAAATATTTTGTAGATTGTTTCCTTCAATGTTTATCAAGTTATTGCAACTCCAACGGTTTTCCCAAAAACAAATAGGAAATACATTTATTTGCGAAAGCAGATACAAATGCATTTATTTATATATTTTAATAAAGATCTTCTAAGATTTAATATAGGTGATTCAGGTAGAAGGACCTATTGGGATCTTCCCGTTCTGGGATCATAGCCTTTTTGAGGTGATAAAAGCGTTTCCAACTGTCGCCCAATACTGTAAAGTATGCCCTAGAGAAAAGGTATTTCTGGATAATAAAGAAATTAAGCATTCGAAACTACCATTTGAAACGAGCATCTTCACAAAGAAAAAGAAGACTGATCACTTCTCTAAGATTAGACTCTTAAACTTTGATGATTTAATTTAAAACTGAAAATATACTTAGGCGCGTGTGAAGAAATCTTCAACAGATTAAATGTGAGGTATGAAGGGAGCCAATGCGGTCAATGAAAGTTCGCACCGTTACAGGAAAATTCTCTCAGAAATGCAATAGGGTCCGAAGTGCTGACATGAGATATCTGACGATGTTGCACAAGCTCTTTCTTTCAGTGTGTCGCTGGCGCTTCAAAGGCAGGGAGCAGCCTTCTCCTTGTTCTCGCTGGTTATGCTCCTGTCACTGTCACTGTCGCAGTCTCTGCTCCAGCCTCTTTTCTCTGTGCCGTGCTGTTCACGCTACTCAATTAAGTTAATTCCCGTTTGCATAAACTGGGGGTAATGTTTTGTCACCATCCGCACCAGAACTCAGCCCTCAGCCCTCCCACTCCCACTCCCACTCTAACTCCCTGCCCTGTCTCCGACTCCTGATGCGCGATTTCCGGGCCTCGATTCATGTATTTTTTATTTATTTTGATTTAAAGCGATTTCCAGCGCGTCTGCCCCCAACTACTCGACCGTGTGCACTTTTCCCCAAAAAGTGTCACCCAGCCAAAAGAGGAGAAAAAACGGAATGACAACAACGCTTAAAAATTCCCGAAAAGGGAGAAGCAAAGGAATAATCAGTTGAGTACGGTCGCGGCTGTGGTCACCAAACTTTCACCGGAAGTTGGCCAATAAAAAAAGTAATATATATGTATACGAAATGCCTCTGGTCTAGAAAGTGCGTTGCCTTCGTCTCGTTCGCTTTGTCTAATGCGATTATGGGAGGCTGGCCGTCACTTCGCGTCATCGTTCTAGCCAGGTTTCAGGGATGTGCGCGTGACTGGGCTTCATTCGTGCTCATTAAGCGAACGATAAGAGTGAAGTTGATTCGCAGCTATAATATATATATAATACATTTTATGTGTGTTTGTGTGTCACAGATAATTACATTTTTTTACTCCTAATTCAAGGAGTACATAAACTTAAACCAACTCGAAAAATTAAGAACACTCACATACAAATGACTGAAAATAGTAGTTTTATATAGCTTCAGCCGAGTGTCCTTAATATATTTGACATAACTGACTTACCGCTCAGATAATAATCCCTGGGTTCGGTTAACCATAACCAAGTATTTCAACACGGTATTTTATTGCACGATGCGAGCATTACCACCCATTTGTCCTCTCATTGACTCCCGATTTTAAACCAGTCAAGAGGTCGTTTTTTGTAAAATTTTTGATAGGAGTTTTGAAAGGATGGGAAAGGGTCTAGTCACTTAACGGCCCTTAACCCTGTCGAATCGACGAACACATCTTATGTTCTCCCTCTATATTTTGTTCACACAGATCGCTCCGCAGATCTATTAATTTTTCGCTAAGTGATTCCTAAAATATTAAGTATACGTCGAAAACATTTCTCAGATTAAAAAGACATTCCTGTTAGCTCCAAGAAGTATATAATAGTTTGTTTTATTGAAAAAGTGCGAATAGGTTTGGAATTACATAAGCTTAAAGTATTTCTTCGTCTCTTACCCTTTGAGGTAGAATCCCATCATGAGACAATGATTAAAAATAAAAAATAAATTAGTACTCTCATGGGTGCCCTGTTCGATAATCTCGTGCCAAAAAATACACACTGTTTCTCTGACCTACAGACCATCTCTAATGTGCGGTCAGAGGGCGGCCGGGCCGAGCCGGGCCGGCAAGTTTCAGCTGTCCGTTGCAAAAATGACTGCCCCTTTTCCCGGCTGCCACTGCCCGACGCACCATCTAATGTGATTTCCATGCTGCTCTACAAACCAAAAACCGAAACAGAAAGAAAAGAAAAGAAAAAAAAAAGCAAGACACCAACGAAAGATAAAATGAGGAAAGTCCACGTCGACTTTTGTAGCTGATTATCTGGTCCGCGATGACAGCGGACTTAGTGGCCAGGGAAGGGGACAGGGACAGGGGCAGGGGCAGGGACAGGACAGGCGGGGCAGAAACGGGAACAGAGCTCATGGCAACGACGGTCTCAGACGGTAGCAACAGACAGCCAGGCCAGCCCTGAAGAAGGCAAAGAAGGAGGCCCAGAAGCCGGGATAAGACGTTAATATTATTATACGCTTTGTAAACAAATTATGAATTATGTTGGATAAATAGAAAAACTTAATAATAACTTGATTGCGGCATTTGGCTGTCTACGCTCTTCCCTGCCCTGCCCTGGTCCGCCCTCCCCCCAATTGTCATCTGGGGTCAAAGAGGCGGGATGAGGAGGAGCACTGAGCGAAAAAGGGTCCTATCTTGTAATAATATATTCCCTACATATCTTTTTGCTTGTTGCTTTAAAAGAAACAGCGAAATACTTTCCAATTCCAAAAATGTAATACTTTTAACAGAAATAATTTGATTGTTCGTCGAATGTCGGGGGCTTAATGTCAATTACGCCACCTTGGCCACGTATTCAGCGACGGATATTGGGTCCAGCCGTTGGAATCTACTCGCCATGCACATCCCAATCTCAACGGTGACGTCAGTCAGGGAATTCCCCAAGGCTTTCTTCAGAGTTTGAAGTGCAAGTATGGTGGCGCCCTCTGTCTTTAAGTCAGCTTTGTATTGATCGGCCAAGAAAATGTTGCATTCGTGCGCATTGATGCCCTGTGCAACGGCCTGCAGGGGTACGAAAGTGCCCGAGGGGTTCAGCTGATAGAGATAGTAGTCCTCATTGTGCCAGCCGCAGATCAACAAGGAGGCGCCAAAAGGGCGAGCGCCCCCGGGCTGGAGATACTCCCGCATGAAGGTGGCCACGCCCTTCACCAGCTGCGGCACTCCGATCAGCTCCTTGTGAGCGTAGCGATAGTCACTCGCCGTTTTATTGGCCCTCTTCACAAGGAGGCGATAATCGGGACCCAGTCCGGAGCACGCGGCACCAATATGCTTGTCAATCACCTCCACGAAGTGCGGAATGTGGGCCCCACAGAATGCCCCTGGCTTGTTTCCTGTGGCAATGACGACGCCATTAGCAGCCTTGACGCCAACGGAGGGATTGCCATGGGCAACCGCCTCAAAAGCGCACTCCAGTTGGGGCACACCTCCAGACGACATCATGTTCGCTGTTACTCCAGGTATTGTATTGTATATTGTGTTATTTTGCATATGAAATAGTGACACTAGCTACGTTGTATAAACTGTGAGTTTCTAATATATGTATCTAATACTATCTATGTTTCACAAAACTTCACACAACACTAGGCCAACTTATTCGAAAACGCAAGTTGACCCAATCCGAATAATCTCAGAAGATCATGACTCAGGAAATAACAATTATAATTACAGCAAAACCTATTGGAAAATAAAAGCAGGCTGACATAATTCATTTGCGGCCAAAACTATTATCCGAACATGGTCTGCAATCAATACGAATATTAAACCAAACATGCTCACTCGCACACTGTCCAAGTAGATCATTATCCTCTGCTCACAGTTTCTCTATTCTTTGGCGTTCGTTTTTTAGGCGTTCTGTGGCACATTGCGCCCATTTCTTTCAGTGTCTGCATTGCCTAATAGACGTCGAAACCACTGAAGACTAATTCAAGGTGGCCCAACCTGGCAGACAGGGACCTCGTCATTTTGCTTGTTTCGTCCTCGTCTCGTCCTTGGATCCGGATCTATATTGCCGCATTGGCGGCACGTTAATTATGACTCAAAAATGGCCAAATTGTGCATGTTAAATACAAAATACTTACCAGACTGAGATACCCTTGGGATGATTCTGCAACAAATGACAGAGAAAAAGAGAAAGCAGGAGTGGGTCATACGCAAACGCGTCGGTGAGGGCGGGGCAGTGGTTCTTGAAGGGTAGACAAAAAGTAGAAACAAATTGAAAAGTTTTCCACGATATAAATTTGCATTAATTTTCGGACGCTCTTTGGCTGCCTTGGCCTAGCCCTAACTGAACCTCGTCTGGGGGCTCGGTCTCGGGCTCTCCAAAAGAAAGAAAGAAAGAACATTCTATATGCATACAGTATGTTTTTATATATCTAGACATATATATAGTTGGAATGAATGTAGTCGACCAACTTTATATCGTATTACTGGAATATGAAGTCAAGAACGAATTGTAATAAAAATAGTTCAAGAATAGCGAAAAATGATATATGTTCGCGGCTTGAAAGAAAATATAAAGCTGTTGAGGATGATACAAATGGTATCCCAATAAACTCTTGGAAAATAGGTGCAAATCGAGAATCTAGGAATCCGCGACAGTACAGAAATCAAAGATTAATTAAATTAAAATTTCTAGAGGTGCGATATGAAGATATGAGGGTTGCGGGTAAAAGCCATTCAAATTTATTTATGTTCAATATTTCGCCTTTTAATAGTGTTTTTACAATCTACATATGTAAATATTTTGCTGCGAACTGCAGTCACATCGCATTATCTGACAATGTTTGCCATTTTCAACACACATTTAAATTGAAATACAATTGTGCAATTGGCCATAAGTAGCCCTGGAGCTGCCTACCCTTGCTACCCTGCGAAAACAGCGAGAATAAAAATTGCTTAAATCGAAAAAGTTTTCCTCTTTTTTGGGAGCCGCTTTTTCGCTCCTGCTGTTGTTGTTTATTCGAATACCCTATGTGAGAGCAAATCTGATGTTGAGATTTGTATTCTCCCCAAGGTTTTGTGATCCACAGCTCCATTCAGATCCATTAGTCG
The DNA here is from genome assembly GCA_963969585.1 of Drosophila helvetica. NCBI lineage: Eukaryota > Metazoa > Arthropoda > Insecta > Diptera > Drosophilidae > Drosophila > Drosophila helvetica. The sequence continues at coordinate 14,492,325 of OZ018401.1, read as the reverse complement.
GAGCCTGCAAGATTTTAGTTATTTAGGGACAATCGTTTACTAACTGAAGATTCCTTTAAATGAGTACTTTAAATCGATTCTAAATATACAGGAAATGGATCACTGGAAGAGATGTATCAATTTTCCATCGAAGAGGGCCTTGACGAAAATAAAAGCCCAGCTTTTTTTTTATTCATTCACGTCTTCCACTAATTTTTGTAAACTTTTAAGAATTGTCTCCATCCAAGGAATGAATGAAAATTTAAAGAGGGTTTCTATTTCCGATACGAGTGCCCAATGGGCATATCCCTTTTCGTAGTGAGTGTATTCCAGCTTCGTGGGGCCCTGCTTCCAATTTGAATTTCTTATTTGTTGTCCACTCGCGCGGACAGAGAGAGACACAGAGCAGAGAGTAGCTTCCAGGACTTCTCTCCATAAGGAGGAGAGGGCGAGGGGCTATCAGGGAACAAGCAGCAGTTAGCTGGAGGGTGGGGTGGGGAAAAATGAGGGGTAACAACACCTACAAAACACAAAGGCGATAACGAAGCTGAAGCTGAAACTCTGAAGCTGACCGTTGAATGAGGAATCCGCGTTCCTTGCAAAACCCACACCCAAAAAAAGGAGCAACAAAACAAAAAATTACTCAAAAAATGTACAAAAAACAGGGGCAGCTGTTGTTATCCACCACCCCATACCCCCTCTTAGGAAACTGTTTTTGTTGTTGCTGTTTTGTTACCTTTTTGAATATTTATGAAAAATTGAAACGTTTTAGCGCGCGGCCTGGCACCTTTGCTGGATTTTTGGGTATTCCTTAGCCGCCTTCCTCGTTGCCTCTCTTTCCATCTTCCCCTTTCTTCTCTTTCCTTTTTCCCTCTTTCTCCCCCCTCGTTGTCTGCCTCGTTTGCAATGCTTGTTCCTTTTCTCGCTTGTTAACTAATTGTATTTTTTTTGTGTATCTTTTCAGTGGGTATTTTCGTGTGGCCCACGCACAAAAATGATTTAAGTGCGCTTTCATTAATTACGTTTGAGATGGGTGGAAATTGAGGGCAAGACTGGGGTTAGCTTCGCTCGAAGGACCATCCTCCAATGTATGCACGGCTGTTGAAACTTTAATAGACCGAACTTCAGGATAATTAACACGCTAAGCGTATGAATGATGCATGAAGGAGGCGGCGCATCCGCGGATCCCACCCAGATGTCAGACCCTTTCGCCTCGACTTGGCTAATAATTGTCAGCGCTTAAATTTAAACAAAGATTGAGTTACTCCCGACCCCCATCATTATCATCATCATTATCATCATCATTATCATCATAATTACCATAGTCATCGTCGGACCCAATTCTTATAGCGACTCTAATAAAATGTCCTTACAGGTTGCTTACATGTCCAAAAGGGTTGAGGAGGTTCCGGAGAGGACAAAAGCAGTTTCTCAAGTATTTTCTTTCTCATTATATCCTGTACTCGAAGAGTATAAGGGTATATCAGATTTGTGCTAAAAGTGGATGTGTGTAACACCCAGAAGGAAGCGTTTCCGACACCATAAAGTATATATATTCTTGATCAGCATCAATAGCCGAGTCAATATAGCAATGTCCATCCGTCCGTCCATCCATCCATCCATCGCCGAGTGTGGATCAGGTCGGATCATTTTTATAGCCAGAAGGAACAAATGAAATTTCAGTGGCCTTCCAAGCGCTTCCTCATTCCTCATTCTCTCTCTCGCACACTCTTCCACAAGTCGTAGTAAAGACATAGATGTAGACATGTAGAGAAGATAGATGTAAAACAGCAAGTGTAAAAAAAATGGTAACAGATAACATATGTAGAATATATAAAACCACCGAAATGGTTCGACTTAATTTTGTTTGCCCTTTTGCGAAGATATAATAAAATACATAAATTGTAGGCTCAGATATATACTGCCTGAGTACCGGGTATAAAGTAGAGCCGCGGCCTTTGCAGCGGCTCACAACGTTCCCCTCGTAGGCTATATGATTAACTATGTATCTTGATTTCTATATCTATTTTTTTATTGGTCGTTACGGTAAATAGACTAAATGACATTTGTTCAGTAGCCGCAGTGAACGCCGACGAGGGACTTCAGATAGTGGAGACTGCAAACGCAGTTATTATGCTTTTTATACACATGTGTTCTTCATGTTTCGAACAAATATACTCCGAATCGGATGAATATATACAACTAACATAGCTGCTTTAGGAAGAATGGATGTGCCATAGGTGAACAAAATAAACGGTATGCAAGATTGAAGTGTATTTAAATAGTATGTAATATTATTAGCATATATTTTTAAAAAATTTCAATAAGTGTAGGCGTGCAGCGATTAGACAATCTTAAAGACCATTGTTTCATTTATCGGATTACAGCAGAAAACTGAAATGTTATTGCTGTGCTAACACTGACTAAGTCCGATATGTACATTGTACATATGTGAGTAGTAAAAGAGATTTGTTCGGGAGTTGGACTCAACTGGACCCAAGAAATACTCCCTGTCCTGGAGGCGTGTTTGCGCTTTTTACGTATACTTAACGCGAATTATACTGCTCTCATGAATGTTGAATGCATCGGCAATGTACATATGTATATGTTGGATTCGTTTGTAGAGAATTTAAAATAATCTAACCAATTGCTGGAAGTTTAATAGTAGATATTTTATGTTTTTATGCAGAAAGAGGAGTCCACAACGTTTCACAAATAACTTTAATATATTTTATAATAATGTTTATTCATTTTTCCAAGTTTTAATATATATGTGTATACACATATGTAAGTATGTTTACTTTATTTATGTTATATAAATGTATACTTTATTTAGCGGGTCGGAATGAATACCGTGTACTCCAGTGGTGCCTGGAATGAGAAGAGGAAATACCTACTTCCAAAACATCTTGCGAGACTTCGCCTTGTAATTAATTTCAATCAAAAATTTCTTCGAATTTGAGTTTCTAGGTCTCTGGGCCCCTCTACTTCAGTATCAGCATCAGTGTCAATGTCTTGGGATGTCTGGGGACTTCTGGGCTTTGCCTTGTCTCCCAGCTAACCTGTCAAGTGTCTCGTGTGGCAAGGACTTTTCATTAACCTAGTGGATAACTAGTACAAAGTCACCAGGAAAGACAAAGTTGGAATTCGGATCAGAAACTTTTTTTGATAGGCGGAACGAGAAAGCAGTGGAGGAGAAGTGAAAGTGTCAAGTTATTTGCCTTTCCTTTTAACAAACTAATTGATCTGAACGGGGCGGATTAGGAAGGCGAACTAAATTGATACGTTTAGTGCTGAAACTTTGATGTAAGCATCTGCAGATATTCACATACTCGCATACTGTTGGGCCCAAAATAATAGATAAGCAGAGATTACTCAGAGCAAAATAGATGCAAATTAAATAGGCAAATAAATATGTACGTATCTGTTCTAGAACGGAGCGCAAAAAAGAAAATTGTTTCGTCAAAAAGTCAATCATTATGATAGTACATAAATGATAAATTAATCTATATAAATATTGATACGTGATGATTGCTGTCCATTCGCTGATTATTGTTTCAATTAGTCGTGTTACGGTGGTCTCCTGACAGTTCCAGTTTGCTTGGGAGAGCACGACGCCTGCCCTATATGATATACGAGGTTGTGTCATGCTATCAATCTGAAGATTGGAAGATGTTTAAATGATATGATTTTAAAAAAACAACTTCAATATGCAGTATTCTGTAGAGCTAAGAGTAAAAGATTCAATTTTGTGGTCCTGTGTTATATATAATTAATAAAAAAATAATACAAAAATGCAATAAACAAATTAACAAAAAAACTATGTGGTGTTAGAAAATGTTCTTGGGCAAAAATTATTCTATTTATAAATAACTAAATAATGAAATAAATATTCCAGCTAAGGAAACGTTAAGAGGTAGAGTGATTTCCATTTCACCATCTAGTTGGAGTTTTCAAAAATGTTTTTAGTAATTTTAAGCAAGCAGCCGAGAAAGTCTTTGAGAGAATTGAAATATAGGGAAAAAATTATATTATTATTATTATTACATTTATTGACCATTTGATGGAGCAGCGCTCGTTGTGGTGCAAGAACCCGCTGTACGGTTTTGCGGCCCGCCCAAAGAAAATGCAGTGGGGAAAACCGAAACAAAATTATCTAATCTGGGAGTGCACCGTTCCTGGCGAAGACAATATCCCATGGGAGCATGCTCGATCATCGCCCAACGTATTCTCCCCTGGGTGCGCTTTCTCGAGGTGCTTGACCACCCGAACGTCGATCGGTGGGGCTACATGACGTTGAAGCGCAGAAAGGTGGCGGGAGGACCGCACGACATAAAGGATAAAAGATCTTAATTTCAGAATGCCGCAGCAGCTACTTGCCCATTCGATATGTGCCCATTCATGCGACTCAACATACACTTTTTTGAACACGAATGATTATGCAGGAAATTTGAGATACGTGAAGCAACATTGATTGCCATTAAATCCACACTTTGCCTCCTAAAATTAGAATTAGAAATTAGAAGCAGAGAAAAGCAGAACAAATTACATAAATAAGCGATCTATAAACTACAAAAAACCAGTGGCATCGGACACCATGTTGGCCCTTGCCGACCTAAATCTGTTATTATGAAAAAGAGAATATCATAAGGCAACTATTTCTTTGAACAAGTTTCAGATGGCTTTCTCTTCTTGTTTTTCTGTACATTCTTCGATGGATTGATTGATTGAACTTTTCCCAAGAACCGTTTCGAGTGTCTAAAGTGACTAAATGGCCTTTGTGAAATCATCTATTCTTAGGCCACACTCAGTCAAGTGGGGAAGGGAAGGGAAGGGCAGGGGCAGGGCCGTTACCCATCTGGGTTGTGCAGACAAATGACTTAATTACTTTTTCAAAGTCGGTTAATTAGTGTTGGCCAGGAGCAGCAGCAGACCAAATGAAAATGGTCAACGAACGATGACAGGAATAGCCGGCCAAGATGGGGGAAATGAGTTGCCAGCAGGAAGAGGGGGACGTAAGTAGGAGTCAAAAAGTGGAATATAAATTACAAGAAATTGAAGTGGCCTGCATTGGCCCATGACTCTGACCCAGAGGAGGTATAAGCCTGAAGGACTCAAGTCGAAGGTGGTTATGCGAGAGTTGAACATTTATTGATGCTGTTAACACAGTTTAGCTCCTCTCCCCACTCAACCTAATGTATCCTCTGTCATTTGTCCAAAGAAAATCCATTAAACTTAGCCCTCTCCGAGCGTACAGTGGGCCACACCGTTATTGGGCGGTTATTGAAATCAAATTCAACATCCAATTATTTTAAAATAAAAATTCACAAATGATTTCATTCAATCTGTTCTTTCTTTTTAAGAACATTGTGGTGCCAGCGTTTAAATGAAGCAATTAAATGAAAATAAATATAAGTATACATGTAAATATGCATATTATTGCTGAATAGTTCTCTGTTATACTCCCAATGGAATTTATTGCTCCGCATCAATTGTAGACCATTCTACATAGAACCATTGTACGAGGCTCCCGTTTTATTCGAATCAAAAGCAGAAAAAAGGGAGATACAATTTTATACATAAATTAATGGACCACGCCCACGACTTATCGATGGGCAGTGGGAGTTGTTCGAGTAGTTTGTTATGGCCTTTCTTGGATGCCCTTTAAAAGAGTTCAGCGATTTTCCTATATGTTGAACTTGGAAGCTGTACGCAGTGTGACGGAAGGGATGGCCAAAAACGGATAAGTATATATTTTATGTACATATGTATGTTAGATAGTGGCAGTAGCGGCGTTTGGTCTTGGAGACTTAAGATATTTAAATATCATAGGTATATATAGGTAGAAACGATAGATTTGCAAGGGTATCTATCGCTTCGGATACCTACGCTAGCTGTTTGCTCTTACATTTTTGGTAAGTGTTTGTTGTTTTCCCTTCGATTGTTTTTCCGCATTAACACTCTGCCCCAACCCCTCGTAACAGCATAATGGAGTCGGCGAATAAGATTGGATAGGTTAAGGGAGCAGAGGTTTTTATGCTGGCATCGCGTGTTTTATGATACAATTAAATGGCCCGATATGCGAGCAAGCGAAACGCAACTCAGCTTGAGCTTCAACTTCAGCTCCAGCTCCAGCTCTGAGTCCAAATTAATTGCTTGCTATTTCCAAATTACTCATACGACCCGTTGGCCCATAGCCGATGGCAAGGCTTCCGACCGCCCGCCCTCCCATATCCATTTGCTTAAGATGAGCTCCAGCTTCAGCTCCATCGCCAACTTCTGCTGGCCTGTGTCATTTACATTAACCGTTTCAGTTTCAGTTTCAGTCTCAGTTACAGGCAACAGCTTCCACTACAGCTCCGTAGCTCTGAGTACAGCCCTAGGAAGTGTACTTTTTGGGTCCGGGGGTACGAGCACCTGGCGAGAACTGTTGCCGGAAGCGAGCGCTCGTAAATTACTTGAATAATGCAAAATAGCAATATTTACTCATTGTTCTCACTCGTTCTTTACAGTCCCTATCCCTTGCCCGCACTGCAGTGGGTGTCTTTTTTTGGGAATATACTGCAAAATACTTTCTGCCGGAGAGTGTTGATAATCTCCATGGCATTAAATGGAATTTAAATTATCCCAAACAAAAGGTAACTTAAATTCTATTTTTTGTCGGGGACTAAAAGTAATATACGGCATAGAAGGAATACTGCCAGGTGGACTCTGATGAGTCTGAAAGACTGAAATTACAGCCAAAACTTAACTAAAAATAGCCCGAAGATTAACCAGAAGTAAAGGGAAAAGCAGGAGGAAATTGAACCGAAGCTTAAGCCATGTTTAATTGAATATGTATCCTCGTCAAGCTTTCAAAATTAAGCTCATGCTAAGATTTAGAGGTTAACACGATACTATGAGCTTGAACTTAACCAAAGGTTAATTGAGCGAGAATTTTGATAGAATTTCCAAAAAAAAAAACAAGATTATCAACTAAAATGAAGGTAAATGATTACTTCCTCTTGCTGTCTACAAACTTAATGCTATCAAATTATTGGAAAAAAATAAAATCTTAAAATAAAATATATTGATAAATACTATACGACTTTTATAGATTAAAGAATTTAGTTAAGATTTATATCGAGTCTTAGTTGCAGTTATATTGAGTTGTATTTATATTAGAGATAGCAGCACTCTCTATTTTCTAGTAAGAAAATTCCCAAAATGAAAATATGTATATAAAAGTGCAAAAATATGTATACTGTATCCAATATATATATGTACATATATATATGTATGTACAAATTAAACTGATAAATGATGATGTTCATTATGTGTGGCGCGTCTTTTGCGATTTAATTAAAGCTCAACTGGAGCGCAACAGCCAAAGAGGGATGGGGGATGGGGGTTGGGTGGTTGGGTGGTTGGAGATTGGTGCTGTCTGTTGATTACTTCGCATGTTGGCCAGCGATTTTTCAGCAACTTCAAGACAGACAGATTGTGAGCTGGAGATGGAGATGGGAATGGAGAGGAATCATCCCCATCATCATCATCGATGGATTGCCGGTTCCATTAAATGGCCTGATGATGCCGACCGATTGCCTTCCCTCAGACATCACCCATCACCCATGCCAAGCCCCCATATAGCCAGTCAGTCTGTCTGGATGTCTGTCCCATTCTCTTGGTTCCTGCTGCTGCACACGTTCCAGTTTGTTGCTGCCATCGTGCACGTAATTTCCGTTTCCGTTTCAGCGAACGGCAGCCGGTGACACGCGACAGCTGTTTGCACATACTTAACGCACACGCATTGGTAGGCTTACATGTGTATGCCTTGCCTGTATTTGTGTTACTATGCCATTGACTGCGAATCGGAGCGTGAAGGCCATTACAAGTCTGATTATATTGAACCAAAGATTCAATATTTAAAATTGCACGCACACAACTCAGCCCCGAAGCCAAGCCAGCGTACGTACCCGCACCACCCACTTTCAACCACATTCATCGTCACTTCCGGTCCATGCTAACTGTTTTTGCGGCAACAGACAGAGACCAATACATATGTACATATTATATCGGATATATATGGCTGTGCCTCTCCTTCAGAGTCCATTCAGAGTCGACCTGGAAATGAGCGACTGACAGAGTTGTGGTGCTGTGGGTGGGGCGGGGTGGGTTCCTGGGGGTATGAGAGCAATTCAAGCGGAAAGAGCAAACAATTTTAAATTACTGTTCAAGCAAAACGAAGTCAATAACAATGAGTGAACAATTTGGGTGACATTTTGTTAATTATTTTTTGTATTGATCCAGTGATACTATGAAGGACAATAAGGAACAGAGTAAACGCCAAGTGGAGCATCGAGGGAAAAGTACTGATAAATGTATACCTACATACACTTATGGACAAAATAATAGGTGTGCTTTTTACTTATTTCTTAACTTTTTATTTTTAATTCAGGTCTTCAATCTCAACAGATCAACGTTTTTTCAAAGCTTATATTAATTGTCTTTAAACAAAAATAAAAGTAAGCAAAAAGTAATTTACAAGAAAATTAAATATTTCCTTAAAACCGTCAATACTGGCTGGACACAATAATAGGTGTACGAAGATAAATGTTTAAATTAAATCGATATTTCACTAGTTTTGGTCTTGTTATATATTAAATTGAGTGTAGTTAATAGTCGGTATATCCACCATTTTTTTGCAGGGCTTTCTCCTTTCGTCTTTGCATAGAGGATTTTAACGTGCGACAAGTTTCAATTGGAATTTTGTACCACGCTTTTTGGACCATATCCCAAAGTTGGTTTTTATATTGACAAAAATTTTTCCGACCTCTCCTTTGAGTTCGCCTCTGAGATTCTCAATGGAATTGTGGTCCCGGGACAGGCTTGGCCACTCAAGACCATCCACACTTTGCTCTCGGAACCAAACCTATATGTGCATATATCATTGAAATTTTTTTACAAAATAATGCAATACAATGACGCTTATTAAAAATATCCAATCTTATAGTAAATTGATTAATTTATCGGATAAAATAACCATTTTCTTTTAGTCGCTATGGAAAAGCTCCTAAAACGGCAGTAAACTGAAAAGTTATTGCTTTGCCAATGAAAATATATAAGATATTTAACCTAAGCTCAAATCATGAAATTAAACAATTTAATTTAAATATGTAATTCTAATTTGAAACTCAGCATTCAATATTTCTTGGTTTCGCGACACGGAAGCACAAAATGTTCCGTTCCGCGCCCGCCATCTTCAGTTGATCTTCTCCCGTTCTCGCCGTTGCCGGATTCCCACCAAATCCCGCTACGCCTCTGGATGACGTGTCTGTTTCTCACTTGTACGGATGCCCTTTCCTTCCTTCCTTCCATCATATTCGAAAGACGACTTCTCGATCCTTTTCTGCTGCTGTATCCTGGATGCTTGATCTGTTTCTCATTCGCAGCACCGAATAAAGTTATATGGAAACATTGATTGCATGATTGATATTTGGCAACAAAATGCTTCGATTATAATGTTCCACAACGTAATAATGGAAGCAATGGCTCAGGTGGTGGAGTCAGTACTGGCAATTTTACTTTATAATTAAAGCGTCATAATCTTCAATTCAATACAGGGCTCTCTTGATTGTAGATGGATTGTAGAAATATTGTTGATTTATTGTAGATATTGTAGAATTTAAAATTCTTGTAGATTGATTGATTGATAGCAGATGTGGATTGCAGGCACATCTACAGGAGATGCCAGATTGATTGTAGAACTCTGGAAAATGTTGTCTTGATTTTATATTATAGAACTCCTGCATTGATTGATTGTAGATTGACACTTCCTGCCGACTTTTGATAGAAGCTGGAGCTGGCCTGCAACTTGTAATTTTCCCATCCGCTCCGCCCTTAAAACCCATGTACCTTCAGTTAATCGATCGCCTTGGAGCTGTAGCACCTCCCCGTACTCCGGCTGCTCGACGATAGTGCAATCTCCTTCTTGCAAGTTCGTACAATTTTCTTAAGGTCGTACTCTTGCGACAGGTCCTGGACAGTGTTCAAAGTTTTCCGACAATTTCGCTGCTGGATGCGGCTGTGGAAGGGTCCGCATCCGCAAAGCGATCGCGAGGGCTTATGTTTAGCGTCGGCATCACAAAATGAATATAACTGGTGCAAAAAGGGAAGAAAAAGTTAAGCGAAAGGGGGGTCACTGTTTAAGGAATAAGCAAGAAAATCGTACCTTTTAAGTAATTGAAACCTCTTCAAATGTACGAAATCTGCTATTTTATGATAGCTGCGAAGGCCTTGCACGTGCACTATATACTATACTTTGTATATATGCCAGTCATCAGTGGGGATGATTTGTACTCTCTAAATAGTGTTTCCAGTGAAATTTTGGTTCTTCAGACCCTTTCCTAGAACCAACAAACTACAGTAGGCCATTTTTTGATCGAAAGCAACTGTCAGTGCGACCCAACGGATCTCGTTTGGGAAATATTCACTTTTCGGGTAGGACTCATGTGAGAGAGACCTGTTTATTCCTTGAAAAAAAATATCGAGTTCAAAATTTGTAGTAAAAAATGTTGAGTGACACATAATTTGTGTAATACTCAGTGTTGTGCGGTTCATAAGTATACATACGTATATCCGTGTTACACAACACTCCGTTCGAGGTGGAGACCGGTAAGATCCCAGACTACACATGAATCTATCACATGAGTAATGTATTGCATTCCTGCAACAGAGTGAGCGAGAGGGAGATGTCGCTGCCACGATCGTCTTCCGTCATCTGATGCGGCGTGTTGTGGGCGCCCGGCTGCACACGCCGGCGTCCGCCGATATTGCAGCGCAGTTGCTCCGTCGCAGCGTGCTGCCCAAGTGGGTGCTCAGGCAGCGGTAGCTCGGCGAAGTGTTGTTGATGTGGAGAGTGCGACATCTGAAAGTGCTTGCTCCGTGGCTGGCTCAACATGGTATTGGTGCCAACGAAGGACTCGGCTGGGTTTCGCGCATCTTGCGGAACAGCTCCTGCACGGTACCGGGATTCTCTAGGGCCTCTGGCTTCGGGATGGCCCCCTCTTCCAGGACTGGTACGGTGAATGGGCTGGCTGGTTGCCCCACTGGATGCAAACACAAACTTCATTTTTGGAACAGTTTCTAGTTATCGTTTTTCTGAGCTTGTAAATGTAACTTATTTTTGAGAACTTCGACGAGACGTGACCGCTTGGCGAATAAAAATATACCAAAGTAAATACTAATGTCTAGCCAATGTTTATCTAGTGGTGGCCAAAAGTTTCGTTCTTTTGAAATGCAGGTGCGTATGTTCGGCGTACTCGATTGTTTTTGCGCTTTACAGCACTATCTGCCTATCGGGGCAATTGTCATCACTAAAGACAGAAAACAGCTGATGCAAATATATATTTTTTGGCGGGTAAAATAAGCTTACCCCGTCTTATTTCTTGATTTCGGCAGTTTCGAACGACTAAAAACATAGCCGCCGGATATAACGATCGACAGTGGCTTTGCGTTATTCGAGTATCCCATATTCATTTACTGGATTCGGGCCTTTGGAAGTTATCAAAAGCAAAATGTGAGTAGTGAAAAAAGTGCTGTCAAACATAATTGTGCACAAGTGAAAATGCGTGCACTGCAAATGCGTTTGCGCCTTAAGATTCCGTGTTCATATGTGTGTGAGCTTGGTGCACGCTGGCGTGTCTGCAACTGCCACTGCCACTGCCACTGGCAGACTGGCAGCGCAACTGACTATGTTAGCGGGCGACGTCACGTTTTAATGTTGTGTGCATTTCGGTTTCGTTTCAGGGCAGAAAACGGGAAGGCGGAGAGAGTCCAGCTGCTGTCCTCCGAGGGAGAAATCATTATTCTTGATAAGCAAGTCGCCAGACGCGTAGTAGGAGAAAGCCGACTGGGAGATAGTAATGAGCATCTTCACTTTGAGAACATACGATCTTTTATCTTGCGGAAGATTATTTTGTGGTCATACTACCATAAGGATAATCCACAGCCCGAAATGATCAATAGCGACAGCAAATATTGGTACAAAAAATTCTTCGATGAGGATCACGAAATCCTCCTGGAACTGGTTGAGGCAGCCGATTTTCTGGACATTATGGAGCTGTCCAATTTATCATATGCCCTGCTGCTAAATACATAATTCAAAAATGAAAAATACATACATACATATGTGTATGTGTACACAAAGACACTAGTTTTAAAGTTCCAATTTAAACATTAGATATATGTCTATTAAATCGCCTTCACTGTTAATAATAACTTCAAAAATAAATGCTCTGCACAACAGTTCTGAAATTACAGAAGCCGCCGAACCTGGAGAACTTCTTTGCTGCCTCTCAAATCGTTCGCCCAAAGCGTGGCAGCCTCTACCCCCAGTCGGATGGTTACAGATCGCTCTCGCTGAAACGGCAAAAAGATTTTGGCAAAGCGAGATCGAGCCTCAGTCGAGTCCAAGCAACGAGAGCCATATCGACTCGATATTCCGCCCTCTTGTGCTTTCAACGAATTGCAAAACGCGAAAAGAAGTGAATCGGAGAGTGAAGTAGGGAGCACTTCCAAAAATGTACTCCAACGACAAGCAATTCTCTACTCTCCTTTAAATTTGAGTAGTGTGCCTGGCATGAGAGTTAATAACTTCGAGCAAAAGTGAAAGTGAAAATGGCATGCGTTTCGTGAAAATCATTTAATTGTTGTATCTGGCTGTGTGTCATAAGCACCCAAGACACAAACAAAACAATTGCCATTTAATCGCAGCGAAAACGAACTCTCACTGGTGGAATTTAATTACACAACCACTCGCTGCCGAGCGGATGGGTGGGGGTAGTCGCTGCTGCAGTTATGAGCGGGGAAGGGAAGGAAAAGTGCTAAGCAATAAGGATAAGCCGGAAGGGGATACCCACAAGCAGCTCGACAGCCATGCCTGGATGCCTGCTGCCTGGATGTTTGACTGGCGGCTTAACGCCAAAAATTGTAAGCCAAAGGCATGACAGAGAGAGACAGCGACAGAGCTGATGTAATTATACATGTGTGTGGGTGTGTGCGTGTGTGTGTGGGAGAGAAAGAAACAGTCAGAGAGATTACCGTTGTTGTTATTGTAAATGTTATTTTTATTTGCACGTCAACCGCAAAAACTCATCCAGCCCGAAATTGAAGTAAAAACAAGGCTTAAACATCTTAAGGCAGCTCATTGTTGGGGCTTGCAAAATGATGACAACGCTTGAGGTTTTCTGCGAATGGTGATGGGAGATGGGAGATGGGCTCGGGCAGGGGTTTGTTCCGTTAGCCTTGAAGTCACGAAACGAAACGAAAGGAGCACGAAAACGCACAGGCACAGGACATCAAGAAGCTTCGACCCTGATATGGATGAACCACAATGCTTATTTATAGACTGTAATATCCTAAAGGTATTTTTATATATTTTAATACCTTTGCAGAACTAGTAATGAAGCATTTCAGATACCCGTTGCGTGCAAAGGTCCTGGAACAATTAGTAAATAATTATTTAGTAAGTAAGACGACTAAGATTAAATTGCCATACCTCTAAAAAACTTTTAAATATATATATGTAAGTGGATTGGAGGAGCTCGGTCTTAAGCAATTATTGGATTGTTATGTGGGTCTTAATGAAATCATTTAGAGATAGTTTTGTACCTAGATTTGTTGTGCTCGAGGCTTTTGAGGGCACGCACGAAGTAGAGCTCTAAAGCCACATCACCAGCTGTCTCCTTGGTTCCGTCCTTTGCCCCCAGTCTCTCTTGCACTGTGTCTCTCCATCCTTTCCCTTTCTTTCCACTCCATTCTTCTTTTGCATTTCGGTTGTAATTGTTTGTTTGTTTATTTAGCCAGCCACCTGCCTGCCAGCAGATTAGCAGGAGAATTTGATGAGCACACGCTGTGCGCCAAGAGCACGACCGACAAAAGCAGCACGAAAATACAGACAAAGCGTGAGCTCCAGAGAAAGGCAGAGAGGACACACCGTGAGGGTGAAGAGAGGAGAGAGCTGCTAGAAATATTGCGCCAGCTAAAATAATTCACTGCAATTATATGCGAATGCTGGAAGTCCCACCTTCCTGTCCGTCTCGAGTGTTTGCTTAACTGTTTAACTACCCGCAGAAACCCAGGGACCAAGGGATATGCAAAGAAAGTATCGGGCATGCAACGCGATCCATACCCTGGCAAATGGCTGGCAGTAGAACACTAAATAATGATAAGATCCTTCGACAGTTAATCCCATTTTGATGTATTATATTCTTACTAGTAGGGGACAAGTCCCCTGGACACTCGCTTCTCTGGGGCACCAACCCCCGTCTCACTAGCTTCGCTTGCTCGCACCGAAATGAGTAAAATATCGGACGATGACCCAAGAATAATCAGAGAAATTAACAACAATTCGTTGAACAAATCGCTCTTTGAGTCTCTCTCTGATTACCCACTCCACTCTACTATCTGAAAGCTTTTCCTCTTCTCCTGCTGCACCTTTTGTTCAGTTGCATAGTCGGCTATAGTCTCTGCTACCCTGTAATAAGAGTGGCGGGGGGTATAACCGTTTAAGCTTGGCGCATTCATAAACCTTTTTCATGCTCGACGTTTCCTTTTTCTTTTTTTGGGCAATTTGGTGTAATTGAAAAGCGCTGAGCGGCTTGGAATTCTGCAATGCCGAAGCAGGGAAATAGGGGCGTGAGAGCGAGATTGATGGTAGCAAGGTAGCAAGGTAGCCATGGGGCGGGAGGGGGAGTGGGGCACAGGACAGAAGGCAAAGCAGCAAAAGAAAATCAGGGCGCTGGGCACAGGGTGTTGGGCGGGCGGAGGCATCTCGACATCGGCAAAGTTTACTTATCATGGCAATGCCGCCATATCCGCTTGGTAATCGAAATTTGCAAAAGGGGATAGAGGGATATGTGCACACACACAGACACCTACATTCACGCATACTATTACTGCATGGCAGGGTGTTTAGCAGGTGTTTGATTCTCCCTCCGATGTATTCATTTGCATCTGGAGGAAATTGTTTTGGTTTCAATTTTTTCTCGCATCTTTCTTCTGCTTCGATTTTGCAGAGCATGATTCCAAAGGATTGTAAAATCTGTTGAAAAGCGAAAATCATGGCCGATGTTCCCATGAAGAGAGAGCAAGAGAGTGGGAAAGAGTGCGGCTGGGTCGCGGGTTCCTTAGGCACTCCTCAACGCAAGCCCCTTGTGCGGATGGAATTTCTCGTTTTAAGCGGAAAGGGCCGGCTCCCCATCCAAAAACCACATCACATTGCCTCCATAATTGGCCAATTGTCGGGTGTCATTAACAGGCCTGTAATTATTGGCAAAGTCCCTCGGCGAGTATATGTATCATCCGGCAGCCACTGGCAGCCTTCAATATCAAATATAACATACAAAAGGTTTTTAAAACTTAAATTAAAGTTAAAAGCAGACAAAAAAAATATAATTAAATGAACAAAGAACTCCACAAAGGGAGGGCGTGCAAAGCAGAGGCCAGAGCTGTTTTCAAGGTGGGATGTGTTAGATTGTTGGCTACAGCAAATAAAAATTACAGTGGCAATTGGCAATTGGCAACTGGCAGCACGACAGGACACCAAGAATAATAAAATCGCGGTGACAATTCAATTAAAATATTTCTACATAAATTTTCAACGCCCTGCCAAAAGCCATTGAGTAGGCGCAAACGCAGGAGAAGCCTGGTAGGTGGAGCTGGGTAATGAAAATACCAACCAGGACAAGGCTGTGTGGGGAGGGAGTAGATCCACACATGCAAACAATCAAACCGCAGCGGTAATTTCTCTGTGTGCGTGTGTGTGGGTGTGTGAGTGTGAGTGAGGAAGCCAATGATTGAATGACAATTGCAATTGTTCGGTTGATGGTTGATGTGGCGGAAAGTTGCGGGACAATGGGGAAGGAAATAAGGAAAACTGCTGGCAATATAACATTCTTAATTCTATATATTTAAAAACTATATAAAAGAGCCTTTATATAAATCCTTGCTTATGTATGAGTACATATATTCATACATGTACTCACATTTATGTGTATCAACCTCTTCTATAATGGTCTTGAAAAAATATATGAAAATTCTGCTTCTGCAGTATAGCTGTCCATACATTGTCCATACGAGTCGTATTGCCATTACGAAGGCAATAATGTAGGGAAGCCTTGAAAAAGCATGTCATATCATATACCTTTTCAATAAGTAATCGACCATTTTTGAAATAATATCGAATAACGAGGAATAGCAGAAACATTTTGCTACCAGCTTTGCCTGGCTCTGACATATGTACATATCTATGCAGATAGACTCGTTGAATGACCTAATCCCGGAAACTGAAGGTTGAATCCTAATAGATAGAATCGTGTGCCATTGATTAGGAGCTCAGTATTATTAAGATTATACTTCCCATTCCATGGAATGCTTCCCATCAGTTCATGAATAGTATGACGGGGCATTATTACTACGACAAAGACCCACAAACCTTGCGAACATGTGTGTCTCTGAGTGTGTGAATGACGTCAAGTGTTCCGCTGTGGCGACCTTAAGCTCGTTGAGAAATTTTCTAGTCCCACAGAACGTTGAGGATACATCCATCCATCTCCATTTCCATCTGTACGAGTATGTACCTCCTGCTCCGCCAGTTAGCAAAAATATATTTTGTATTGTGAATGGCGTATATGTACGTATTGGTATGTATGTATGTATGTAATAGAAATGATAACAATAAAATCTAGCAAAAAAACACACAAATTCTCACCCGCAAATTGTCCACACACTATCCTGTTGCTGGGTTCCGTTTCTCCGTTCCGTCCTGTTATATTCTCTTCTGTTCGGGGATGTTCTGTTCGTCCTGTGTCCTGTTCCCACTGGCATCCTGTGTATCCATCGCAGCACCTCCTCGTTGACATTGTCATCTGGCATGGACCTGGCACCCGGCCCCGGCAACAACATTAGCAACAACACCATTTTGCGGTTCCCGACAATTCCTCAGACATTGTTGACACACTGTCTGAGCAGTTTGGTTTTCGTTTCTGTCAGTGGCTGCTTTCTCCTGTCCGTTGCGGTTGTTTCCGATTGTCCGCTACACTTTTCTTTCTCTGATACTTCCAATTTTGGTTTCTTCATACCGAGTACGCGGTGAGTACGAGGCGGTATTGTACATGTACATATGTACTCTTGAAGTAAGTAAATATATGTAGGTATATATCTTATAATGGATCAATAACAGATCTAGCCATGTCCGTGAGTGGAACCAAGCATGGTCTCTGGAGGTCTATGTTTGAGTATCTTCTATCTGCATATGCTCTGGATATCAGTCCAAGAGAATGTGTTTCTCAGAGAAAGCGAGTTAAAGTTGTTTGCGCTATTGGAGTTAAATTATTAAGAGGGTATCCTTTAGTTGGAATGTCGTCAGCAACCAATTTGGACCAATTTGTTAGTTTCTCATGTTGTTGGTGTAACATCTGCAGCAAAATCAATAGCAACCAACAGGAGAGGCAGCAGAAGCACCAGAAGCAGCATCAGCAGGGCAACTCCTAACCACAGGTGAGATTTGCACAGTTTATTTAATTCATTCCATTTGATATTTTTGCTGGATTTTTGGCATTTCTCCCTGGCATTTGCCAATTAGATTTATTGCCAGTCAAAATATTTTTAGTTCGGTTTACGGTTTCCGCTCGGCAAACATCCGAAAATTAACTGAGAAATCTATGTGGGGCAGGCCTTGAGTTTTGGTTTGATATCACATTTGCTTATTTATTCATAATTTTTCCATTTTTTTGTATGTATAGTACCCATGGCAATGGGTCTGGATGGAAGGCTATTCCATTTCATTTTAATATTCAAATGAAAATCAAGTTGGCTTAGAATTGGTATGCGTTTGATTTTTCCAACATGAGATTTGGCTTACCTATCGCCTGTAATTAGAAATTACTAAAATTCCAATATCCTGTCAACTGACTGCAGTGGAGACTAATATTATAACAATTATGAACCAAAAACCCAATAAAAGTCTACAAGTTGTGGTTTCGTGGTTTCGTTTTATTATATGCAACAGACCACTGAATCATATTTGACCGATCTGGAAGGGTATCAGTATCAGAACTTCAAGCTCTTCCTTCGTATTGTATACAAATCCCATTCAGTGTAATCTCTTTAGTTCCGTGACTATTACCAAAGAGGAAACTAACATGTGTTGCATTTATTAATAAATTTTAAATGTGCATAATAATATTTGGATGCTGCTGCCTGCCGCCATACTTATTCTAAGCTTTCTTTTTTTTTTTTTGTTGTTTCGCCGGTTTCTGCTTTCTTTGGTTTGTTTTCATTTGGTTTTTGTTTTCCAGTACTCTCTTGTTTTTGCTGTTTGTTTTGATTTTGGCCCCACGCGCAGGTGGCAACTCTGGCTGTAAGCCTTTTGTAAGTTGCTTTATGTGTATACCCTAACATAGAGCTGATTGATTTTAAGCAGAACTCCACAATCTCTTTGTATATATTATAAATATACGAGTATGATATGTATAGCATACTTATATGGGCATTCGAGTCTGCCTGTTTTTATGGGATCTTTCGGTTTAAGAAATCGATTCGAAACATTATAAACCTACTGTTTCTTCAGATCACCTAATTACAAACGATCTGCAAGGGTATCAAAAGCGTCGGTTTTCGAAAATAGATTCTCTTTCTTATTTTGCTTGGTGTTCGCGCTTTCCCTCATTTGGCAACACTTTTCCCGCCTTACCCCCCGACAACATTCAAATGGAGAAGGACACATGCAAAAGTCCTTTTTCTGACATGTTTTATGCCACCTGCTGCTCTCGCTGCTCTGATGCTACTACCGTACTGCCATTGTTGCTGCTGTTGTGGTTGCTGTTGCATGTTCCCATGGCTGCTGCTGTTGGTTGTTGAATGTTTGTCTGTGTCTGTTGCTGGTTTTGGTTTCTGGCTTAAATCGTTGTTGCTTGTCTTTTATTCACGGCTTTCGTGTTATGAATTTTTCAATTCCATACAAATTTTTATTTTACTTTGCGCGCTTACCTCTCGCATTTCTCGCTCTCTCTCTCTCTCTCTCTCACTCTATCTCAACGTTAGGACAGTGGAATTTCCCCCAAAAGTGTTGCTGCTGTTTTCCGTTTTGCTATTTTTGCTGCTGCTGCTTTATAGCCTGCTCCAATGTTGCTCTTGTTGCTGCTGTTGCTAATATTTGCGTTAAAACAAACAGCCTTTAAAAATATCCGCTCCATGATATATGGCACATTTCCAAAGCTTTCGCTTTGTTAAATCCTTTTGTTCTGTGGATAATTTAGCCACTCAAATTTCACTCTCATCTGTTTTCGGAAACTCGATGAAAAAGTAAAAATTATTATTAAAACGTTTTAAATGGAGTAAAAGCATGGGACAATTATGATTTATCCAGCAATAAAATTCACGCTGTTCCCACCCAATGTGATCAAACGATTAGTCTATAAGTCTTATTGTGGCATGGTACCATCAAATGGGAAACTTGAGTTATTTCGAACAAAAAACTAGAGCCCCACATTCTGAGGCCAAGCTATGTGGGGGCAAGACGGTCCTGGAGCTACAGAATGCAGCCTACCCCATAAACAACTATATGCGGCTTTTCCGTCTATGTCTCCGAACGTACATTGGCTACGAAATATTTTCTTCATCACCAACTTACTTGCTCTGGGTTTATTTTATTTGGGCTCTGTAAATGTGCAAAAATTGCATTTTTAGGGGCGGGTTTCTTGATGTTGTTGAGAGATTAGAAAAATTATAGTCCGAACAATCCTTTTTGGGCTCTGGACATACTTTCCAGCCGGTGATGATCCATTAGCTCGTTTTGTAGGTTCGGTCAATTTGCTTTCGATCAATTTTATTTATTTTATTTTATTTTATTATTATTATATTATATATTAATATCCGTCGAATTGTGTAGAATATTACTATAACATTACTTAAAGCAGAAAGTGTTTTATAACTCTGAAGAACCCTCGGCTTTCCGACGTATGTACATTATGTACTTGTATTTAAAACGCCCAGTATATACAAATGACTGAATTGATATCACTATTTCTTTGTAAAATATGTACTTACCACGTAAGTATATATATAGGTATATGTACATATACCACGTCTTATGAACAGCCCAAGGGCTGGGAGAACGACTCGCCGCTGACCAATGTGGGTGTATTCCAGGCAAACCTCATCGGCCAGGCTCTGCTGTAGGCTCACGTTCAAGTCGCTCATGTCTACTGCTCTCCCTCGTATCGCTGCATTCAGACCTGCACCAGCGCCCTGGAGGGCCTCCAGCAGGCCGGAGCCGGACAGCACAAGATCAAGCTGGAGCCGGGCCTGTTTGAGTGGATCGCCTGGTACGACAGCGGTGCTCCCGACTGGCTGACCAAGAATGAACTGATGGAGGCCAAGCACAACATCGATTTGGAGTACGAGCCCGTTCAGCCCTCGGGGGAGCTGACCGCCAGTCTCAAGCAGTCCACAGAGCAGGCGTACGCCCGTAATCACGAACTTCTCTTGAAGCTGCTGGAGCGCACAAGTGTGTACCATTCCCCATATTTAAGGTCTCCATTCTAATTTGAATACGATCGAATTTTCTTTCAGCTGGCAATATCCTTGTTGTGGCCCATGCAACGACACTGGACACTTGCTCTCGCCAGTTGACTGGTGGGGCTCCTCGGAGCACCAAGGAGTTGCTTCAGGTTGTGCATAAGATCCCCTATTGCAATCAATATCCAATATATATATATATGAATAATAATAGGTGGATCGCAATAGCTAACGCACAGCAGAAGGACGAGTAACGGGAGGTATATACCTTTCCGGTGCTCCGGGTGGGTCGGGCAAGACTGGCAAAAATTTCGAAAGGATTGTATTTTCCCCATTAAAAAAAAACTCTGGCTCGTTTCAAAGACAATTCGTTCTTCGCATTTCATGACCTCTCGAAGGTGGTCCTTGAGATCCTGAGAGTCACCTAAGGATGAGATTTTCTCAGAGGTGGGAATATGTCTTGGAAAATATACAGGGCCCTCTTTTGCGACTTCTTGGATTTGCGAAACTTTGGGACTTCTGGAACGGACATCTGATGGAACGATCATACACCATCTATTGGCACATCTGGTATTTCCCACTCCGAAACAAACTTGGCTTAAAGGTGACCTCTGGAGCACAGGTTGTGGAATAGGTCTATTGAGGATCTGAGCATTACTTTTGCATACATTTATTTATATGTGCTAAAATATATTTGTTTAATGGGATCTGCCAAGGTTCTGCTCCCAATCTGCTCCCAAAAATAACCGTCCTTTCTATTTATCTTTTAACATTTTAGCTGTAACATTTTCAGGTGTTTAATTGTGCCAGAGTTCATTTGGAACATGCCAGCACAAATGGCAAGAGAGGGACGGGCGGCCACTGAAAAATGAACAATTCAGAGTTTTCCCAGAGAGGTGGAGCCAGAAGGTGGAGTGCGGGTGGGTGGGATGAACTACGGAGGAGGCAGGGTGTTCGATGTGACAGTAGTTGGCATTGTTGTTTTAATAGGCCGCCGGTCATGTTCAGCAAACATAATAGAGTTTTGCGTCAGTTGCAACGTTTTACCCCACTTCAGCCTTCTCCTCCAAAGCCATGCCTCCTTTTTCTGTCTCTCTCCTTCTCTCTCTCTCTCTCTCTCTCTCTGTGGGCCCATTGTGTGCGAACCTCCCTAACATCGACAGGTGCCCATTGCTTTCATTGCATAAGCTGGAAAATGCTTCAGTTAAGCAGTTCACAATTTCCCGTGTGTTAGTGTCCAGGTGTGTCCCTGTGTGTCCCTGTGTGTGTGTATGTAGGATAGATGGCATTATGAGAGTCGAGTGTCCTTTTTCGGTTTTACGGTTTCTCTGGTTTATTTTTTTTGTGGGAAACTTTTGAGAGAAATTAGAATATGGTCAACGGGGAGAATGAGTCTCGAGTTTACCAATTATCAGAAATAGAATTTTAATTATACATATATACATACATACATACATTTTGCATACAATTTTATCGCTCTATAAAAGGCGAAACTTTTTTTGGTTAGCCACCCAACAAGAACAAACAAAAAATTTCCCTGGAAAAAGTTTCATCGAGAAATCGGAGAACATTTTTGTTTGTTTGTTTAACTTTGGGATCTGGATTGAGGCTTGTAATGCTATTAGCTTGAGGACTTACTTAAATTTTTACAGTAATCTCTCAGTGAAGATAAGCGATGGGGGAACAATTCGATGGAAATAGATTTAAGTATTTAGGGGCCACTGAAACACTTATGCAGACACCTTTTGAAGGTGCATCAATTGCTGTTCTTTATCCGGAAATTCGCGAAATAATATAGTTGTAGAGAGACTATACAACAGGTATCTTTGTACACAGAAACCAATATCGAAGAATATACATTCAAATAAATTAGTCGGACTTTTATGGATAAATATTTCTACGTAGACGCGGAAATAGTTAAGGATAAGGATACAGAAATTAATGTTTATGGTGTGTCCGCAAACACGTACACGGAAATGTAAGCGTAGAACTACGGCCGCTTTTACGGCCAAAGGCACGGACAAGGCAGGGAAAAGAAAAGGATGTTAAGATTGAATTTGCATGTACCTTCTGTCCGTATTATATAATTAGGGTACTGTCTGGTGTGGGAATTATTTGCGAGTCCTTTAATCCTTGGCGAATCCTGATTAATAATTGCAGTGCTGGATCGACACTTAACAGCAATGATTGCGAATAAATTATGTAGTGGAGGAACGAAAGTTGGAATCCAACTCTTCTTGGGCTCCAATCGCCCGCCCGTCCTTTGGGTCATATACTCGTTATCGTACACAACCTTGTCATTACGATTATGCCTCAAACATAGCTACTCACCACACTCAAAGGCATTATACACATTAGATTCGAAAGGCAAATAATAAAGCACAAGCCCTAACACACACACACACACACACACACACACAGCAGAGGACCAGGACCACGCTGCAGTGGGTCGAGAACCAAAATTATTTCTTATTGAAGCAAGCAACAGCTGCCTCAGTTCCATCCAACTACGTTTTTGTTGTTACTCCCTTGTTGTGGGTGTAGTATTTTCTTCTTCTTGGTCCTCTACTCATTTGGTTGTAACTATAGCGACCTTTGACCGCATTCGTTGCCTTTGCTGCCGCTTCTGCCTCTGCTCCTGCTCCTGCTATTGCTCCTATTGCTCTTGTTGCTGTTGTTGCTGCTGTTGCCCTGTGGCCTATGGAAGAGGCAAAATAGAACAGAAATATTGAAGCAAAAGAATGTCTCCTCTCCTGTCACCCCAGCTCTTTCTCTATCCCCTACTGGTTGTGGCCCCAACAGTATACCAGTATCTCCTATTCAGTGGCCATACAATGCGGCTTTTGGTCTGGTCCCAGTTGTCCTGAGTCCCGATGCAAAAACGCAGTACTAAAGTTTCTTTTATGTGGGTTTTTACTCGCCGAGGGAAAAACACATTTCTTATTTGCGATTGTTACTTGCTGAATATGAAGGAATATGTACTGGTTCGACAAGGATAATTAGGTGCTATGAGGACTTGGTATGATTTGGTATGTCTTCAGCATAACAAATATCTGAACCATTAATGATCAGCCAGTTGGGATATGGCAATTTTTAGAACTTCCATGCCATTTTTTAAATCGAATCTAATAATTTGTAAATTTCTCAAATGCCAAGATACAAACTCCTTTGAATATGTTCTATTCAGAAACTCAAGTGCGTGCATTTTGGTTTATCCCAACATCTCTATGATATCTGAATTATGAAACATACATATCGCTTTGAATTTTTCACACATTTTCGTGTCCGAAAAATTCACATATGTAATTGTTTAAATATCTTCCTTAACTCTGCTGCTGTAGTTTCTGGTCTAAAATGTTCGGAATAAATAAGGTAAACAAAGGAAAACCTCCACCAAAGAGAAAACAGCAACAGGAAAATGCATTCCAAACATATTTCAAAATGTTTTCTTCAGACTGTGATCCTAGAATGTCATTTGACATATCTCCCAAAAAAAGAAAAAAACAAAAAGAATTGCAAAGAAAAGAAGGAAGAAAAAATACGGATTTTGTTGTCGTTGTCAGAGGGGTTACAACTTCCTTGGGCCAGGAATACGCCGGAAGTGACTACGGAAATGAGTGAAAACAAATCTACAACTCACTCAAAGCTTGTTCTCTCACGAATGTTCTCTCTCGCTCAGTGGGCAGGGTATATTTGTATGAGGTGATAAGCCTGGTTCACTGGCACATCCTAAACGTTCGGGAATATTCGAATGAAATGTACTCCTTTGAGCTTTTGATGTGGATTGATTTTTCCCGCCACTGGATTGGATGATTTTCATGTCCCTTAGTACATCCATTACCCTCTCCATGAAGCTCTTTGATTTCTATATGTTGACGTATTAACAAAAGAGTATCATAGTCATGAAGGAATTCCCGGTTCTGTTATGCATCTGGCCTGGGCCGTGATATTCCGGTGCTCCTTGATGCATCTGCAGGACACTGGCATGGGGATATGTTGCTTGGGAGGTGTTTGGGGAGGCTGTCCCAACTGTAGTGATACTCATCGAGTGGAGATCCTGTGTGCTCAGGACATTGGGTACTCCAACCATTCTGTACACTTTGCTTTGATGGTAGATTGTCTTTTCTGTTGTGCAGCAAACAATAAGCTGCAGCTGCATTCCAATTCAGGAAATAAGGCTATTTAGTCTCGGCCAAACACTTTTCTGTCTCTCGACCTCGAAGATTATTTTGGCAGAAATATTTATTGGCTCGGGTGATTTTTGGCATATCTGAACACGAACACGAATATGAAGTTGAATTCCTTTTATTTAAATGACTTACTAGAAATGCATACGAATTCCTTGTGTCATTCCTTGGTTCCTAAAACCACTCAGGAGCGCTCTCTGGGAATGCCTCACTTTACATTCACGCACTCTGTGGCTCGACGGAGGAGTCTCTTTCGGAGCAAGGGGAAATTTCGTGTGAGTTAAAAATAGTCGGTAGCAGACGAAACAATCATTCGGCTGGCGCTCGTCTCGGGTCGGCTTTTGCACTCACTCAGCATTGAGTGGAAGCAGATAGATTCCGAAGCAGCCACTGTGGAGGCGTAGGGTTGGGGCAGGCAGGGACAAGGGCAGAGGATGAGGCTGTGGCTGTGGAGGCAACATCAGCAGCAGCAGCAGCAGCAGCAGCATCAACGGCATCGGTAGCAGTAGCAACAGTCGAGTAACAGACTCGATGCAGCGCGGTGGCACATTCCAGATTCCTTCACGCTTAAGCTTTCAGTCTACGTCGAGCTGGCCACGTGCACGGACACGTCGAGTCGAGTCGAGTCGAGCGGTTCGCGTGCCCCAATCACGTTCCTGAAACAACAGAGACGCAGCATAACAAAAACTTCGTGTTCGCGGTTCGGCCACAAAATCAAAATAAAACTCTAGTGAAAAGCGCTTCTCAAGATATTGCTTTGGATATATAATATATGGATATATAAGTTATATTTTTGGTTAAAATCATCTCGTTTTTGTTGTAATTTTTTGTCTGTGGAAATTCGAAAGTGTGAAAAGTGTACCAATGTGCCGGCTGGGGAGAAATGCGCGCCAAAAATTGAGAAATATACTTCGAGAAATGTAACAATAACATTTCAAAGGAATCTGAAGAACAGAAAAAGTATAACAAAATATTAGTATTCATAAATAAACAAATTTACATATTTGAATTTCAATTAAATTGGTTTTGGGAAAACATTAATTTGTTCGTTAAGTGTCAATAAAGAAATAAATAAAAAATGTATACAAACTAATATCTTAATATAGATTAAACATATTTGATAACCAATTAAAGTGGCTAAAATTCAAACAATAATTCTGTGAGTGTGAATGTTGTAAGTTTTTTCTAGCACCGAAAACCAATATTGTTTCGAAACATTAATTAGTTTACACAGAAATATCAATTACCAAAGCATAATAGAATGGAAAAACATCTAAAAAGAAAACAAAGGTGCAATAAATTCAGCTAAATATGGAATAATAACAATAATCTCCAGAGTAAGCAACAACAATATCAAGTTTTAAAGTGGGAAAAAAACGCAGCGCTTTTTGGAGCCGAATAAAATCTGCATTTAATGAGCTTAAGCCTCGGCCCCAAAATGTAGTTTTAATGAGTTAAAGTTTAGTTTGAATTTGAATTAAAATTTGCCGGAAGAAAACTTCTTTCAGCTTAGCCTTAGGGAAATGGAAAATACAAGGAGAGAATAGCAGCGGGTCCAGCGGGTCCAGCGGGTGTTTTTCTTTGATTTGTTTTTTTAGATTTCTTGTCTTTATAGTCATAGATATTTCTGCTACTATTTTTCCATATTTTATAGAAATATGCCTTAAACTATTTTTGAACACTCGATGGGGTATTTATTTTATACACTTCTCATGATGAATATTGGTTTTCCTCTCAATTATACAGTAAAAATCGAGTCTGGGCTCCAGATTTTTTAAGATGTCATAAATATTACGATTTAATGCAAAAATTTGCTTTTAAGATAAAACATCAATATTATTGCTGGATACATCTGTTGTTTTTATTTTTTGTATTAATCATTAAAATTGTTTCTTTATAATTATTTCAAAATAAATTCCATTTAGCCAGTTTGCACTGTATTTTCTATGTATCCCATATAGACAAGTTTGGGGCCACTTAGCGAATTGGCAGACATATTTTTAGACGTAGCCCAAATAGTAAAAAACAAGAACAGAATGAACGAAAAAGAAACACATAAAATAGACGACATAGCGAAGCAGCAGAGGATAGAAAAGCCAAAGCAAAGCAAAGCAAAGAAGAAAAGAATCGAGAGAAAATTCATTAATAAAAGGCAGCAACAAAAACAAGAGCAAAAATTAAACGGCTGCCATCAAGTTTTTCCCCACCCCAAACCGCTTGTCCGACACAGCTGTGATCGAACAAAAAAATTCAAAAGAAAAAAGGAACAAAATCGGAAAAATGAAAATGAAAATTATTACACATGCGTAATAGGCGCGGTGTTGTTGCTGTTATTGAAAAAGATTTGCCTCTCAGCAAGCAAGAACATTTGATAGCGGCAAGTTTGACGAAGGTTTTCCTTCGATTTGCCTTTGGATACCATACCCCAGCACGCATTTAGCGGTTGAGGGTATAGTGGTTTTCACGATTGACATAATCTAAAATGTATTTTCTTTCTTAAAAAATGCTTTTATTACAGTCTGATACCAGCCTTGAAACACTCTATTCTATACCAAAGCAGACCACACTTCTCCTAAGATTAACAATATCTGTTGAAGCATATTAAAGTTTTCTAGGCAGGCTGCTCAGCCTTACCGTCGGAGGCGAATTCGTCATTTTATGAGTCATGCTTTATTGCCAGTGCATTAAAAATAATTTTCAATCGAAAAATTGATCCTAAACTCGACAAGAATTTTTCAAGACCGAATCTTAAAAATGATCAAAATACTAGGGGGCATGCGTCCTAGCTCAACCAACGACTACCGTAAATTTGTTTATATAATAAATAGATATTCCGCTTGTGCTGGCAAGCCTCTCAGAAGACTTATTTGATATTTAATTTAAAAAGTTTCTTCTTTCAAGTTTCCCTCACGTATTCTAATATTTATTGGTCCCGATATTGATAACAATTATAAGCTTTGACTAATAATTTTGTCCGTGAATCCGTTCTGTAATCCTTTTTGTTAACCATTTCACCCATTTACCCTAGTTTCGTCCTTTCTTTCTTATATTTTTCCATATCTTCTTAAAGAGCATTCCTCTAGTCGACTCAGTTTTGACAATTCCCATTAAGTTTTTTAAGTTTTTTTTTATTTTGTCGCCGTCTCAGTGAATTCTCTCGACTTCCACTGCTCTCTCTCTCTCTCCCTCTCTTTATCTCTCTGCTTCCCTTGTATATCCCTCTCTTCCATCGGATGGCAAAGTTTGGCATTAGGTTCATCTGGTTCGACTTGTCTGTGGCGGCGGCGCTCTCCTCCCAATCCCAATCCGTTGGGCCCCACACATGTGGCTCAAGGCTGTCGAATATACGCACTTTTTGCGCCATCGTCGATTTCTTATTCATCTTGTTTTCCATTTTCCGCTCTTTTTCTCATTATAATTTTCCTCTTCTTGTGCATGTTTTGCACTCAAAAAATTTGTGCAAGGCAAACAAAATGTTTGCGGCAAAGTTTTTTCTTCAATTATTATTTGGGTTGTTCTTTTACAATATTTTTAAAAGGGACAACGGCACTCTTTTTACTTCAGAAACAATTAACGTTTTGTTGACCCGAAAACCCCATGAAGTACATTTTGGGGTCCTTTGGGTTTATGGGAAAAATCAAAAAAAATTTGCATTCCTCTCTTATTTATTTACATTATTAAATGGCTATTAAATTTTTTTTTTTTTATTAATTCATAAGAATTTATTTTACTGCTACAAGCAGCAGAAGTTACAGCTGGATATGTAGCTTTACAATACCCTATTTAAATAAATAAATGTGCATTCATATCTTCCAGGATCCACAAATATCTAAAATATTTACAAATCATATTATTCTCTGCAAGGATATAGCGATAACTCTGCTTTTTTCGTAGCAATTTTATTAAGCATTCAGCAGATTCATCATACATATATACAGTGAATATATATAGTGAATATACTGTATATTTTGAAAACCATTTTTATGCAGTCTTCCCCTTTATTATTTAAGCGCCATTTATTTTTATCTCTTGAAATTGGTGGGGATTAATTTTATTTCAATTTTTGGTTCCATTTGTTTCAATAAAATTAAGCCAAAAGTTTTTTTTGTGCCGTTAAACCCAAACTTCCTTTAACGATTTTCCTTTCTGGATTTTCTCTTTATTTTCTGCTTTTGGTTAGCTTAACTGCCTTCCCCTATCCAGCTCTCCCCCCCTTCTGGCCGACTGACCCTCTGACTCTTTTGTAGGAACAGCAACAGGTGCTCTCATTTGTGAGGATTTCTTGCTATTTGTTTGTTGTTTTTGTGTTTTTGTATTATTTTCATTTATTTGGTTTTTTATTTCTGCCCAAAAGCTTTCGCATTGTGCTAAATTTTCCAGCAATTTTCCAGGGAATGTAAAACTAATTGTAACTGTAGTTGGAGGGGATTACTATGGGGAAAAAGGGAAATGCTGGAACGCAGTTAACAATATCAACGCAATCGCATATAACTAATCGGAACAGAAAAAGAGCGAGCAGAAAAGTTGGCAAAAAGGAAGGCAGGCTAGATCCCAAAAGAGAAAAACGATTTCAATAAATGTCATAAATTCACCCGACAACTTTACTTTTAGCAAACTGAAAGTGGCAGGGGCGAGCAGGGCAGGGAGAATGGGAGAGGAAAGAGAGGAAATGGCTTCTTTGCAATCCTTATTTTTCTCAGAGCACTTTTCCATGCAGACCAGGCCCCCCTCCTGATTATCGTCTGTGCTTTTCTGTCGACTTGTAATCGCTTTCATTACGAGCAGCAGCAGCACCGCCAAAGAAAAAAACTGACCAAAAATAATAAAAAAAAATAAAAATGAAAATGAAAAGAAGGAAAATGCAAAATGGCATGAAAATGGAAAACCAACATCGCCATTTCAACAAAGAAAAAGAAAGAGAGAGCGCTTCTGAATGAAAGCGAGTAAAAAACTGAAGCTTTCACTTTTTGGCTGCCTTAAGTTGTGTTTTTTATTTAATTTTCGTTTTTTATTTGTTATATTTATACTCGTAATGATAAATTTAAATGGTTGCCTTCTAAAGTCCTTAGCCGCAGAATATATCCTTAATATATGGAACTTTTATATGCATACGAGTATATCTTTACCATTTTGCTGCGGTTTAAGTTCAGGTTTTTTATTTTTCCTTTTCTTTCCTGTTCTGTTCTGTTCCTTTTTTTTGCGGCAACTGCAGAAATTTGTGCCACAACAAAGGCAAAGATGTAAAGTGGAAATACTCATGTAAATATATGTAGATATATACATATATAAATATATATACTGTAGTACATCTGCACATTGTTATAGGAGCCGGCTGCTATATGACCTGATTGCGGTTATGCGTTCAAGACTTGGGTAAATGTTTCGGGAAATGAACGAAAAGGGAAACAAGACAAGATAAAAATTAAGACAAATTACTTTTTGATATCCCCCTTAAATGGTTCAACGTGAGCTTTAAAGAAGGATAATGAAGGTAGTAAAGTGGACATTGCGGCGGTATTCATAGGAAAAGCTACCAAACAGAAAAATATATATGTAAAACATCCCATGTACAAATGAGAGTCATTAAATCGATTTAGCAGAACTTGAAAACTAAACAAATTAACCACAGAATGTTATCTTTGAATACAAATCCGACCACAAATAAAATAGAAAACAACAATAGAATAGCGATATGATTATTTGTGTGCCTAGAGGAGGCATTAATGTGCATTTTGGTTTCCATTTGGTGTTGAACGTTAACACACAAGCTATGATCAATTAAAGTATTTCCGGGACAGAGAGGTCCCCAAGGCAAACAGGAATAAAATGCAATATACTCGTATTCGTACTCGTACTCGTACTCGTACTCGTAGTGACGGGCAAATGGTGAATACTCGTAGGAATGTGGCATGCCTCTGGGCATACAAACGGAGTTTGTGTCGTATCTCGATGCATCGTTGCAAATTTGCCAACATTCTGCTCCCATGATTTTATTTAATTTTAAAATTAAAATTTTCCTCTTTTCCTCGTTCTTTTTTTTTCCTGTATGCGATGCGTGTATTTGCCATTATTTGCTTGCTTTGTGCGACGAAAAATGCAATATGAAAATGCAGATTGCATTGTCATCAGAAAATGTTCAAATTGTCTCGCTCGTTTTTTGTTGCTATTTATTTAGCTTTTGTTGGCCACTTTTTCCTGCATTTTCGGCTATATGTATGTATTCGGGCGGTTCTCTTCGCTAAACTGCTGTGCCTGTTCTGTTCCTGTTGTGTTGGCCATTGGTGAAATTAGCTAAATTACAAAGCCAAATACGAATATACAATCTATAAGCACGAAATCCATTACTAAAGGTGGACTGATTGACACCGAGGCTACTGCTCTCCTGCTCTCCTGCTCCGCTGCTCTGCTACTCTGCTACTCTGCTGCTCTGATGACGTTGACGTCAGCTTCAGCTTCGGCGTCAACCTTCGCAGAAAACTAGAAGAATTTGGTTCAAGTGCCAAATGAAATATTGACTAGGCAACGGGGCAGAGTCTCTGCGATAGCCACGCCGAGTGGTTGAGACTTTGAGGCATATGGCGGCGCGTGTGTGACCATCGCCATCCACCAGTGCCGTCCTCCTCCTCCATGGCGGAGGAGGTGGCCCCTCTTATCCACCCAGGCAACCCAATCACTCACGCACACTCACACTCACACACCCTTACACCGATGGAGACGACTATCATGTTGTTGTTCTAAAATAATAATAAACATGGCAAATATTTACTCCTTATAGACCACAGGGTATCCGGGGGGATATGCAAACTGGGTGTATCAATGCTGTTGATTTGTTAGAGATCAAAATGACTGATGAACTGCACAGAAGTCTTCCTTTGAATCCAAGAAATTTCAAATCTTGCCTGTGATTTATAAAATTTAAAAATTTGTTTAATGCACAACAGTAGGATATAGAACAAGCCTTGGGGGACACACGCTGGGATCCTTAGATCTGGTACCCATCTGTGTTAACCCTACAGGGTAGATATTCGGTCGATTCCTTGGAAATCCCTGCCCGAGACGCGTGCTTGCGACGCCCGTCGACTCTTGTGGTTGTTGCTGCTGGTGCTGGTGATGCTGCTGCTGCTGCTGCTGCTGCTGCTTCTGCTGTCGCTGTAGCTTTAGTTGTAGTTGTAGTTGTAGCTGCTGCCGACAACTACATAAACAGCTGTCATGGCCCTGCGAGCAATGCAGTCGCTGCTCTGCCGCTCTGGTGCTCTAGTGCTCTGTCGCTCCTGCTGGTCGGTCTCTCTTCTCTAGGAGTATTTCTGCTCTCCTTCCCTCTCCCTATCCCTCCCCTCATACTCTATGGCTTGGCGCTGGCTGGCCTCGCCTCGTGGCGTCTGCCTCTTTCTAATAATAAATTGCCGAAGAATTTGTGTTTGCCGTGGGGCTGACTGCTGCAGCAGCAAACATGTCTGCCAGCTCTCTTCTTCGTCGCCGTCTTCTGGTCTTTCCATACCTGGTACTCCCACAGACGATGGGGTGCACTGCATTCGAGTATCCACAGATAAATGTAGTTGCTTTTAAAAGCGGAATGCTCTATGGTAGTTCTCAAAAAACGTTTAGGATTGAGCTATTATTATGGTAGCCGAATGATGAAATACCAGCTATGTTTTGTTTTAATTCCATTCATAAAGAATCATCGACAGAATGAAGTAATGGGTATCCTGTATTCGTAGCCATGCCATGATGTTCTACTGCTCTCCTTGCTGGCATTTTATGCGATTTTTATTTTCATTTATTACATGTTCCTGCTCTCCATCCCGATACCATCTTAAAGGTGCAATAGAATTTTCCACTTTCACTTTTCTTAGCATTTCCTAAGGTTCTGCTCTGTTCTGTTCTGTTGTGCCTCCCTTTATGCTGCACTGCTTATGCGGCCTTTCATCAGCTTCTGTCTACGTCTCAGTCTCCGTCTCCGCCTCCGTCACCGTCCCCGTCTGTCTCTGTCTCTGGCGATAATAAGCTTTTACATGATGTGAATTTCCCAACACGCTGACAATTCTATTCGACTATAAACCAGCATAGACACACGCACACATGTGGGAGGGAAGTGTGCCAGTGCTGTCAAGGTTAGGTACAGTGTCTGCCAATATGCACACACACTTGTCGCATCTGTTCTGTTGGTCCCCCTCCACACCACCTACTGGCAGGTTCTTGGAATATCTATTAATTAGGAAATGATTTTCCATTCAATTTCCTTCGATGAGTAGATGGCTTTCCTGGAATGCCACACAGTTAAAGATAATTGTAGTGCTGGGATTCATCTGCGACAGAGTCTTATTGCTAATCGTATTTCACGCCTCACTGAACCATCATCACTTGATATTATTGAGAATTGTAAATAGTTGTAGCTCAAATAATTTCTCTTTAGTCCGTGGACACGCGTTCCATCAGTTCGTATAGCAGCCAGTCAACAGCCCCCTTTTTTCCCGCGGCGAGGTTCTGCAACTCCAACGGTGCTCGGCATAGTCCCAGCTTTCTCAGCACTCTGAAATTGAACACTCTCCAATTCTTGAGACGCAGTGCTACGCTGCTAACTGCGGGGTAGCAGTCCACGTCCACAAGTTTGTGGCTCCTCTTGAATATGCGAGCCACCGGCAGGACATCGCTGTAGACGTCTCGGCGGGTGCGGTCGTTTAGAGTGATGTCCAGATCCTGCAGCCACTTGTTGAGCTTGGATTGCTCGTTCTCGTTCAGTCTTCGAATGTGGGACATGATTTTTCCTAGTTGTTTTTCTCCTACTGAAATTTGGTTATTTATTCAATAAAGATTTTAACGAGAATGTCCGAAAATATATTTATCTTAGCCTGCTGTGACGGACTGAAACTGGTTTGATATACATATGTATTTGAAATTGAAATGGCTAACAAGGATTAACACATGCAAATTCGACATTGTCCAATCCCAAATCCACAATCTGATCAAAGCCACACAGTAAAAATTTGAATTTTCTTAATTTTAAAATCTATTTTGCCAAATTTATCCAAAGATTCCATACAATATTTAATTTTAGCTTTCAAAATATTTTGCAGCACCTCATGGGATGGGGTGAGGCGACAAAAGTTCGCCTCCTTTTCTAGTTCAGCCGATATTCGCGGTCTTGCGTTTAATTGAATTCGAAAAATGGGTGAATGAAATGCAATATACAAAATAAATATGCAAAATAAAATTTGAAATACTCATTACCCAAATTGTGAGCATATTCGTGGCTGTTGCCACAACAGCGAAGGGGAAATGGGAAAAATGAACTGCGCGCCGCAAACTTTTTCCGTTGAACGTTTTTCAATTGCTCCGAAAACTATTTTACTTGCGCCCAACTTTCACTTGCAAATGGAGGCAAACTTTCGACGGTAACTGTATGAAGGCGGGTGTGGATGTGGGTGTGGGTG
Source organism: Drosophila helvetica (assembly GCA_963969585.1). NCBI lineage: Eukaryota > Metazoa > Arthropoda > Insecta > Diptera > Drosophilidae > Drosophila > Drosophila helvetica. The sequence continues at coordinate 14,458,169 of OZ018401.1, read as the reverse complement.
TGAGTGTGAGTGTGTCGGTGCCTGTGTGTCGGTCTGTCTGCGCCATTTTCCAGTGCGAGATATTAATTAATAATTGAAATAGCTGGGCTCGTTATAAAGTGCCGCACTTTCGGCCTGAATACCCCCCTTAGCACAGCCAAAGCCCCGCCAAACTCAGCTCCGTTTTCCGCCTCGCTCTCAACTACCCCCATGGGCATTTGTACGAGTATGTGCGTGCACTTTCAAGTTTAATTTAAAGTTTAGTTGTAATTTTGTGCATTTTTTGTTGCGAGCGCAATTAAAAATTCAACGCGCAATCTGCAAAATGAACCCAAAAACACCAGCAATGAAAACGGGGAAAACCCGCAATGAAAACTATAGGAAGACTAACTTCAGGGCCCCAAGGATTTGAGACCCATAAGCGCCTCGTCCCTTCTATTGAAGACGATGGAATGGCTTCTGGTGCTGCAGCTCAGAACAAGAATTCCGGACTTGGAATTTCGTGGGTCTTCGCCGCTCTTTAGTTATTCATTTTTATTATTGATCTTGATTCCTGAAGATTAAAAACTTATAAAAAATCTGTTTTACTCCTTTGCAGAATAATCCGATGACTTAATCCGAATTCAGGCTGGAAAAACAAGGAAATTCAATAAAAAGAAACCAAATAAATGAACCATTCGACCACCAACATGGCGTATGATTAACATACGCATTTGTTGTTCGCCGCGATTTCTGTGGTAAGTGTTAATTATACTTATTAATGAATGCCACAAACTATCCACAAAACGGCAAAAACTGGCAGCCAAGCGACAAAAGCTTGAATATCAACCGCAGCCGGGGCCTGGTTTCGATGGCTGATTGTAAATGCGATTTTTAACGCCCCATAAATTAAATAACAGCCAACAAATTGCCCTTGTTAGCTTTACACACACATCGTTTTTTTTTTTTTTGGTTTTTTTGTCTTTTATAATGGATTAAAAACGAAGATAAATTCGGATAAAAAAACGAATCTAACTGCTCTAAACATGGTTATTGAGGGGTTGAGGTGCTGAGTGTTGCACTTTCGTTTTCGGAATCAATAAAAACAATTATTATTAAGTAATTTGGTAAGTTTAAAAACGATTTAGTTAGATTTAAGCCTCAGGATCATGGAAGTTTTGTTACTTTGAGATGTGTGTACGGACCATACATATGTACCAATGTATATCTAGTACGGAGGAACATCATCAATATATCTATTCGTGCTAATCGAGTATACATATGCATACACCCAGAGAAAAAGCACTGAAATGTAAACATAATTGCTTAGATTTAAATATGCCACGTATGCCATTAATTTTTGTTTTCAGTTACATTTCGAAAGTAATATGAAAATATTTGTTTTAAATATATTTCATATTTAAATGACACATATTTTCTACAAATTTGATATAATATATTTATTATGAAGTGTTTTTTATTTAGATTAAATGGGGATCATATTGAAATCACTTAATAATATATTTATAATTATGTCAAAGCGAATTTGGGTGTGTTTTTATTAACTATATACATTTGAATTTTGTACATACCTCAGTGCTCTCATCTAATTATTTCCCATTTTCAGAATATTTTTACCCGAACAAAAAATTTTGTTTGGCTATAAGTATGATCCATGTCACCTGATTTATCGAACCTTTTCTTGCTTCGATTTTTGGTTCTATTGTTTGATTGCTGGCTCGCGGGCTGTTGTAGTATTTCTGAGTATGAGACTTGCATTTTCTCAAGTGAGCAAATTCGTTCCGCGCTCCATAGAAGAGTGGATATGTGTACATGAAGATGAATGTATGGGAAAGGCTTGGCAAGTCCTTGCAAAAAGCTGAACGGAACGGAACCAAACCACCATTTTGCATTTAAAGTTTTGTGTATTTTATTGCGTTGGTCCGTTTTGTTGGTAATGGAATGGGGTATCGGTATCCTTAGCCGCGGTTCTTCCATATTGTTTCAATTTCTCTCTTTCTGTGTACCCTCGTTACTCGTGGAGTGAAAGAGTACACTGGGTTAGTGTGCAAGCATGGCAGGCACAGCCAGAAGGACATACTTTCGATCTCAGAAGCTATGTACTACTCGTTTGTGCAAACCGAGGACGAATGGATTGATTGGGCTTTGTTCGAGCCTATAGACTGCCACAGGCTGCAAAGTGATTGATCAATCTTTGAAGTAAACTTGTAATTGACTTCAAAAATGGGTCCTTGTGAATTACTCGAGGGCTGTATAAGTTTTGTGACCCATGCGCTACCTTGTTGTATCTACAGCTTAGTGCTATGCATTTTTGAAATGGAGTAGCGGGTATCCCATAGTCCTTGTGAATTACTCGAGGGCTGTATAAGTTTTGTGACCCATGCGCTACCTTGTTGTATCTACAGCTTAGTGCTATGCATTTTTGAAATGGAGTAGCGGGTATCCCATAGTCGAAAAACTTGACTTAACGGTATTGCTGATTTTTTTTTGTTTTTTATGTTTTTGGTGGTCGTTGAATGCCCAAGTGATATATGATAAAAGTCTAAAGCGCCACAGAGCGGTGCGGTGCTCCACTCTGCTTCGTTCTGCGGCGCTTTACGTTTTGATTTGTGTTGGCGACCCAAAAAAAGAAGCATCAAGAAAAAAAAAGAAAAATGCATGCAAAATGCCGCAAACAAGCGAGGCGAAGCGCAACGACAGCGATGGAAAAGGCAACACGCTAAAAATCGACAGAAAAGTGGTGGAAGAGGAAGATACGAGTACGAACATAATAAAGCACAAGCGGATATGCGATAATGCCTGGTGCTGCCACCCAAGCCAGCCCCTGAAGTAGCCGTCACAGCAGCAGTAGCCAAAAGGTGGGATAGGACAAATAAAATAATATCTATTGTTCGTAAAAGTAATATCAAACCGACATTAAATACAATTCTTTGCAGCTGAAATCGAGCGTATTCCAAACTCAAACAAGATATGCTTAAAAAAGACACCAAACGCAGTTCAAAGGTACATCAATCCAAACAAAAAGCACACTTGAAACGTGCATCACCACATGAATAACCATTTGGCACCACTTCTCCTGGTTGATTTAGTAACTTTCAGAGATTTCAGATTGGCCAACCGACCCCACAGCGGAATATCATGGATGCTTATCGACAAATAAATTCTTTGCCTTGTCAAATACAACAACTGCCTACCGCCTGCCGCCTGCCGCGTCCCGTTCCCGAGCTCCTGAACAGGGGTTCGCTCTACGACGGCTCATAATAAATAGCCTGACACAGTAATGCCACAGACACTAACTCACAACTGTCGCACTGTTGTTGAGTTCGAGTCCTCGACCGAAAAGTTGACGCCTATAAAAGAGATATAGATGTGCACCAAGCTGTGGCACACTCTGGTGGCCCCCACTGGTGGCACCCTTGTCGAGAGTGTTGACAAATTTATGAGCTTGTTTTGCTTTTTCGCAATTTTTGTTTGGCTGATTGAAAGTTTTCCTTATTTTACTGTCGGGCAAATTGATGACCATTCAAGGGAGAGTGAGACCCACCAGGGGTTGGCTAGACAGCTTAATCGATTGTGTTCTATGTACACATACATACTTACAAATATATTTATATTATTAATAGTTTGATTGATTGGCGTAACTAAATCAAAGCTTCTAAATTGTTTCCTTGTTTATTTGGAAGATTTGTGCCATGGTTGGGGCTTCTGAAAAGAGAGTGGTCCCATCCCGAAGCGACAACCAAAGCTGTCCCCTCCCCTCCGATCAGTAAAATAATTTCTCAACTGTCTTTGTTTCCTTGGCGAGTGCTGCAGAAAACATCCAACCTAGAGGTACTTCAGGGTACATCAAGATATTTAGTTTTGTTTCGTTTATAGTTCTCACTTCTCACGGTTCTCACTTGACAAGATGGATTTATGGTTGCGCTTGTATGTATGTCACATCCAGATCGCGGTGCAATGCCTCTGACTTCGTTGTGCCACCTCTGTAATTGTGGCGAACAATCGATGATAGTCTTCTTTATCGAATCTTAATCTATGTCATGACTCCATGATGGTCTGTGTTTAAGGCTGAAGCAACGGCGGTCATATGATTTTCCATAGAACTACCGCCGCTTCTCTTTGGCAACAGGTTAAATGTACACTTTCTCGCATTGTCGTTTTATACGGCAGCCTAACCAATAAGTCGATCTTAAGAGACTTTCTGGCAGAAGAGCATATAATTCCAACAACAACTGTTCACGGGTGTAGTTGGCTTCCGCGACTAAGCGTGAGCTTTTCCATTCTATTTGCGATACATAATTATTTTATGGCTATGAAAAAATTGTTTATTGCTTTGAAAAAATATATGCATACATATTGCTTTACTTTCATTGATACTAAATCGAATTTGTTGCAGGTCTATTGAAATATTCTGGTTTGACTTGTACGAATTTGGAATATACATATGCAGATAGGTTAGAACAGTTGATTGTGGACTATTTTCATTTCCATTTCAATTCAATGCGGAATATCAAAATTCCTAATTGCGCATAGCCAGGCAATTGGTAACCTCGCTGCTTTGACGACAAGTTTTCAGCGCACGATCGAACCACTGTCCGTTAGGACAGTTCTGGCGCCTAGATCTCTGCCTGTCGCACACGTAGTAGTGGCGACAATGGCGTAAGTCGGCCAGATAGGTGCCGTCATCCTTGCCACGACAGTCGTGCCGGGAGATCAGCATCTGAACAAGAACCACGTTCCCGGCGTTGTCCTTGTTGTTGTTTGGTGCCTCAGTTGGGGCTGGTGTCGGGCTCGGGGTGGTATTTGTTTCCGTACATGGGGGTCTTGTTGTTGTACATGGGGGCCTTGTAGTTGTACATGGTGGCCTTGTTGTTGTACATGGGGGCTTTGTTGTTGTACATGGGGGCCTTGTTGTTGTACACGGGGGTCTTGTTGTAGTACATGGGGGCCTTGTAGTTGTACATGGGGACCTTGCTGTTGTACATGGGGGCTTTGTTGTTGTACATGGGGGCCTTGTTGTTGTACATGAGGGCCTTGCTGTTGTACATGGGGGCTTTGTTGTTGTACATGGGGGCCTTGTTGTTGTACATGGGGGCTTTGTTGTTGTACATGGGGGCCTAGTGGTAGTGCATGGAGGACTTGTGGTAGTCGTTGTAGTTTCACAAGGTGTCGTCGTTGTGGTTGTTGTCTCACAAGGTGTTGTGGTTGTAGTGGTTGATGTAGTTGTAGTGGTCGTTGTTGTTGTAGTGCTCGTTGTTTCGCAGGGGGTAGTAGTTGTAGTGGTTGTTGTAGTTGTTGTTGTAGTTGTTGTTGTTGTTGATGTCGTTGTTGTAGTAGTGGTTGTTGTTGTAGTGGTTGTTGATGTCGTTGTTGTTGTTGTTGTCGATGTCGTAGTAGTGGTTGATGTTGTTGTTGTAGTTGTTGATGATGTCGTTGTTGTTGTTGTTGTCGATGTCGTAGTAGTGGTTGATGTTGTTGTTGTAGTTGTTGATGTTGATGTTGTAGTAGTAGTGGTTGTTGTTGTGGTGGTCGTTGTTGTCGTTGTTGTGGTAGTGCTCGTTGTTTCACAGGGGGTTGTAGTTGTTGTTGTTGTCGATGTTGTAGTAGTTGTTGTCGATGTTGTTGTAGTGGTTGTTGTCGATGTTGTTGTCGATGTTGTTGTCGATGTTGTTGAAGTGGTAGTTGTTTCGCAGGGGGTTGTAATAGTGGGGGTTGTAGGAGTGATTGTTGTCGTTGTTGTTGCTGTCGATGATGTAGTAGTTGTTGCTGTGGTCGGTGTTGTAGTAGAGGTTGTTGTTGTCGATGTTGTAGTAGTGGTTGTTGTTGTTGTGGTTGTTGGTGTCGTTGTTGTGGTTGTTGTCGATGTCGTAGTAGTAGGTGTTGTTGTTGTAGTGGTCGTTGTTGTTGTTGTAGTGGTCGTTGTTGTTGTTGAAGTGGTCGTTGTTGTCGTTGTTGTGCTCGTTGTTTCACAGGGGGTTTTAGTAGTGGTTGTTGTTGTAGTTGTAGTTGTGGTCGTTGTTGTGGTCGTTGTTGTGGTTGTTGTCGATGTCGTAGTAGTAGGTGTTGTTTTTGTAGTGGTCGTTGTTGTTGTTGAAGTGGTCGTTGTTGTCGTTGTTGTGCTCGTTGTTTCACAGGGGGTTGTAGTAGTGCTTGTTGTTGTTGTAGTTGTAGTAGTAGTGGTTGTTGTTGTCGTTGTTGTAGTAGTGGTTGTTGTGGTGGTGCTCGTTGTTTCAACGGGTGTTGTTGTTGTAGTGGTTGTTGTGGTAGTGCTCTTTGTTTCACAGACACAGGTTGTAGTAGTGGTTGTTGTCGATGTTGTAGTAGTGGTTGTTGTTGTTGTAGTTGTTGTTGTGGTTGTTGGTGTTGTTGTTGTGGTTGTTGTCGATGTCGTAGTAGTAGGTGTTGTTGTTGTAGTGGTCGTTGTTGTCGTTGTTGTGCTCGTTGTTTCACAGGGGGTTTTAGTAGTGGTTGTTGTTGTAGTTGTAGTTGTGGTCGTTGTTGTGGTTGTTGTCGATGTCGTAGTAGTAGGTGTTGTTGTTGTAGTGGTCGTTGTTGTTGTTGTAGTGGTCGTTGTTGTTGTTGAAGTGGTCGTTGTTGTCGTTGTTGTGCTCGTTGTTTCACAGGGGGTTGTAGTAGTGCTTGTTGTTGTTGTAGTTGTAGTAGTAGTGGTTGTTGTTGTCGTTGTTGTAGTAGTGGTTGTTGTTGTCGTTGTTGTAGTTGTGGTTGTGGTAGTCGTTGTTGTGGTGGTGCTCGTTGTTTCACAGGGGGTTGTAGTAGTGGTTGTTGTTGTTGTAGTTGTTGTAGTAGTGGTTGTTGTTGTCGTTGTTGTAGTAGTGGTTGTTGTTGTCGTTGTTGTAGTAGTGGTTGTGGTAGTTGTTGTTGTGGTGGTGCTCGTTGTTTCACAGGGTGTTGTTGTTGTAGTGGTTGTTGTTGTCGTTGTGTCACAGGGAGGTGTTTCCTTAGTTGTGGTGCATGGCGTTTCCGTTGTCGTAGTGGTTTTACAGAGTGGAGCGAGGGTGGTTGTTGTCGTCGTCCGGTCACAAGGTGGACGCGTCGTTGTGTCACATGGCTCAGGCCTGGGCTCGTCCTTAGGAGGATGAGCACGCACCGATTCCGCGCTGACACACAACGCAATCAAGACTCCAATCAGCAGCAAGTTGACTGCATGAAAGAGGAATACCATCAGAGTCGTTTATCGGCGGGTGCTTTCGGGAGCTACTCACAAACTCTCATTTTAGAACTTTTTCCGTGTTAATGGTTCCTCTACTGAAGTTTCTACTTCTCCGCTGAGAGATAGTGGTTAAACTGCATTAGCAACGCCATCTGGTGGGGCTTATATACCAGTTTCCTCAGGCTGTGATCTTATCGCTGACCGGAGGCACTTGAATGGTGTCAAGTGGTACATGGTGGTCCACGATCTGCCTGGTGCCATCAACAAATTAAGCGAAATACTTGCAGCTCAGATGGGTAAGGGCTGGTGGGACAGCAGCGAAAGATAAAGAATATTAGAAGTGAATTGTCTTGCGCACTTTGTAGATAATGGTTGCTGACTGCTGTGTCATTCCCATTGTGGAACATCTTGTCCACACTCCGAAGAAATCTGGAAATGGGCTGGGGACCGAGTTCCTCCCTTTGCAACCCCATCTTTGCTGCTGCGTTCGAGTTGTGTCGGCCAGGCTCCAATGGTATTGACATTTGGCTTGGGTCATTTGGCATGCCTTACGCAGCCTGTAAAATAGTTGAAATTGCCTGTTAACTGATTTCACAGTCGGCCCAATATCCCAGTGCTGAACCCCTCTCGGCCAATAGAAGTGCAAACAAGAGATTTCGGTTTATGGCCTCGCCCGGAAGTGTTAGGCCAATGGCCAAGTGGCCAAAACTGGACGGACTGGAGTGGACAACTGTCGGCCATTTGGCAGCCGATAAAAATGGCAAAGAGCCGAAGGGGGCGTGTGTATGTGTGTGTGTGTTTTCTGCATGAGAATGTAAGTGTAATAATTTTCCAGCCGTCCACACCACCTCCCCTTCCTCCACCGCCTACTTGTCACTCCCTCTACAATCATCGGGCAGGAAAAGCAGGAAAAAAAGGGCAGCCAGTCGCCAGAACAGCCCCGTGTATCCGTGGGATTGTTTTGGACAGGGAGTCCTTGTTGGACAGTTGGCAAAACTTTTGTAATTAAATATGGTTGTTGCAGTTAAGATTTATGAGCGAATTTTATACCTAATACTCAGTAGAACCAGGCCAGTCATAGTCGGGCAGCAACGACTGTGTAGGTATTTCGTTATGAAAGCATCTCAATATAAATTCAGGCGTCAAAAATCTGAAAATCTCTTCAAATATTTATGAATAGCTATTATATGTATTATAACCAGTACGATATTCAACATGGAATTTGTGCTTACTCAATATTATTAATTTTCGTCACATAGTTGTAGTACATACAGGGTATTGCCATGTTTCATCACCAAGATTATGCGCAAAGGCAAATAAAATTGCAGCAACAAAAATCTGGACAGGCTTCAAGCGCTGAACCCAATGAGTCCTCGTCCGCTGATCGAAAATAATTATTTATTTAAAGCGTAAAGCATTCTTAAGCACCGCAAATAAATAGAATCAATTGTTGTCACGTTTTGAAATTTATGCAATCATCCATTTTTAGACATCTTTAGGCATCAAGCTGGAGCTGGAGGCGTTGGGTTTTGGTTGGGCCTGGGCAATGCTGCGGCTATTTACATACATATACATATATGTATGTACTAGTATGTATGGTTTCGGGGTGCTCTGGCTCGCTGGGATTTCAACTTTTGGCAAGGATTGATAGAGTTTTCTCGAAGGCCCTTCAAGTAAGATCATATCACATAGGTTCGATTGGGGCGTAAGCTAGGCGGGATTGGATAGGGATGGGTATTGCGGGTTTATTTTGATCAGGTGGAATGGTTTTCCATTGATGTTCGAAACGATTTGGAATGGCTTTGTTGCATATGAGTGATTTGCCATATATTCATTTGTATATGTAACTTAACTTTGTTCGGTGTTGTTAAACTCGATTAAACTCACACATTAGGTTTTTCTCAATTCGATGCGGTTCAATGCGTGCTGTTTTAGTCCCTTAGCCTTCACACCCAAACCCACACCCTCATTCGAACCGACACTCGCCTACATGACTTTGCCATTTGCCATTTGAAATTACTCATACGCAGCATGTGATGTGAATATTAAATAGCGGGAAAAGTTTATGATAAATCCAACTCTCCATCTCTTGTTCGTACATAGAAGACATAAGTATGTATATATGGAATACTTTGTTGGTGAAACAATCTCAGATTATGGATGAACTTTGGCCGGTTGGGTTAGATGGAGATATGCACAAAATAGTTGAGGAAACTAGCTCAGATTATGAATGAATCACTTTCGCCACAAGAAGTTGAGCAAGACTCTGGCCGAACCCCGGTAAAGTTTGCCGGCAAATGATGTAGAATACTTTAAGGAGTTTTCCTATAAACACCGTCTCAAGATCATTTGTGGTTGTGTGAGAGTTAAAGCTTCTATCTGTTGGCTATGGGACGACCCTAAGAGTATGCATTAGCAACTGCCTGGCACTTCACCGGCTTGAGAGTCTTTTGGAAATTGTGGCCAAAATTGAATCAACAATGGTTGAAAACCCATTTCGAGCCACTCAGACTGCCGAGAGCAGCAAATACTTTACCTCAATTATGGTAACTCCTTCAGCCTCGGAGCGAGGCTTACCTTTTGTCAGGTTTTTTGGGACTCTTTCACTTATCTTCAGGCCATCGAAATGAATTAGTCCAACAACATAAATTAAGCACTTAAATGTTGTAAACTTTTGTCCCTCTGGCAAACTTTTTTGGGGGTCCTAGCTCCATAAATGATGACCCCGGAGCCAGAGCCAGAGCCGGAGCCGGCTTGGGGCGACAAAAGACAAACAGAGACACGGCTCAATGAAAGCCCTTTCCCTCATTTCTCCCTTTCTCCCAACACTTAACACACATGCACACAGATGAAGAATGGGAAATTAAATTAAACACACTCACACACTTGTCAGCCATGTGTATGTGTGTGTGTGTTTGTGTAGGCAAGGATTGGATTTAAGGAATGTTTGTCCAAGGACATTGTATCAACAATTTTCACTGGCACTGTGAGGCAGTGTGTGGCAGCGTGTCTGTGCTACGAGGCATTGTAAAACTCATTAGTGAAGTGACCGGAAATCTTATGAAATCTACAAAAAAAATCAAATAAAAAAAGGGAAAACAGGAAAAGCCGAGAAGAAAAACACTACAAGCTAAAAAGCTTGGCACATGCTGGCGGCCGGACTCTTCGGGTTGGCTTGGGGGGCCAGCCAGTGACAGGCTGGAGCAGTCATGCATGTACTTCAATTTTTCAACAGAAATGAGTGCACATTTGACAAAACACACACACACACTGTGTCGTTCTCGCACCTTCGGTGTCGGGCCAGTGGAGCCCTAGGAGCGGTAGGAGCCGTAGGAGCCCCGTAGCTGCCAGCCGGCCAAATCCCTACGGGACATATGTCCCTGCCTCTCTCTTACATGTTTTTTTATCAGCTTCTTTCTGACACCCGTGCGAGCCCCCCAAACTTCAGCCACACGAATATATGAAAACTTTGCACAAATATATTTGTCGGTGTGCGTGACTGCGTATCTGTGTGCCTTTATACATATATGTATGGGTGTGTGCTGTCTATGGTTGCCTAATTCAAGCTCATATTTTATAGCACAGCAACAAAATCACTGCATCGGACGCAGCTACACAATTTTTGTGCCACGACAGCAGTATTAACCGACACAAAAAAACAACCTGGGTAAAAAGCCCGAAAAAAAACTGTAAACAAGACAGACCTGGACAGGGAACAAACTGTGCAAGAACTACGTGAGTCCCAGCCATAATGGGGATGTGTGGAACAGAACAGCTCAAGACTTACTCAGTCGAAGAAGTTTTTCGGGTAGGTCGATCCTAATAATGAATATATAGTCTCGCCAGATGGTGAAAGGGATTGAATAGAAAACTATTGCCATTATTTGCCATAGATTTGTTTTTACCTTTTTCCCTGTCTTCAATCAAAGGGAATGTCGCAAAGTCATATAGAAACTAAACAAAACAAAATTAATATTATACCTTTTTAAATCAATAAATAATAATTAAAATAGAATCAATTATACTTTTATTATTATAATTTATTATTCAAATACAGATAGATACATTTTTGCCATACATTAATTATTTACCAGGAACTCAAATATGCAAGGCAATTATTTGACACAAAATATACATATCTATGTAGATACTCGTATTTGTTTGTGTAATTAAATTCAAATACCTAATTATTTGTATTGATTCACTATATCTATCTGAACGACCTTAGTCATATTTTTATCCTTTAATCCTGTCGAAGGATATTAAAAATAAAAACTCTACTCAAACTAAACCCATTTTATAGATAATATGTAAGTATTGGAGAGGAAAACAATGGGAACGCGTAAAACTTTTTCACCCCAATAAAAACTTTGTTGCTCATACATACATCAATGCCAGTAGAGTTGTGTTCGCTCTTAAATTGATTTTTCCGCTGTGTAAATTTGCAGCAATTAACTTTATAGGTCGTAAATAATTCAAACAATTTTTAAAAATGTGTTAATCTTTTTTAAAACCAATTTTCACTGAATCTTCTAGTACCAAAGAAGCCATTCAAATCGATCGCTAATATAAGTTTATTCTAAGCATAATGGAAATCCGGATAATAATTTAATCGCGTGCTAAGCAAACAACAACAAAAATAAACACTTTAAAGTGTCCGTACCCAGATAGTCGTAACTTTAAAACGACTTTGTGTCCAAAATTGAATAGCCTCTGCAGCCAGAAATAAAGCGTCAATTACTTGAGCACAATCACTCTGAGCCCTAAAGTATATAGTATTTATAAATATTTTCTCAACTATTGGTACACACATTCAATATTAGTTCCAAGGAGTTCTTCCGAACTTTCCCTCAAAATTGCAATAAAAACAGAACTGCAGAAAAACATAAAAGCATAAAAAATGATTATGGCTTTTTGTATGTATGTATGTACATGGAATACATACATATGTACATATATAATATTGTATATAAATTCGAGCACACTTTTGTATGGCGAAAGTTTGAAGAACTTTTCCTCCTTCCCCGCCTTCCATCGGAAAGGCCACTCCCGCCCATCCAGCCTTGCAAATTGTTGAATAATTGCAGTTGTTCTTTTGCTTCGGCTCTGGTTGTTGCTGTTGTTGCTGTTGTTGCTGCTGTCGTGTGGCAGCTTACCCTTTTCCACGTCGGCATCGCGTTGTTTTCGCATGCAAATTTCCAAGTTTTTCACTTGTATTTTATGTTTGCTTTTTATTTATGCATACTATTATGCACGGTACTCGTGGAGTAAAAGGGTATACTCAATTCGCCTGGATATACTCTTTAGTAGCAGACACAGGGTAGCGCTCCCTCTCCCAAAATCCACATACTTATGTACGTATTTACGCAGTCATTTACGTAGTATTTATGTAGTATTTACGCCACTGCCTCCTCAAAGCAAGGCGAACATAAGTTTTCTCCCCTAACCACGTACCCGGTGCACTCAGGTTTCATGTCAGCAATGCAAGTGTCCAAATATTGGACAGATTTTCCTAAATTTGCTGCGAAAAGGGAGATAGCATCAGAAAAAAACACAAAATTAGTGCTCGTAGCCGTCCCTAAGCACGTCTCTCGGCTGTCAGTGGAATAAATGAGGCACAATTTGTAACAAAATTATGTTTACCAACACACACAGCCAGCCGGCCGGCCAGAAAAATCGTATTTAAAAAGTATGGCAATCGATCATTTCTGCCGCGCCGCGCTCCCAGTTCAACTGGAAAACCAACTGGGCATACATACCTCTCTCGCTCTCACTGCATGCTTCTCCCATAAAGCTGTCTCTCTTTTTGCAGCTAGTCAGGAAATTTGATCATAATCAGCTTGTATAACAATAATTGTATACACATATAAATCTTTTTTATTGTGTTTTAATATGAATCTCGTCTTCAGTCAGTTCAGTCTATGAATGGGTATTTTCTGTCTGAAGCAGTGAGACCATATCAGCACTTCCTAGCTATGCACGCAATTTTCGAAATCTTCAACCCTAGATGGTCATGTGAATTTTTAGTCGTCAGATGCTTCTATTAAAAATATCTTCATGAAGTATCTCCCAAGAGATCGATTTTTTTATAAAGCCGTTTTTAAGCCTTTGCCGCGGCTTACAATGTTCTTCTTATATTTTAAGTCGATCAGAATCAATTAATAAATAAACACGATAATCCATCTGCGATTAAAAGCTGTAGAAAGTAGTTCCACTATCGGCTGACATTGTATTATCGTATTATCCAACACTGAGCACAGTACTGCACTGTCGAGACAAAAATAAAACAAAACAAACATAAGTTGGAGAATAAATACTGAAGAAGATGTCTACTGCTGTTATAAATCTTCTGATGGCGGAACAGAAACAGTGGCTGCGGAATCCGATCCCGGGATTTGTCGCCGGCCCATCGATGAACGAGGACGGCACCAAAAACTGGATGATATGGAACTGCGTGGTACCAGGGATGAAATCTACGCCTTGGGAGAGCGGGCGCTTCCCCGTTCTCTTGTATTATAACAATCTGTATCCCGGCTCGCTGCCGCTTGTCCGCTTCCAGTCGGACATATTCCACCCGAACATTGGCCCCACGCGGTACCTGAAGATTCCAAGCCAAGTGCTCGAACCGAAATTCCTGGCCCCGAAGATGGATGTCAGTATGATACTACTAGCTATCCAGCATGTTCTGGAATATCCGGATCAGTGTCTGGCTGCGCGGGTGAACGTCGAGGCTTTTTCTATGTACCAGACCAACCGCCCGTGCTATGATTATCGCGTCTCACGTGTGGCGTACAAGCTCGCAGACACATCAGAAGATGGCCACAAAGCCACACAAATATAGAAGAAAGGAAGGCACACATCTCTTTGCCCCTTTGCCAACGCGGGAACAGAGCAATCCGCCACCCCAACACTACGATAAACTCCAACGATCTTCCCCAATCTTTTCCAACTGAAGAAAGACCAACAAATCTGTATACCACTCAACAAAACATTGATCTACATCTATGTATGTGTTACATATCAAATATATAAATTTAGGTTTAATAATATTCGCCTAGCATCTTTGGGAGATTCGTATTTGAAGTTAGGGATAAATCGAAGTATTGGGACCTGTATATCTGTGTGGGACTGGGATTTTATTTGGTTTCATTTTATTTGTTTTGGTTGCATGGCTCTTGCCTCATTTATATTTATTTGTGCTGCGCGGCTTGTTTGAAATTTGTTTTGGTTTTTACTTATATCTTGAAATGTTCGTCTGTTGCACAATTGGAGTTGCAACAAACAGCAGCAGTGGAGGAAACAAAGTTTGGGCCAAAGCGCTCGAATGAAGTGTGTGAAGTGGCTCGAAATGGGGCTTTGGATGGAGCAGGGAGGGGATTGGAGTGGAATGTAGTGGAGTGGAGTGGAATGGAACTGGAGTCCGAGTTGAACAATTAAACTTTTCGGCCAAAGGCAGCAGCCAACGGGACAGCAGAAAGGACTGCAATGGACTGGATTTGGCGGTGGTTGCAACGTTTTGCTGCACTTTTACACATTCCCAGAGCCAGACCAACATACATATAAATATACATGTATGTATGTATGCGTATATTCAGCAATGGAAAGTCCAAGTTTTAGTTGAGTGGGAAAACCCAAAACAAATTTTGACTCCATTGAATTTTTATCTCTTGCCTTCTTTATCCAAACTTTCCTCCTGGTCTCCCACTCCTCACTTGTTCTCTACCAATTTTTTGTATTTTTTTTATTTTGCCCAAATTGAATTGTTAAGCGTGTGGGCGTGTACGTGGGCGTATTTGAGTATCTGTTTTTCTTATTTTTTTTCCTATGTTTTTTTTTGCTCTGCGCTTTACAGATAATATTATTCGAAAAAAGTTTTGGTGCGTGACTAAGCGCTGAAAATGTTGTCCTGAGCACTTCTCCGTCTCTCCATTTTGTCTTTTTTTTTGGCTAGTTTGAAGAGCTGTTTCAAGTTGGTTGTGCAGAGAAAATTTTACGGATACTTTATATGATTTTGTGAAGATGTCCATACATACATATGTACATATATATGGGACTACGACTATGCGAAAAATGTTGAGGACTTGAAGTACACGTGGACATGCAACTGTCCGGCAATCTCTTTCGAGTCAGATCCACATTCTGGCCAAACCATCCACAAATCAACCCTTGACCCTTCTATCCCTTATTATTCCGATGAAAACTGCCTTTAAGTGTTCATTGATTTTAATGTATTTCTAATTATAAAATGTGTATCTATATTACGATCTAAGCACCTTCAACCATCTTGAAGTGAGGAAATCCCTTGAGCTAAAGAATCTGAAAATCCTTGAGTTATTCATCAGGCTCATTTAATTAAAGTTGCTTCATGGGGATCTGGGCCAAAGTTAATGAAAACTACAGGCACACACACAGCATGGGACCTGGACAACCATTTTCATATCCTTGCAAAGGGTATTATGATATGAAGGAAGCTCTTGCGGCAAATTTCAAAATACTTGGCGGAAAACCCCCTACGCAATCGGAGTACATCGGTACGGATATATATCATAGATAGAACATAGTACGCTGGATCGACGGTAGGGTATCTAGATCTTCGGCTTAAAGCCATCCTTCGTTTCTTAGTTAGTTGCTGAAATCGAGACAACAGCCTTATGTGATGGGTGTGCAAACAAATTGAGGAATGCAACAACTACACTACACAGCAACAGCAACAATTGGAGGAACTAAAAGAGCAAGAACAACAAGGACAAGGACATTAAAATGTATGACCCAAGGCCCAGGACCAGGACCAGGACCAGGGCGTCCCAAGTAGAAGCTAAATAGATTGTCCTACCAACCCAGACAGACAGACAGAAAGACAGAAAGTTGGACAGACAGACAGGAAGAGAGATGGTGAGAGGTTTGTGATGAAGAAGGTGAGATGGAGCTGCACAGTGAACTGAGGGAGGATGAGGGTTAGGTGCTGATGAGCAGACAATGGGCCAAAAGTGCTGAATATGCCTTACAGGTCATCAGGTGACCCTCAACCACACAGTCCTGCTCTCCTCTGCCCATTTCAGTTCATCAACCCACTTAAGAGGAGTGACAGAGAGGAGAGGCAGAGGCGAAGGCGAAGGCGGACAGAGTGCAAAAAAGTGGAAAGTAGAAAGAGAGAGAGAGAAGTGGAACAGTGAACATTGATGTATATCCTCACTCGGGGCTAATTGAATGGAAGGGACTCCCACCTACCCTCTCTCTGTCCCTTATCCCCAAACCCCCTTTTCGAACCCCTTTTCCTCAGTCTATTTACCCTCCTCCGCCAGCATTTCATCCCCAAAACCAATTTAGTTAGCACCTGGAAAATTTGATTAGCTTCCAACCCATGGATGCCGTCTGTGTGCCTGTGTGCTTGGGATAATAATTCGTAAATGTTGCATGTAACCCGTTCGCCATATGCATTTATGCATTTATAATTGCCCAGACAAACGGTTTATCAACCGCCAAATACCCACAGTCCCACAGCCCCCCCTAGCCGACACTTTTCCACACTGCTAGCCGCACATTTCTATATACATACAACATATGTACATTTGTATGTATTTGAAAATTCATTGGATTTTTCAGTCGGCGTGTCTGCACACGGGCATTATAATTTGTGTGCGGCTTTTCATTTTTAATGCCCAACGAGCGAACATTGAAATTGTTTTCGGCCAGCAAAAATATGTGTGGGAAATCAGGCAAAGGCAGGGAGGGGCAGGCTGCTAGGGGGGATTGAACAATACAAAGTAGTCTATTCCGAACGGTTTCACTAGTTCGTCAAATTATAGTGGCTCCACTTTCCTATCCAAAATCGTCTTGAGCTTATACCCATTCGGTCTAATTATATACTATTCAATGTGATTATAAGAGTACAAATAATTGCTCGATACTGGGGAGTAAGTATCAAGTATTTTTTACAATTCAATAACACTGTAATCGTGGCAAGTACCTGGATATCCTGGATAGGGCTGTCTGTAAATGACAAATAGTGAAACATCGCCGATGCACTCTACATGGAACAATTAAGAACCATTCCGATTCCCATTTGGAGGCAACATGTATTTATTTTTTGTTTGTTCAAGCAGATGATTGTGCATATGGAATGGAAAACGTACAAACTATGAAAAAATCGTTGTGCAAAAATTCTCCGAGAACGAAATAGACGGACGAAATATTTACTAACTCCTTATCTGCTGCCTACGCACATGACAAATGCGTTAAAAAATACCCAAGACCGGGGCAGAGCATCGATCAGTGCAAGCAACCGCCGCAATAAATTGTGGGTTGTGCCTCGTTTGTTTGTGGCCGACTCAATCATCTGTGTGACTCGGTGCTACTTACTGGCATTGCCAGCGCCACGGGTTCGTAAATATTGATTATCTCAGAATGTGTCAAAGCGGCCCACTAATTGCAGCACAGCGGTTTCGACTATGTGATCCTTCCTCGAGCTTGACTTTCGCTGGATTAATGTCTGTCTAAAGCAGAAGAAGAAGATGCCACGAAATTAAACAGATCTCCCAGAATTCCATGATATGCAGCTAGAAAACTATTTAATATAAGTTTATGGAATCGAATTGGATTTTGTTGAGGTAAAGTTTTAAGACAGCTCATCCATACATACATAGATTGGTGAGAAATTGCATTAATCATTATTTTTAAATATATTAAGAATTTGAATATGACCATTTTTGGCTAGTGCATATTATTGCAATATGTTTAAAATATGTTACAAACTAGGAATCTATTTAAAATTTCCAATTTCCAAAACTCCAAGTTGTAGTATTCTTTACCAGCTTTGATTTAAAGTTTATTGATTACTTCTAATGCTGTAAACGAACAATAAAGTTAGATTGCATTAAAGTAGAAGTTGTATTTGTAACCTAAAAGAGTAGTTTATAAAAAGTTTTATTTAAAATAGTTTTGAAAAGCTTTGCAATTTAAATAGTTCATTTGCGACCTTTGTTCAGATAATTGTCAATTTCCTATGAATATTGTTTGAATTCCTTAACTATTTGGGATCAACACACATATGTATACATAAACTATATTATTAATATTGATCAACATAATATCTATGATTATAAAGCACAGCTACTTGAAGTCATTTTTTAATCACATTACATGATAACCTACAGATCCTGTTGGTTTCCCGTTTCAGTCCTCCATCGCGCTTTAATTAACGGGTTCGCCTGTGCGGCTTAATCAGCAAAATAATTGTGTCCTCAAGTACCCCGAATTGGGGGACAGGGCCTGTAGCATAACGAAGTGAAATGAAGAAAATGTCTGTCTCTCGATTAAATTTGATTGTCATATTTGAATGGGTTTTTCACTGTTTCACTAATCTCTGTTTCTCTGTGTGTGCTTTCCAAATCCGATTATGCGAGCAAAACGCGTTCCATCCGCGAATTACATTTGAGGGACATAAAATGCAACATTATTCTTGTGGCCGTTGACGTTGAGGAGGAGAGTCTCCTGCCTCGCTGCTGGCCACTGCCATTCTGTATAAGCCACATAATATTACCCCACTGTCACAGACCAGACCAGACCAGAGCGATAACCCTTCACATGGATGTCCAGCAGGCGGCCAGAGGATATATCCGACAGCAAAAAAATTCGCTGGCATTTGTCGGATGAAGGCGGCATTGGGGTATGGGGTGGGTGATCTGCTGGTGTGGGTGAAGCTATAAAATACGCGAGCTTTTATTTATAACGACATCAGAAATTAATCTTGCATTATATGTGCGCGTGTGGAGTTCGCCTGGCTGTTCACCCGCTCCTTTCAGCTTATGTTTTTCATGAAGTTTGTCGTACAGGATAACACATATTTATACACCTGTTTTTCTTCCATGTTCGCCCAGGCGACCAAAGTGGTAGTTCTGAAATGGCAATTTGAAAAGAAATAAGCATTCACAGAACGTAAAACTTTCAAAATATAATTAATTGGTTATTTTTGCTACCATAAGGAAATAAAGATGAGCTCGTGACTCCGCTGTTGATCCTGGGAACGCATATGCTGTTAAATGAAGGTGGGCGCTCCACGATGATGCTTCGGCCAGCAATAGGATGGTACCAGATGGTCGCTGTGAATGCCTCTTATTCGGAATGGTTCTTTCTGCCCGCTTCTAACACGTCACCTGATCAATCTATGTCCATATATGCATGTATAGTGGATCAATAAATTGCTATTTTGGACAATTTTTGTGTAGTTATTTTCCGTTTGATCTATTTGAATGGGGAATATTTTCATTCGAGTATTCGGGTCAATGTGGCATTACTCCAATAGACCTCTAACTTGTCTCGAATAAACGCATCCTTGGCCAGCTCTTTCGATGTTCCAGTCATTCTATGATCAGGCATTTCGTTGTTCCTCAAATCTCTTTGCAAACTCTTGTCTGGTGTGTGCGCACGGGTTTGTTGGCTGGCATCATTATACCATTCCTCGTTTGTCAGACATGTGAGGCACTGTCGCCTCATCTCCATCTTCCAGGCAGGTGCCCCATTTCCTTCGCTTCATCGTTTTTTCGTGCTCCTTGGCATGTCGTGCGAGTCCGTAGTCCGTGTCCGGGTCCAGGTCTGGGTCCGGGTCCTTGGTTGTTCATGAAAAATTACAACTCTCAGCATCAGGCGTAACGTGCGATAAATTCCGAGAGGCACGGCGGCCCATCTACACACACTTGTATCTCTGTGTTCAGGTTGATTTTTGAAACTCCTGTGCGTGTAGGATAATTCATTGCTTATTATCTTTTTTTGGAGCTGCAATTTTTGGGGCTTACCTTTCTTATTACTTCTGATTCTGTTCCCCCCCAGCTATATCTTTTTTGTGTGTGGGCTGGGTGGATCTGGAGGGTAGAGTAGAGGTAGATAGCAAAATGCTTTATTAATTTAGTGTGTGCCAGGGCAGGACTATCAAGATGGGGGCCCAAACAGGCCACAGGGCGAGGCCGGACTTTGGGAGAGGGTGAAAGCGTGTTAGCCAGACAATCGAGCCTAATGATTTATGAACTAGGCGCTGAGCATGGCCGCAAGGATATAGCCATGGCCTGGTCCTGGTTCTGATTCTCAGCCTGCGCCTGGCCCTGGCCATGGGCATGGGCTCTCTGCCAATTTTCCTTTGCCTTGGTCTTCTCTGCCCTTTGTGTGGTCGTGGTCTCTGTGGCGGCGTCTTCCCTGGATGCCCTGGATGATATATGATGCTGTAGTTTACCGACTGCTTAAATGAATTTTTCACACTGCAACCATTCCATGCTGTTGACTCGGAACAAAAGTCACCCAAAGTGCTGCTGGCTGCATGAAGATGCCGTCCAAACATTGCGGAAAAAACGGCCAGACTGCTGTGCCCAGAACAGTGACAATTATGGGCAATTTTCTCCAAATGCAAATCACCTTCAAGGGGCCCATGAGTGCGCGGATCACAATATTAATTAAAGCACGCAGTGTTTTTCAGTTCCAAGAAATTTCTAGAATGAAGCGATATTTTGCACTATCGAGGCGTTTAGTGTAGTCCGTAGTCGGCAAAAACTTCCGGTGATTCCATGGTACCAGCCATAGCATAGCCTGTTGTCTCGCAATCAATATTAAATATACATAAATCGAATTAATTAGCCCAAAGCGCCGAAAAAAGAAGCTTGGAATTTTACTTAAACTATCGATACAAGTGTAGTGCTGTGTAGCAAAATATTGCAGTAGTGCTGGAAAATGTCACTTTAAGTCAAATGCACAACAACACAAGCAAATACATTTCATAATTAAGAGAACACACCACACAGTAAATATGTCTGAATTTGCATTAAATCGTTTGATCGAAGAGCGGGCGGAATGGCGACAAGACCCAGTGCACGGCTTTGTTGCCGGTCCAGCGAGGTCGATTGATGGGAGCCTGGATTATATGACTTGGGATTGCATCATCCCGGGCGAGGCAGGGACGCCATGGAAGCACGCCCGGTACAAACTGAAGCTCATTTTTGACACCCACTACCCGGCGTCCGTCCCGGCGGTGCTCTTCGAGTATCCCATTTTACACCCAAATGTGAACTGTTTGGGCTACATGGCCTTGCCATATTTCGACCCGGACAGACCCAGTACCTCGATCAACATCAAGAAGGTTCTTTGGCTCGTGCAGGGCATGATGGCCAAACCGAATATGAACGATCTGACGATGGAGGAGGCCGACTACTGGACGTCTATCGACTTGGATACTTATAATGATACTGTGGAACTACAGTCACGTATGATTGCCGAGGCAGATCCGTCGCTGGCAAACTACAAGCCGAAGAAAAAGAGGAATGAGTCGAAAGAGAAGAATAACGGAAAATCAAAACCCTAGTCCAAATCCAAATATATATTAACCGACAAAAAGAAAATCAAAGAGTAAACATGCAGATAACTCTATACATATGTATATATTGTTTAATCAGTTAATTATATGATGAAGTTTGTATGATTTGATTGGCAGTGCACTGCATTTACAGTTAATGCGATGCTCTTTCCGCAGTGTCATTGGTTTCGTTTTCCACGCAGCCGGAAAATTATTGGCGGCAGGACCAGAACCACATATTTTACATAGTAAAACCAAAGTAAAACTAAAACTTTTGCAAATGTCATGCAGGTGATGGAGTGGCTGCAAAAAAGCAAAAAAACAAGAAAAAGGTTGAGTGGTCGAAAAGAGGTTTTCGGCCACGAGTAAGAAATTTTTGCTGTGGTGGGATCGGGCATGGACTCGCTGCCGTTGGGGACAAGCTTAAACGTGCACTTGGACGAGACTCGCATTGGAAATGCTTTTGCCGTTCAACTGGAAAAGCGGTTGCGGGGATACATTGGATTGGGCATGGGTGTGGTGCCACTTTCTGTCAAATCAAGTGGCCACTTATTTCTGGGCGTCGTCATTAGCTTTTAACTTTTGCAAATTGAATTTTCAACATGTCAGGCCAGCCAAACGAATGGATGCAGAATGGGTGCCGCCTCGATTTGGCGCTGCCTGTTCGTCTCTCTCTTTTTCCACCCCCGACCCCTTGCTCCAATGTATTTCTTTGTGCTGTATTTCTCTCTGGTATATACTATAGTCAGCTCCCCCGAAAATAGCAGTCCCAGTGCTGCTCGTCTCTTGAGTAGAGACCCATCTCGGTGGCAGCTTCTTTGCCGGAGCAGGTTCCCCCACTTGGGAGTTGTTTCATGTTTTTAAGTTCACTTTAAGTAGCTCAAAGTTAGTTTTTATGCTCGGCACACGCAAAACTTGGCTATCAGTTGATAAATAGCTGAAAAGGCTTTAAAGTCTCCATCCTCTTCCCGGCCATCCTCCCCTTGTGTCGCCATCGAGCTGGTTTTAATGAAGCATTCGGCGTGCCAAGGCGCCCGAATTAGTTGGGATCTCGAGGCTGTCACTGTCCCTGGCACTGGGACTCAGTGCTAAGTGCTAAGCTCCTAGAACGGCTTCACGAATATGTTTGTACATATATCCATATATAATATCTATATGTACATACATAGTATGTACTACATATGTATGTATGCCTGCAGCCCGAGCCAGAGCCCGAAAAAGTTACCCCGTCCACATAGATTCTTTATGGCAAGGATAATAAGTGCACAAAACGTTGGATATTCTCTAAAAATGTATGCAAGAACATGGATAATTATATGTACATATACAGGCAAGTTCCGGGTTTCACATTCGCATACATTTTTTCATTTTCTTTTTAATTCACATAAATTGGCGCTCTTACGCTCAAAATAGGAACGATTTTGTACATTTCAAAACGTTAACCCTTTTCTATGCGAAATGAAAAGTAAACGGGTTTTATACAACAAAACGAATCTTAATTGCAAAAGGACAAAAATAGATGATTTATTGGTCCATTAAGATAAATTTGACCCCATTACTATTGAAATTTAGATTGTGAATTCTTTATAAATAATTTTTTTGTAACCCAACCCTCAAATTTGGATCAGAAAAAAGTGGTTAGGGCAAATTCCCTTTTCGGGTTCGCGGCAACAGCTGATGAAGATCGATTCGCTTATCGAAACTGGCAAATTTACATATTTGCGCATAACAGCACAAAATAATACTAGAAAACGTGCGCATAACAGAACAGTTTTCTGAAGGCTGATGTTTCCCGCCAAATGTAATTCAAAATGTAAGTGCAAAAATTGTTTGACCATTAGCAATTAAATTTTCATGCTGTTGCTCACAGCTCGTCAGAAATATTTAATGCACAAGTATTGCATCTTAGATATCTTGATCTACGCAAACCGAGAACTCTCCGCCGTAGTCTTGCTCCACAACAAAATAAAAGGCATCAAAACAATCAGATCAGCTGTTTTTGTTTACCAGAATCAATGAGAAAATAAAGCATAGCGATAGCCAGAAAATGTGAAATAGGGAGCTCTTTAAAATGAAAAGTAATCGAATTGGTTGAAAAAGTAAACCGAAAAAGTAAATGAAACCCGGAACCTGCCTGATAATAATAACTATACGGGAAAGTTTCCACATCGTGGGGTCGGCCAAAAACCTGCGATGTGTTTTCTTCGGGCTTTCAGATATTATTGGCTTTTCTTTCATTCAATACTATAACCATTCTTAGTACCTTCATGGACTTATATATAGATAGTTATATAATATTGAAATGTGCCCGGTAAAGTTGATACCAACACATTCCCTTCCCCCTTCCTCTTTCAATCATTTTTCTGTAATGCCAGGGAACTGCCCAACCAATGGGAAGAGTATCTGCCGAATTCTTGAATAAAGAGACAAATTGTGGGTTTAAGGGAAATCAATGTTGCTTCACGTATCTCAAATCACCTGCATAGTCATTCGTGTTCATATCGAAGGGGCAAGTAGTTTGCTGCGGCATTCTGAAATTAAGATCTGCATAAAAACAGTTGGTTTGTTGTTGATTTAATTGAAATCTCATAGGTAAGCTTGCATGTATAATCAGTCTTGCCTTTCAAGGGCATTCCTTCTCATCACCCAAGTCCGGATGGCTGAGCATGCGCTGTGTGGAAGTGAGGATATCCTTTCTGTCGTGCGGTCCTCCCACCACCTTTCTGCGCTTCAACGTCATGTAGCCCCACCGATCGACGTTCGGGTGGTCAAGCACCTCGTGAAAGCGCACCGAGGGGAGAATACGTTGGGAGATGAAAGTCAGTGTCAGGTGGTCTAGAGCATGCTCCCATGGGGTATTGTCTTCGCCAGGAACGGTGCACTCCCAGATTAGATAATTTGGTTTCGGTTATCCCCACTGCATTTTCTTCGGGCAGACTCCGTGTTAGTTTAATCGGTTCAGTTGATGGTGAAATTGAAATGACCGCACCTTTTAATGTTTTATTATTTAGTTGTTTACAAATGGAATACATTTTGCCAAAGAATTTGCGCGATGTGCCGTCAGCCGATATTTGTAATAGTTAGTGCAGCTTTTATTTGTTTATTGCATCTCTTGATTATTGTTTTATTAATCATAGCACAATTACTTACATATGTCCGCCAAATCAAACCTTTTCTGCAAGCCTGTACCTACTCTATTATACGTCAATTTAGGGGTATCCACGATCTACATTAGACTTAATATGGCATTTTTTGTTTCCTAATGCCCGACTTATTAAATAACCTTAAAAGGAGACTGCTGATTTTAAAGAAACACGAAATTTAATTATTTATGATATATTATGCTGAATTGCAGATAGGCACCTTTTTGTACATCTGATTAGAACGTAAAGTATTTGTGGTAATCCCAATGGCCAGCTACTCAAGTAGTAGTCAAGGGGTATAGGGTGTTTGATTGGTACATCCTCGTTGAGGCGGCATACCATGGGACCGGATACTTGGATCAAGGGGAGGGTGGCCTCATCAATGTCGTTACCAAGTCAGGGCTATAGGAAGCGGTCAACACTACAGGGCCCACTGTGCCAAATGCCAATTAGTTCGCCTCGAGCATCTTCGAGCTTGACGTCACTTAAGATGAGAAAAGTGAAGAATTATAAATATTAATATTCAAATGATATCCTTTATTTTATACCTTCTTCCCAATGTTGCTCTTAGAGCTTTTCGGCTCGAGTTGTTTGACATTGGTACTCTGTTGGTATTCATGGCGGAGCATAGCGCCAGTTGTTGCCTGTTTATGGAGAATTTGGCTTAAACCAGTGGCAAGCCAGAAGGCACACAGAAGCAGCAAACCAAGGCAACGAAAACTGAAAGCAACACAAAAGAGGGGGAAGTAAAATAAAAAGAAGCAATGTCGAGCTGAATCCTTGAGGCAGGACCAAGGCAACAGACAAGCCAGAACAACAAAAACAAAGACAATATATTCCAAAGATATATATATATATATATATAGATATATGTAAATGTAAGCATAGGGAAGCCCAAAGAGCTGACAGATTTATTACACTGTCAAACAGAAGTTTGATATATGAACTTGAATCATTTAATCATATTGCATTTGTCATTCGCAAATTGATTGAGGCACTCGAACATTGTCTCCGATCTCTAGAGAATTTATTGAAGGAATACTGTATCTCGATGATTGACAAAAGAAAGACTAGATATTGAAAAAAAACGTATTGAATCTCCGTAGATACTCGTAAAAATGCCAAAAAATATCTGTGAAATAATGAAATCAAATCAATCTCAATTTCTGGGCTTGAGTTGCACACACACACAAACACACACACACACAGACACAGTGGTGTGGAGTGGCCGCATATCTCTCTTACTGCTTTCCATCTACAATCTCCCTGAAGTAGAGGCATCCACATTCATTTTGCGGGACAGTGTGTGGCTTTAGCAAAATCTGTGTAGGAAACCGAAACTTGTCCAGATGCTATAAATACAAATTGGATAAAATTGCAGTGCGTGCCGGAAAATAAGAAGAAGTCCAAGTCAGGCACAGGAGCAACACAACCACTCGTGCCTTCCCAAAAGAGAAAAGAGGGATCAGATTAAGACACTGGAATGCGGAACGTGGCCAATATGCTGCTTCTCTTTGGCCATTGAGGTTTCTGCTTTTTGCCATCTAGCATCCTACCATCATTATCATCGAGCTGGAATTTTTCGCAAGCTGGCAAACAGAACCGACACCCGGCATCCGGCACCCGGCACCCGGCACCCTACAACAGTTGGTTGTCCTGGGCGATGATGACAGATGGAAAGATACTAGGAGCAGGGTGAGTAGGTGGTGGCAGGGGGCTCTGCTAACTAATTAAAGTGCGTACATGTAACACGCCACCGCTCTCACACAAGTATCCAGAGATCTGCCCCACTTCAGTTGTTTGAGGGACATTTTTGGAAATTTTACAAATTAATTTCATGTTTGAAGCAAATTCGTAAACAAGTCTTAATGTGCACTAAAGCGTGTATTTCCAAGGGTGCTGCCTTAGATGTGGGGCCGGGGCCGGGATCGGGGCACGGGCACGGGCATGGGCACGGGCATGGGCATGGCATTGCCTAACCACCCATCTAATAATGTCGGGCGCCCGCCAGACATGAATTTAGCATTTATCTAGCGCCACTTGAGCAAAGTTCTCGTCCTCGTCCTCGTGCTCAGCTTTGGCGCTGGCGCTGGCGCCCTCCCATCGGTGGTGTCGTGCCTACTTCTTGGCTGACAATGAAGATGAAGATGGCGGCGGCGGCGGCTCAAATTTTTAAGGGATGAGGAGCAGTGGATTGGCTGCGTGGTGGGTGTGCTGGTGGTCTGGTGTGTGGGGGGTGCTGCTTGGTGGCTTGGTGGTTTTGGGTTGAGCTAATTTCAACGCCTCTTAAGCGCACAGTGGTTGCACACAGCCTGGCCGTCAGTCTGTCTGAAGTGTGGCAAAGTCAAGGAGCGCCGCGAGTACAAGTCCCTGCTGGGGGACAGAACAGAGCCCACAAAAGGAAACTTTAACACTGTTACGGATATATTACGACTTTTGAATACACGAGAACAGCGAATGGTTGCGGGGGGACTTTATTTGGGGCACACTTTCGCTCCAAGCGAACTTTTTCGAACATTTAATTGAAAGTGACGTTAAGCTTCTGATCAAATTGTTCAGTCACAAAGGAATATTTATAGAAATAGTAAGTGTCTTAAGTCATTAGAGATCTAACAAGAATTGGAGGGTTCGGTGCTCGGGGCTCGGGGCTGCATTCGACGTTATCCCTTAAAGTTATCGATCCATTACAACCGAAAATGAAGGAAGAGATTTCTAAAATGACGGATCTACATCGTCCTACATCTCCTTTGTTTAACATTGAACATTTTCCCCCCATTTTCCTACCATTGAAAGTCTGTAATTTTTGCGACAGCTCTCGTACCAGTGTGCACTTAATTTTGGTTCCATGGGCATGTCAACAGATTCTCCTCTCGAGTGGCGGGAACTTCTTTCATGGCTTTCATGGCCAGTAATTGTCGTTGTTTCTGTTCTGGTTGCTGTTGTTGCTGTATGTAGATGTGACGGGGCAGGTTTTTGCCATTTTGCCAGAGCCATGTTCGAATTTGTTTCAATTCCAGGCCAGTCATCAGCTCCATCTCCGACTCCAGCACCATCCAGCGACACGTACGAGGCATGAAGTCATGCCAGTGCCAGTGCCAATGCCAGGGACAGAGCTGTGGCTAGGAGGGTATGGGCTAGGGGAGATGGTGCCGATGCTGATGGTGGTGGAGCAGCCAGCCATGGGAGCTGCTTTTGGTGGCCAGTCAAGAGTGAAACAGCGCTGTTAATATAAAGTAGGTAATTGAGATGGAAAGTGAATGAGGAGAGGACGACGAAGAGGCTGAGACTAAGAACGAGGACTCTCCTAAGCTTCTGCTGCTGCCTTCAGCTTCTGCTTCTGCTTCTACCTCTGCCGCTGCTTTTGCCCCAAACTTGATCAAATTAATCAACTACAGTGGACTCCACGTTCTGCTCCCGCTCCCGCTCTCGCTCCTGCTCCTGCTCCTGTTCCTACTTTGTGTTGTTTCTCTCTTTTTCTCCGTGCTGATTCAGCATTCTGGCTGTAAAATCATGCGTGGGTCTGCAGACAATGAATGCACATAAAAATAATAATTGGAATTGGAAATGAAAACAATTTTCATGGCTCCCGGCTCGACTCGACTCGACTCGCTACGGCTCTCGCCCACGTGATGTGGCACAAAAACTTCAATGGAGAAAGCCATATTTGTGAGCTTGTGTGTGTGTGTGTGTTGGTGGCATCATAATTCCAATTCCAATTCCAATTGTGTGCAGGTGCTGGCCCCTGAACTTTTCCACTTTTCCACTTTTCCTCTTTCTATTGTTGAAATTCCCAGCCATATCCCGTCTGACCTTATCGACTTTCGTAAACCTCGGCACAATTATCGCCCCAAGACAAGGGGGTGTCGCAAGGGGTCGACACGGGCGGGACACGAGGAGGCGACTCTCCAGCCAAATCGAGTGTGGGACAATTTCAATGCTCTGCAGAAGCCAGTCGAGCCCGTAATGCGCTTATCAGTGTCACCCACACTTACACACCCGCCCACACAGCTCTGCATGCGTCCTTTGCATATGCATGAGCATCCCACGGCGACCCATGTGGCGTATGCGTAATGTTCGTATATCAGAGTGCCAGGGCAGGGCACCCATGCAGCGTATGGGTAATGTTTGCGTAACCGTCTTCCACTTAGCAAGTGCTTATTTCCAGCTAGAACAAGTAACTGAATGCAGAAACAGGAAACAGTCTTTTTGTGGGGTGGAAAAAGATTGAGAAAATTATATTTCTCCAACTTTCGGGATATTCGGGAGGGGGGGGGCTGGTTGGTTCAGCCATCGAGGGTTTTGCCAAAATATGCTTGACTATTGGGGAAACTCTTATAGATGGACGCTCTTTCAAACCAGTTCTTTCCGAAAAGTGTCTCCATGAGGCAGCTATAAGCTATAAAGATCACAGGATCCAAGTCCTATGCAGAGACTCTTCCCCCAAGACGAGTCCCTCCATTCCGCCCGAGCGTCAAGCCAGGGAATCGAGCATGGGGGGTCATCGGGTTCAGGCAAAACACAATACAAAAGCGTAAGCAATAAAATGAATTTTTATGCGGCATTTTCGCAATGCAGGAGGCGAGTGCCACCTAAAAAAATATGTGTATGTTACCTTTGGACCTATACACTCCATCTCTCGCCCCAGGCGGCGGAAACGGCCTCGTTGCATTCCTGCAAAACGAAACCCAAGCAAAGACCGAAACCGAAACTGAAACCGAAAACCCAACAGAACCGAACGCCGAGGCAAACCGAACACATTTACACATGTAAGTGCATAAAAAATGTTTATGAATTTCAGTTTATGGCGCGTAAAACACGCCAATAAATGTACCAAGGCATTAAAAACGCCTTTCTCCCGCTCCCCGCTCCACCATACTCGCTGCTCACACCTCGATACTGGGCGCACTCTGGGGTACCAGGTCCCGGTCCCTGTCCCGGTCCCGGTCCCACCCGTTGGACTTTGCCGCACTAATAAACAATCAGAGATGGGCATAAAGTATGGGGAATCGGGCCAGAAATGGCCAAACGGCAAACGACAACGGGGTATTCCCCATCATTTGGTTTTTTTTTTGCCTTCTGGTCCCCCAGGTTTTTTTTCGTTTCTTCCTGCTCCTTTTTGGCCAGAAGGTGTTAGTCGGCCCGTTGGCGCAGTTCTTGTGGGCGCATGAATATTTATTCAAAAAGTATATATACATATGTAGATATATATGTACTCGTATGTTGGTACTATATTTTCTTTATTCTTTTTTGTGTGTTTCTGTCTCTGCTGTTTTTCTGTCTGGCTGTCTGGTTGTGTCTTTGGTCCTTTGGTCCTTTGGTTCCATCTTGTATTGTTACTCGTATTGTTGCCTGCGTCCTGCCAAATGCGCTCTAATGCACTTTACGACACTTTATGGCAGCTGTCTGAGGAGAGAGAGAGAGAGGAAGCCAGGCAAATGTAAATTATAGCAAATTGATGGCAGCACACATATGTGACCTGCCTCCTTGTATGTAGGTGGAAAAGTTTGAGTTCGAAAACGTGACTGATTATGGGATCTCTAAAATAGAAATTAGGCTTCATAACGATTGAACTTTTCCATAAAAAGATGAAAGTCAATGTAATTCCCTTAATATAATTGGCTGTTTATCCTTTTGTTTAATTGAGAAATAAAATACCATATTCCTCGAGCACCGCAGCATTTCCTCGACTGTTTTAAAGGATGAAATATTTCCCAAGCAAATATTCTCCCTACCTTGAGCACCCGAACAGTTGCCCCCAATTTCCGGCCCACAAATGACACCAAACATTTGCCCAAATTGCACTTTTTTGCTTGCCTGCCTGCCGGGAACTCTAATGAAAGCCCTGGACAATGTCCTGTGTCCTGTTTTTCTGTGTACTCTTGATGCGGGTGCCGAGCCTTGTCAGGACTCGGCTGGTTCTTCTAGCATTCAAATGTGTTTGTGCGCCCTTTTTTCTCTTTTTTTTCCAGGGTTCGCCCTACTATGCAAATCGAGTGGGAGGGAGGTCTGTTTTCCCTAGGACTTTCTCTTGTGCTCATCCCCTTCTTAGCTCCCCCCTTCTTTTGGTTGCTCTGTTTTCTCTTTTTTGAGTACTTAACGCCACGAGGAATCGTCCGAGACAACTGAAGCGCAAAAAATGCGAAAAACATGCAGAGAATAAAAAGAGGGAGTTGTTGGGTGGTTGCTTGGATGGATAAGGATATAGACAGGATACAGAAGGAGAACATGGGGAGTGGCATTGCAAGGGAACGGGAGAATGGGAGAATGGGTGGCGGCGCGTGTAATCAAAGTGTTTGGCTATCAAAGATTCAGCGGCTTCTTCTTCTCGGACAGAGAGCAAAAGTTATGCATAAATTTTGGACACCATCATGACTCGTCCTCCAGTTGGCCGCCTCTTTGTCAGATCCTTGTGCAAGACCCACTTCTCTCCTTTGCAGGCCAAAATCAATACCGGAAAAAATTAGTTTCGTCTTAAAAGCCGCACAGCATCAAAATAAAAATTCAACAATCAAAGCAGCCCCCAGAAAAAGACCACAAAAACAAGCGAAAGTACAATACATATACGCTGATGTACATAGGGGCTCCAACGATCCTTAGACAGGACAGGACAGGACAGGGAAGGACACGACACAGACACGAGAGTCTCATAATAATAGCCGCACATAAAATTTTATTAGCACGGAGCGTAACAATTCAATTGGGTCATGCTTTATGACGCCTCCGGGGGGAAGGGGCCCGTGGTCTCCATTTTCCCTCAGTCTCTTCCGAAGTCTGCAAAGCTGTAAGCCCGCCCAAAACGGATAACGAATTCGGGTCACTCAGGTGCATCAGTGCCTCCAGCAGTTCAAGATCCAAACTCCACTCGATACGAGTATCAAAGTGCCAGAAGACCTCGATTGCAATTTGCAATTTCATCGACAAACTATTGAAAAATATATAACAATATTTCATATTACAAATAAAATTTAATTACTAATATTATTGCTTATTTTCGATTCCTGTCTGGCCTAGTTTAAGTAGCTTGTAGGGCAATAATATTTTAAGGAACAATCGATGTACGAAAAGGTGTACAAAGAGTATCATCTGGTGGCACTTATCGACATACAATTTAATACAATCGAAGAAAAATTTAAAATAAACGAAACCTTTTGGGGGGAATGTTGGAAATACCATAGGACAAATTAATCTGCTATGGTATCTTAATATGTAGTATTATACTTGAAACATTCTGTTGACAATCCCCCACTGTACATAGACACATACAAACACACTCGTCGGAGTTCCGACGACACTTGATCGAATTATGATTATTTTTGTCAATGACATTTGCTATTCTTTCGCCAGAGTAGGGCAAAACTCAATTTGGGGCGAAACTCATTTGTCGCGTGACGAAAGAAGCGCAGCGAAGCACAACCGCTGCTGCTGCTGCTGCTGCTGCTCCAATTGGAGGAGCAATTGTCTTACTCTCGCTCCAATTGGATTTCCGTGGATGGGATGGGATGGGATGGAATGGGATGGGTTGGGATTGTTTCGCTCTTTCTCGTACTTGTGCTCTTCCTCTTGCTCGTGCTCTTGCTCATTGTGAACTCTTGTTCTTGTGTATTTTACAGTTACGTGTGGAGGAGGACGGCTCTCTGGCTGATGAGTGAAGGAGAGGGAGACGGCAATAAGACTGAAGCTGGCAAATCCTCACACAAAATGCGTCGAAGAAGCAGCAGCGACAGCGGCAGCGGCAACGGCAACGGCAGCAGTCTTATCAGAAAGCAACAACAACAAGTGCTGGAGAGGAAGGAGGAGCAGCAGTCGCACGCAGAGCAGCGACCGCGGCAGCAGCAGCCGAAGGCAGAGAAAGAGCAGCGAAAGCAGCAGCAACAAAATCAAAGGTTAATCCTGGGCCCACGCTGCCCGCTGCTGCTGCTGCTGCTAATGCTGCTAATTGTTGGCCAAGCAGTTTACGGTAAGTGCTATGTGAGAGTGAGAACGGTAGAGCGTGCCAGAGGGGGAGGGCATAATCAAGGTATATGGATATAGGGTGAGGGCACTGGCAGAGCGCTGACAGCCCATATGAAAACTGACCCTCTAGTTTGAAGGTCCTTTCAATATCCCATATTATATTATATATAGAATTTCTGTCTTCAAATTTTCGAACAATATGGGGCTCCTACACTAGCAGAAGGAGAGAGAGAGAGAGAGAGAGAGAGTGTCGTGTGGCTCACACATTGAAAAAATACACCTTGGACAAGGTTCGATTGAGTGCGTAGCTGGAAGAGAGTGCTAGCATCTTTACACATGGCTGGGCGTTACATCCAAGGGGTACACAGCGTGGGGGCATGGTGGGGTGGTGGTGATACATAAAACATGGCCAGAATGGCCACTGCCCCTCTGTGACCTCATTAGAGGTTCATTTGTTTGCTTATTTATGCAGACACACACCCAGATAAGCTGTGTGTATGTGTATGTGTGTGTAGGTATGCGTGTATTGGATCATCCAATCCATAGCATATGGCATTTGTGTGGCCCTTTGTGTTACCAATTTCTGCCACAAGTCGAATGCATTACATTTTCCCTTTTATCCATAAAAATTCGAACTCTGCTGGTGTACATTGCCCCAAATTGTATGCTACACAGAAGACAGAAAACACACATACGCAAAGATATATGTACATATACACATGTATATATGTATTTATATATATGTAAATATATATATATATATATATGTGTGTGTGTGTGTGTGTGTGTGCGTGGATGGCTTGGTCTGCGTGCGCTTTTGCCTGTAATTAATTGACTCGCACATTTTTTCGCATCAAAAACAAAAAAAAAAAAAACAAGTCAGGGAAAAACTTTTGCCCAGACAATGTTTTATTCCACTACCCCTCCACCAAATGTGTATGTATTGCTTAAGAGTGTATATGTGAGTGCTTAAGTGTGAGTGCGAGTGCCTTAGAGTACGTGTGTGCTGGCAAAATGGACGACAGTTGGCCGGGGATGCACTGCAGTCAAGGTCGTTAGAGCGAGATGGCAGTCGGGCGGTACTTTTGTATGCTGTCGCGCTTGTGGCAGGCGGCCAAGTTGGTCAACATGGCTCATGCTGGGTGCTCACATATACAAACAAACATATGTATGTTTGCATATGCATCCACTCGGAGAAAGGAAGCAGAACCAACAAATTCGAGAATCCCCCAGGCCCAAACACCTACTTATGGCAGTTATTTCCAAGCATATTGCTACCTAAACCTTCATAGACTTAACTGCTATCCATTTACCCTTCAATTATATACTGTCTGTTATATAAGGAATTATTATACCGGATAATTTACAACGTACTAACATTGAGAGCCATGCTTATATTGTAAATATGTGGAAAGCTGTAACCAAATCGCACTACGCATAATATAATGCTCATTCTGATATCCCACTAATAACTATTTATTGCCGAACACTTTTCTCCGAGTGCACGTACACAGAGAAGCAAATACGTATACGAGTATGTGTGCATGGCTGTGTTCAATTGGAGTTGAGGCAACTTAATTTGTTGGCTGTTGGATTGCTCCACTTAAAGTCGACTGCCAGTCGATTCGATGCACAGCACAAGTGGTTTCTATTGTTATCGATAAGTCAATTGGTTTTGATTGCTGTACCAATGTACTTTCGCTATCGATATGTCAATAATTGTCGCAGACCTGTTGTTTTTGATAGACTGTTATTTTTTGGTATTTGTGGCAGTTCCGAAGCACACCTTGTCTCATCATTGACCAGCATTCAGAATGCCTAATGGCACATTTTGTCTTTTGTCTAACAAGCTTTAAATATCTTCCATTCATTGACTGTCGGAATGCATTCCGATGCAGTGACACATATGCCACAAGCTGTCTCAATACTCTGAAACAAGCAACAACTATGTCTAGGGACTGGAATAGTTGTGGTCCTTGCAACTGAAAATGCATTCTACAAATGTAATTAATTAATTGAGTGAATAAATATGGTTAAGGAATTCCTCTGATCTTCGAGGAACGAGATATCCTTGAAAGGGATTCATTTAATTGCTGGATATCGACAGAGAGTAATTTCTTAAATTGCCAGCCAATACTCGTATTCGTATCAACAACTGACTGGCTTTGACATTGTCAAAGTATTCCTTCGCCTGTTCTTCACTTGTTGTGAGGTAAAGGACATTTTTGGCTTTTAGTAATTTGAGATTCAATGTGGCAAAGGTCACTGGCAACCCGAATTCGTCTGAAAACGCACAAAAAGAAATCAGCCCGGTCCATAGACAAAGGCAAAGCGACCCGAAAGGTCTCAGATGTGAGAGTCGGTAACTGAGGGACGGAGACGATGGCATGCCACGTGCAGGGACATAGAAATCCAAATAATGTTGCCTTAATTTTAGGGATAATAATTTTACTAATCTCCGCTTCTCCTCCGCCTTTTCCACAGCCTCCAATCCTGCCTCCGCTCGCATTGTCGGATCAAAGGGGAGGCAGCTGCTTACGGTCTATCCGTAATTGTAAATTAATGCATGCAGAAAATGTGACCCCACACAAGATGGGGGCCGACCGGAAGTTGACTCTCACTTACACATACTCATACTCCTACTCATCCATAAGCAGACTCACGCCGATGCTTACGCAGATTGTTTCCTTCATGCGCAATGCGTCGGAGGTAGCACGGGTTGTGTCGGAGCAGAGGAAGTTCGAAAAGCCAGAATTACTTGCTTGGAAAAAAGGGTATCGAAATTGCGTTTCCTTTTGAGATTTTCCTTCTCTTTCGCTTTTTTCACTGCTTTTGGTTCACCAATAATTGAATAATTTTGACATGAAAAATGTCACAAAAGATAGGGCCCACAATTGGGCTGAGGAGTGTGCCACACATGGCAATCAAAAGGAAATATTTTGCTTTGGAATTCCACTCCCCCCCCAAAAGTGTAAATGCAAAATACAACAGACCATTTAAAGCTGAGCAAAAAAAAAAAAAAAACAGATGCCGAGACAGAGAGCCAATTTAAACAAATAAACTAAAAAATATTATAAATGAAATGCCATTAAATGTTTAGGGAGCAGCCCGAATGCGAATGTATTATTGGATTTTGTGGCCAAATCGAATTTCAATGCATAATAACGAACTACGGATCTCCAAAGGCCATTATTTAGATGAAATTTTTGGGCTTTCGGTCAGCCCCCAGAAGGTGTCTTCACTACTTGTGGGGGCCCCACTGGGGTATAGCGTTTATTTATTTGAAATTAGAAACTGCCAACTGCTCCCAAAAGTGGCCATTAATTAAGGGCTACGGACGTCTGGCTACGGGCCGCCTGCTGCGAGAGCTTCTGGGGATTGTGTAATGACTGCAAAATGCTTACAAATAGCCATTTACGAATTTTGAGCTGCTAGCCAGCCAGACAGCCAGCCAGCCAGCCAGCCAGCCAGCCGGCCAGCAGGCCACCCAACAGCCATCCAGCCATCCTTCGCCTTGGCAGACAGAGAGGACAAATGGGAGTAGATTGTCAGAGCTGGATTTGTAAATGATGGTCTCACCTTTTTGCCCAGAATGCGTTTGAGCTGCTCGAGGAGCCGCCCACACAAATGCCAATCAATTTGGCAAAATTGTTTCGCATAGCAGACGGTGGACATCGTCGTCCCTTACTAAATCAGATCTAAATATATTAGTCCACTCAATAAGGGGCATTTAGTTGTCAATCATTGGGACAACTATCAGTCATCATCAGTCATGAGGTGAGGCTCTTGCTGAAGATGTGTCACAGTTGAACGATCAGGGGATATTTATCAACCGGTCTATTGTCTTGGAAGAGTAATTTAAAATACAATTATTTACTCGGCAATACATAAATATGTTAATTAATTAATCTTTTAGCTGGAATTGTAACGAATCGCTTGAGAAGGTGGATATCTATGTATACCTGAATTTAAATGATTTTCGGTATAATTTGGGCCCCTTTTGCATTCCTCATTCCCACGCCCAATTCAAGCTTCTTTATATAATTCCATTCATTGGTATTGTTTTGTGCAGGTAATATTTTATAATTTTAAAAACATTTTATTCAAGTCTTAAATTCCCTAAAATCATTTCCCAATTCTAATCCTCTTTATATTTATATTCCTGTTATTATCCGCATCAAGCATCGAACCAATTTTTCATTTCAAAATGAATGAATATTTATGGATGTACTCGTACATATG
Source organism: Drosophila helvetica (assembly GCA_963969585.1). Classification (NCBI taxonomy): domain Eukaryota; kingdom Metazoa; phylum Arthropoda; class Insecta; order Diptera; family Drosophilidae; genus Drosophila; species Drosophila helvetica. Next base: position 14,421,349 of record OZ018401.1, on the reverse strand, counting down.
TATGTACATTTATTGGTATTCAATATCGTCCTCTTCCTGGGCCACTTCCACTTCCACTTCCACTTGCTGTGGCTGGCAAATATTTGCTTGCTTGCCTTGCCATTTTTTGCATTATTTCTTTTCATAATGAAATTTAAGCAGATCTGGCAAATGTTTGCTTAAAGCACTTTCCATGCTTCTGTCACGGCCCGTCGCATTTGGCCATTTGCTCCAAATGTTAGCTGACCCAATTGTGGACGCATTGCCCGTTGGGCTCGAGGGGGCTGGTGATTCCCATCATATCCTGGTCCTCTCTGCCTCTGCCTCTGTCTCTCCCTCTCCCTCTCTCTCTCTCTATCCCTCCCTCTGTCTCTGCGGAAACTTGGAGAAGTTGAGGGCAAGGAATTGGCTTTGGCTTTATTCAACATTAGCTAATTTGTGTGCGCTTCTTGTTCTCTTTATTTGTTTTTGGTTTTCGTTTTATTCATTTTTTTTTGTTTTTTTGATTTGTTTTTTTAGCGTTTTTCTCTAATTTCTGCATCTTGCACTTTGCTTTGCCCTTCCTGTGCTTCCTTCATTTTCTGTCACCATTTTTTTTTTACACTTCGCTCTTGTTTTCGGCCATTCGACTTAAGTGCCATCCTGGACTGTCCTTGCTGCTCCTGCCATTGCTCCAGGTCCTTCCGCAGATCCGGCTGCTCCTTCTGCTTCTGCCGCCTGTCTTGGAGCTGATTTCAATTATAAATTTGTTGTTCTTTATATGTGTTTGCTCTCTCTGGTCTTTCATTCTTTTTCCCCTTCCCAACATTCCGCAACTTTCCCGGAACCTGTGTGAGCTTTTTTCCTTTCAATTTTTTTCCCCTATACTGCGATTGCTTTCTCAATTGGTGCCGCTGCTGCGAGCGCTGTCTGGCTATCACTTTTAATCCAAGTTGAGAACAAAGCCTCCCCCCTCCCACCACCCACCTCCCCCCTGCCCTGTATTCCTGCTTCACCTTCCTCTGCTTCTTACTCCTCCTGCTTATGGAGTATCCCTCCTATCCATTTGATTGTGCCATAACCTCTGTTGTCTACCTTATTGTCCTCTCGCTATCTCTTGCTATGGGATATTCTCCTTCCTTTTTATTATTAGTTTTGTACATCCCCGCTTACGTTGAAAGGGTGTACTATAAGTATATATCGAATTAATATAACTTCCAATCAAAATATTCTCAGCCCAGAAGCGCTCTTTCAACATGTCCGACTGCTGCAATATGTTTACATAGGATTATAAATTCTGTCTGCTGAATTCTCGACCCGAACTAATTGGCAGAGTATTGCCAAGCTTCGTCTTGCCTTGTGTTCCCTTAATCGGTCTTGTCGTATTTACTGTTTTAGTCTCTGTTTCCTCGATGGCCGTGCAGCTGCACTCCTGTCCTGCTGGTAATCCAATCGTCCATTATCCCTGTCCAAATGCATTTTATTTATCAATTTTGAGGCATGGAACTACTTGCAGCATCAGGGATTGAGACATGATGGGGGGCAAGGATTTGTTTCCTTCTCCTGCACTTAAAGGGAAATATATTCCGAAGAAATTCTGCATTTTTCCAGGCTGTTTTCCAAATTAGTTTGTGATTGAATTAGGCAGAGACTGAAAGGGATGGGGGGGGCTTTCCATAGGTATTTCTTCGGCTCAAAGGCAGACCGACTAAATGTAAATATTTTAGTTATATTTGAATATAACTTTAATATTTTCTTACCATTCTGTTACACTCACATTTCCCGCGCATTGTTCGCCTGCGCTTTTCATTTGCATTCTCAATTTCCCGGTGGCGGTTCTCAGGACTCTTCTCTGTCCTCTGTCCTCTGTCCTCTGTCCCCTCTCCTCTCCTCTCTCCTCTGTCTTCTGCCTTATGTCCCCTACCCCATGCCCTGCTCGGATCTGAGTGAAAATGCAGTCAACCCTAATCAAATTTTCGCTGCAAATTGACAGTTTGCCTGCAGATTTTCATTTCGCGTTTTCATTCCGCCCACTAAGCACGCACTACCAGGGGGCGGATGGGCGTGCTAGTGGTAGCGGTAGTGGCAGTGGCAGTGGCAGTGCCAGCGGTTGCATGTAGAGGTAGCATGCCTCGGTTAAAGAGTTCCGTTCGTGTTCGGGGGCTTCTCTGGCGCTTTATAGCGGGGCTTTTTGCAGTGCCTTCTTTTTGGTTCCGTTTCTGGTTCGACGTGCGCTCTTCCTTCCCATCTTCCTGCCCCGCTTCCCTCCCCGCCCCTCCCAATTGTGTCCCCATGGGGCATGCAAATGGTGGCAGGTGGACTGGGCAGGGGGGAGGAGTGGCATGGCTAAGAGGCATATCTGCCATAGCCGTACGCTGATTTAATTTTAAATCTCTTTCTGCCCTTCTCTTTGCGCTTTCACTCAAAATTAAAATGACGTCAAGGCTTGAGGTTGTCCCGCCTCTGCAGGTTGCAACGATCCGCCAGCTGCAGTGGCAGGTTAATAGATCATCTAGAGGGTGGCATGCTCTGCCGGTATTGGGCCATTCGGTGGAAGGGATTACGGCAGATGGAGGTATCCCAGTGGCTGCCGCAGCGGTTTCCTCGCTCTCAATTTGCCTGTCACAATTCAATTGTCAGGCATTTCATTTCAATTTAACAATTTTGTATTTCTTCTTCCCGCAGCGGAAGCAACTTGCAACTTGCTGCTGTGGCATGCTGCAGCTGCCATCGACCGCCCCCCCCCAACTGCTCCCCAGTAGCAGACCTACATACATATCTGCTTGTTGTAGTCACGACAGCAGCAAATTAATCTACGGCATGTCAGTCAGTCAGTCAGTCAGTCATTTTGTTTGGCTTGACATACTTATTGTCTCCGACTTCCGGCTTCTCGATCGCCCCGACACATGTCCCCTCGAATTATGCCGAAGGGGTACCACACAAATATTTTGTTTGCATTTGCCAAAACTTGACGTTTCCAATTGGACATGAAAAGCGTCTCTCTTGGGTGGTAAATGCCACCCAACCACCCATCCACACATCCCCATCCAGCCATCAATTGCACAAATTCAATTTGCAATGCGAGTAGAAAGTCGATGGCAAACAATGAAAGACAAATGTAGGTTAAATTGCACTCAAAAAAATAGAGCAAAATTGTCCAGAACGATCAACATTTGCCAAATGCAAAAACGACTTTGATATGTGCACATATTTATGTATACATATATATATTCGCGCATATCTGTTGCTGTATGCAAATATTTTAGGTGCCGCAAAATGGCTTTTTTATGCAAAATGTTTTTCAATACATTTTTCCAGAGCTTCGATCTGCGTGGAGTAAGCAAAAATATGAGTATATTGAAATTCTTTTATAAGTGTGTCTCGTTTTCAGAAAATGCCACAGAACAGTTTTTGTGGACTTTCGATGGCGGAAATCTAATGAAATGAAGATAGGGTAATGGCACCTTTTAGATGCAAAACTGTTTCACTTAAAATATAACTTTAGATCTACAGTTAAGTCAGATTTCACGAGCTAAAACTGAACTGTGAGATCGTTGGAGGAACCATGATCGAAAGTAGATGAGTTCCAGGTTGGAAGCTGCCGGCTTTTTCAGGAACTCAGACTCCAAAATTGCGAATAAGATTTCTATGGTGGTAGACTTAAATTTGCGGCAAAGCTAACGCGCTCGAAAACAGATCACTTAAGAGCATTGGGAGAGAAGATATTAGAAGAGATTGCCGGAAATATCTAAAGAGCTATGGAGCGAAGCTTGGAGAGGGTTTAATTGGGGATCTGGCATGTCTCGTTGGCTCATGTCACAAAAATGTCCATCTAGATGGGCCACAAACTTTTTGACATTGCGGTTAAGCTGCATTTCGGCAACTACCACTCCCCATTTCATTCAAATTTCTGGGTTGTTCATATCTGCTCCAGCAAAGGTTGGCGCAGATGTACGTAGCTTCCAGCAATTAAAAAAATTCAGCAAACCGAAAATGTTGTTAATAGAGCGGAATGAAAGCCGGAATTGTGAGCCAAGCAGTGTGGGATAGAGGGATAGAGAGGGCAGCGGGGAAGAAGTTCAGCAAATGGGAAGGTAAATGCATAATTGATGATTACGTTATCCTGTTTCGGCTTCCTTCCCCCTGTCCTTTACCCTTTCCATTTCCCTGCCTCAGACTCTGCCTGGCTGCCATCTCTATCCCATTGAACTGCATAAACTATCAATTAGATACTGTTTTCAGTTTTATTAACTCCCTGCCGGCGGTGATTGGGATCCTGTTTGGGGTTTTGTGGGTAATGAGCTTTGGAGAGCAAGGGATGTACCGCACATAAATTGCCAGGACACGAGACATGCATCTTTTGTTGCCGGTGGTGCTGCTGCCATGTTTTATTGCTAATTGCAACTTCAGGCTTCTTCTTCGACAGTATCCCATCCATTTGGAAAATACCCCGTCAGCGTTCGCCCCACTGGGAGGCATGTGTCGCACACTTGGCAGTGCCCCCCCCCCCCCCCCCCCCTCTCTCTCCCTCTCTCACTCACTCTCTCCGTGCCTTTCTGTGTGTCTTTATCTTTTGGCTGTGTGTTTGTTTGTGGCACGAAAATAATAAAACTGATTTTATTTATGTGCTGCGCCAGACCAAAAATTGAAATTCTGCAACACGAGCTGGGAGCAGCACATAGCAGGGGGGATCAGCTGGCTGGGTAGGGCAGGGGCAGGGGCAGGAGGAGGTGCATGTGCGGCCAAAAGTGTTGCCAAATTCACATCGCGCGTCTGTCTGGCTGTCCGTCCGTCCGTCTGTAAGCTCTTCCTTAGTTATTGCTGAACGGAATAGGGGACGGCCGCCCCGCACGTTCTGCACATCGTTCCACCTATCCTTGTCCCCATATTTATCCACATTCCTGGAAATGCAACCGATATGTTGTTGATGCTTTCTGCTTACCGCTCACAATTATTGGCCCGCGAAAAGTTTCTATAAATTATTGTGACAGAGACTGATGCATGTGGGCCATGTGTATCTGGCGGTTGCAAACACTTTCGGGCTGGCCGCAGATACAATGTGGAAGCTGCATTCATTCGATCCATCAATCACATTTGTTAGGATTCATTCTCAATGGCCATTCACATTCACAAATTGCAATAATCATCCCTCTGTCTCTATTTGTATCTGTATCTGTATCTGCCTCTGTATCTGTATCTCTGCCCCTGTGGGAGAGAGTTGGAGCTGCATTGAGTGCTGAATTTTCCATGTTAATTGCGAGCTATGCTAAAAGTAGTAACATTTTCCACATACCTCTCGAGGCGCAGCTTTGGTCCTGGCCCTGGTCCTGGCCCTGGTCCTGGCCCTGGTCCTGGTCCTGGTCCTAGCCCTGCCACTTTCATGGGGAATGCGAAAATGTGGCATGCAGAATTTCCCACAGAAGCCCGACGCTAACACTATACCGGCTATACACCCTCTCCTCTCTGCTTGTCCTCCTCTCCCTCGGTGCTGCTCGACAACCACTTGGGTGATTCCCCTGCGTTGCCATGGATCCTGTCGTAATCCCTCTTTAAAGCGGATGGAAACCCTTTACAAATGAATATCAAAATTACGGGAATTACGGGAATTGGTACTGCCACTGCCACTGCCACTGCCAAAGGAAAAAGCTTTAAATATTCATCATTAATTTTATTCGCTGTATTAATTAACGCTGACGGCGTTAATTACCCAACGCTTCGTCCTCTCCACTGAATGAATAGCCCGCAGGCTGACAAATGTGAAAGAATCAAAAGCGACATCACAAGTTGCCATGGAAAAAAAACATTCCGCAAAGCCAGTTTCCCGTCCACAGAACCATTTGGGTCTTAATTTTATGAAAATGCGATTGCCACATTCCCCAGCCTCACATCTAGTGTTATTTTGCAGGTTCCCTCTCTACATGCACTAATTGAATGGTCTAACTAAACTAGTAACAGAGTAGCAGTAAACCATATTGTTGGGCAAACGCTTCAAAACATACTGGGGTATATGGCCTGGGTCTCTTTTGATTTGGCAGAAAATGCAGCATAATTATATTCGTTATTTAATATGCCATAATCTGCTCCAAGCACTGACACAAGATGGTAGCCAGGGTATTTTCTATAAAATGTTTCGAAAGTAAACGATGTGGGGGCGGGCGAATGGATTTACTAGTAAAGGACTCACAGAAAAAAACCAACTAAATTGCAGTGAACTTCAGCTTAAAGAATGGGTCTAGTGGATAGTTGGAAGATCTGCCATTGATGCATTGAAAATGATAATTGGGACTGAATTGGGACTGCTCTTTTCGGGGTTTTAGATTGAATGAAAAGACAAACGAGTCCCAAGATTACATATTCAAACATCAATTCCGTTTTGACTTGCTATCCAGTCGATTCAATTAGAACTTCTTTCGAATTATTGTGGGGAACATTTATCCGGCTACAATTTACTCAACTATTTGCCAGTTCGAAGAGCTTCGAAGAAAATTGCTGATTGTTCGCAACGGAATTCCCGCCCGCGCCGGGGGCCGTAAGTATTCAATGGGAAATCAATGTTTGACTGTTTGCCCACTCAATTATGGATTGGCATGTTTACCCAACTTCAAAGCTCCCCCCCCACCCCCTCCCGTTTGGATGTCCTGCGGGATAAAAGATTAATACATGTTTGCATTGATTTCGGAAACGAGTTTTCCAGGAAGCTTTGGCCCCCTCCCCTCCATAAACCCTCTGCGTAAACGTTTAATTTATTCAATAGACTTCTGTAATTGTTAAAGTTGCAGTGGGGCGCTTCTGAGGCAGAGACAGGGGCAGGGGCAGAGGCAAAGGCAGCGGAGGCTGCGTGCAACAAGCGACAGTCGGCTCCCAGCAATTAGTAAATCATGAGGAAATTATGTGCTTTGTAAATGCAGCCCCAAAAGGAGCAGTCCCAGTTGCCAGACGAAAATTTTAATGCAAACTGTAAATTATCATATACTTAGTTACATTTTGCTCCGAATGCACAGGCACAGGCACAGCCCTCCATTTCCATCTCCGCCCTCACTGCGTCTGATTCGGCCTTCTCTCAAAGGGCTGGCTGGCTGGCTGTTTTAGCCATTTCTCGGCTCTCGCTGGCAGACAATACAAAACTATAAATATGCACAGTCACAGACAAAGTCACAATCACAGTCACAGTTACAGTCACAGTTGCAATTATGCCCGAAGGCGCACAGTGGTCGGAATTAGAGAAATTATGCGAAATATGCGTCAATTATTGCTTCATTCGCACTGACGACTTCTGGTAGTCAAATGTGTTTGCTTAATTCCCTACTGAATTCATTTGGATATTAAAGCTTTCACGGAACGCACAGAATTTTGCTAGTCAATTGTTAACTAATATTTAATTGCATTTAAAATAAATATAGTACACATAACCGTTCCGCTGCGTCTTAAAGACTTAAGGCACATTTTTGGCCGCAATTAATTTTCTGTCATTGACCAACCACTGTGCCGCACTCATTCACAAGTCGTTCGCTGGAATGATATATTTTTTATTTTACCATCTTCTTCGCCTCATCGCTCCTCTCCTCTCCTCTCCTCTGCACTCCTCTTCTGCTCTCCCCCGTCTGGCGGTGGGGTGGGTGTCTCTGGCAGAGCAAGTAAAATGCAAAATTTATTGCTGAAAACTACAAAACACACACAGAGTCTGGGCGCAGGAGGTGACAGGAGAGGGGCTGTGGGGTTGAGTGGTCGCTGGGTTGGGTGCTGACTGTGGGGTAGATGGGGTGGATGGGGGCGTGGAAAATGTGTTAAGTCTATTGAGTGTATTAAAGCAAATAACTGCGTCGACGAATAAAATACATACGACGAGACGACAGCGAGGAATGTGCTCAAGGCGCTAGCAGTCGGGTGGTGGGAGGGGAGCAGGGGAACAGGGAACAGGGAACAGGGGAGCGCTGTGTGGATAGAGGGCGTGGCAAAAGATACTTTATACACACACACACACACACACACGCTCTGACAGATGCACCGACTCAGACATACACATATGCAAATATGAATATAAATGAACAACGCGATGGAGTCTAAGGCCCAGCCAGAGCTCCGATGACTTGGTATAGCATAGATATAGAGAAAAAAAGACCAGAGAGAGAAAGAGAGAGAGAGAGCAGAGGATAGCTTCTGGTTGAAAGTTTAACTTGTGGCTTACAAACGGCACCACTGAAATCGACACAAGAAAGAGGGGGGGCGCAAGGGGCAGTGCAGAGCAGAAACCCCAACGAAAGTGGATCGAAATGCAAGCCTGAGGCAGCTCTAAGCCAATGGGGCTGGCAGCTCTAACAAAGAATTTTGTTGCCCTTTAAGATCAAATATGCCAATAGTTCCAAGCACCAGACAATCGAACACAATCCGAAAATTGAACAAATGACAAACAGTTTATCAAAAGGCAACACTTTAAAGTAGCTCAAGGCAACTCCGACTCCGCATTTCGTTGCTCTTTAAGCCCAATTAATTATGTACTAAAATGTGCGACAATTGTGTGTTTCAATTCAGAGCGGAAATTGAACAAATAAATGATGACCAAAATGAAACTGTGAGGGCTCAAGCCACATCATTGGGATTGGGTAGCAATTTTAACTGGGAATTCCCTTTGCCGTTGAGGCCCAATTATGGCCATATATCAATGCAGTGCACAAAATGCCATTCAACAAAACCCCAAAAATGTACAACGACAATTCGTGCAGCTAAAACCATAAATTATTGCAATTTTAATTAGAAAGATTGAGTGCGTACATTTTGGGCAAAGTTTCCACGGTTCATTAGATGCCAAATGCATTCAAAAATATTCTTATTTAAATTAATTTTAATTTCCATTCGCATTTAATTGCTGTGGCAAATAGTTGAACGAACGCTGCCAGCCGTCAAACTAAAGTTGCAAGCAGCTGAAAACATGGCCAGCAGAAACAACAACAGCAACAGAAAGAGCAACAGAATCAGGAGCAGGAGCAGGAGCAGCAGCAGGAACAGGAACGGGAACGGGAACGGGAACAGGAACGGGAACAGAAGCAGAAACACAACCAAAACCAGAACGGAAATAAGCAGCTTTTGACTAACGGCAAAATGGATGCCAGAGAGATGGCTGTGGTGTGTTATGGTGTATGTGTGTGTGTGTGTGTGTATTTAAAAAAGCATGGCAATGCCTGCAGTAAAGGGGTAAAAAAGAAAGGCAGAGATAGAGGATGGAAGTAGAAGCAGGAGCAGAAGTGGAGTAGCATCTGGCACTGCCCTGTGCGATTACAAAAACATCAACACTTAATATGTTTATTAAATTTGTTGCTACATCATTAGGCACTAGCAGCCATGTAATGCGAGGCAAACACTTCACATGTGCCCATGGGTATGCCATGTTGTATGCCACATGCCTGTGTGTCTGTGTCTGTGTCTGTCTGTGTGTGCTTGTGTACACTGTACAGAGAGTGTCGTCTGCTTCAGCAATACCCTATGACCCATAAACTCAACGCGAATGGTATTCAACGATCACTGGAATGCTACGCTCGGGTCTAAATAAATTTGTAGATATTCAAATAAAATGAATCTACGCTTAAGAACAGCTGTACCGAATGAATGCTGAATTAATTTTGTATTTTTATGATAACTTAATGACGACTGGAGTGAGAGAATTATGAAAAATAAACCAAAATAGTTTGTTGCAATAATATTGTTATCAAAGTTCACCAAAGAATACTTTATCAATACAATACTTTAATATACAAAACAATTCGCTCAAGCCATTGAATAACAATTAATTACATTCCAAATGAATGTCCGTCCACCTGCTGCGGTGTGGTGTGGCAGGAGCATGTTCAAAGAAGCCTCTCTCACCCAATCTGTTGTGGTGTGGTGTTGTGCCACACGGAAGCCCCACAGCAATTAGTTGCCACTTGAGATTGTTTTCCCCACATTCGATTCAATTTAGCAAATCAAACTCGATTGCTGCTGCTGCCAGAGCATCCCCGCTTCGTTGGCTTTCCTAATTTCGTGTTGGTTTTTGCTTCGATGTAGTTGTAGTTGTAGTTGTAGCTGTAGTTGCCGTTAGCTTCCAGTCGTGCCAATGCCCTATGCACACACACACACACACACACACACACACACGCCGCATGTGTTTCTGTGTGAGGCTGCTTCTTAATGTGTGTGTGTGTGTGTGTGGGCTGTGCTTTGGGCTACTTTGCATGGGCTTAACGATTGTTGTTTAGATGCAGTTACAGTTACAGTTGCCGTTACAGTCACAGTCACAGTTACAGCTGCAGTTACAGTTACACTTACAGTTGCTTGCTGGCAGCGTAGAGCAAACAGAGCGAATGAGAGAGCGAAAGCCGAAGAGCACGCACTCAGAGGAAGTGAGGGGGCAAGTTGAAGCTTTAATAAAAATTTGCATTGCCTACTTTTTGGCGTCGCGTTGCGTGGCATGGCATGGCGTGGCATGGCATGGCGTGGCATGGCGTGGTGTTCCGTTATGCGAAAGTTAACAAAGTATGCATGTACATCCACCTTTATTCACGATGTACATACATACATATATGTATGGTTTGTGTTTTTTGTACCTTACTTTACCTCTTTTTAGTTTCACTTTTGCTGTGGCTCTGGAAAAAGTTATGCGCATTATTAAAAAAGGAAACGCGCTCACCGCATAAATTTTAATGCTCATGATTATTATTATCATAATAAAATGTAATGTCCCCCCCCCCCCACTGCCACAAAAATGACTGAACATACAATATATAAGTATATATATATCAAGTTTTACTGCCGAAATCGCATATATACTCGCGTACATATACTCGTGCTGGTACTCAGGTGAACTCCATTTCGTTTTTCCATTTCCTTTCAGCAGTTGCGGGCAGTGGGGCAGTGACAAATCGCTCGGCAGACACCCAATCATTGACACTATCGCAGCGCTACCACCAAGACAATGCCACCAGCCACCCAGGCAGCCACCCCACGACATCCTCATCCACAGCTAATGCATTTGACATCGGGCACAGCGGGCAATCTGCCATGCAGGAGGATGCTGTGCTGCTGGGCGACGAGGAGGAGCAGGAGGAGCCGCATGCGCTGACCATTTCTCGACCACCGCGGGCGGGTCGCAGCGAGCGACAGGTGATGGAGGAGGATCAGGTGGACCACTGCCGGCTCTTCGTGGAGGGAGATCCCACCAAGAACGAGCTGTACAGCCCCGAGTATCCCAATCTGTATCCGAAGAACATCAACTGCACGCGAGTGATAACAGGTAAGGATAACAATAAAGGGAAACAGTTGGATATCTAAGATTAGTATTTAATTAGGGCAATGAATAAGAACGAATGAATGAATGAACATGATGCACAATCAAATGAATACCAAATTACAATAATCGATTAACCCTGGATTAACAGCTGAATGACTGACTTCAAAATCCAAACGAAGTCGAGCCAAACGAATAACAAATTCAAGGCAATCAGTATGCATATCTGGCATATCGAATATTCATTCAGCAAATGCATATTTATTCATACGAACTCCGGCACTCAATCTCAATCCTGCCGAATCATACGGATATTAATGTGCGAGAAGTGAGCAGAGCGGAGCAGAGCAGAGCACAGCAGATAGACATTAATCCCGTATTTAGATGGAAATTATTAGAGTGTCACAAACACTTGGCCAGTCCCCATCAAAGCGGGGTCATGCTCGAGCCAAGTAATTGCAGGTTCGTGTATTCATGTCCCCCCCACCCCACAGCCATTCAATGATGCAGCAGCCCATTCGGGGGATTATCTACGGCTAAGCAATTAACAACCAGTCCCACCATACTCGTATCTGTATCTGAATCTGAATCTGTATCTGAATCTGAATCCACTGTGTGCCACAGATATAAAGACAAATAGGAGCTTTGATGGAAGCCAATTCGCAGCCAACTTCCTGTGGCGTACGAGTATGTGGAGTCTGGAGTCTGGAGGGTGGAGTGCAGGCCTCGTAAAAGTTTATATGGCAAGCACTTGGCGACGAGCAAGCTACTGCAAATAATTGCAAAGTCTTTTGGCCAAGTCTTGCCTGTTGACATTACCAGATGCCAGTCTGTCAGTCAGTCAGCCAGCCAGCCAGCCAGCCAGCCAGCCCGCCAGCCCGCCAGTCAGTCACTCAGTGAGTCATTCAGAGCGACTAGTGGGGATGGGGATCCATTGGAGCGGCAGCATTAGACGGCGCTGATGCGTAAGATGCCCCACACAGATTCCAGTGGCAGGACCGTTTTGTGTGTCCCATTTAAAAGCGTTGGCATGTTCGTGGCCCTCCCCCAACCCACAGCCCTTCTTCCAACACAATTCAATTCCTCGGGGTGGGGGATTGCCAATGGGACCGAGCAGGCATCATATTTGAGCTGCACTCGCTTCACTGCCTCTCGCACAGCTCCCAGCTCCCGGCTCCAGCTCCAGTCGAATCGAGTCGAGTCAACTCCAATGCTTATCTAAAGTCGGTTAGAGGCCAAATCATTTGTCAGTTAAGACAAAATAATGTCACTGCAAAAGTCAAGAGCTGACAGATAAAACCTGAAAGCGAATGATTGACTTTCCATAAGCACGCATCAGCGGTCCCAGTATCTGTCTATCTACAAATATGTCAGCATATGTATCTTTCTCTCCCAACCCCAACCCCAACCCCAACCCCAAGTCCACCCCTAAACCTAAGTGTGTGTGTGTTCAGCATTAGCTGGGGGGTAGCTGGGGGGTGGTTGAGGGAGTAGAACCGACAGAGGCAGCTGCTTATTTGCATATCAATGTGGGTGTGGGGTTCGGATGTGGGTGGTTCGTGAGAGCACCCTAGTCAAGACCATGTTAAGGTGGAACTAAGCAGACGAGAGATGAGACATCTATGACAAAGGATTCCCAAGCCAAACAGAGTCCAGGGCGTCTCTTTATTTCCAATATTAGTTAATAAATTGTCCGGATTCTATAATGAAAGTAAAAACATTTCTTTGTAGATCAATCTCAATATTAAATGGCCTTGCATTGTATTCAGAATGTGTATATTTTTCCTAAAAATCCCTTGATAACAAGTCTGTGATTGAATGCCAAAGAGGGTACCGCCATAGCCCTTTAGAGCTGTGTAGCATCCCAAATTTGTTAATTAATTGTCTTGCATTTTCAAAGGAAAATGTTGCTCCTTCAAACCCGATCAAAACCAGTCCTAATGGACAATGCCTCTAATACAAACCCATCCAGATGGACATGGGCCTCTCTCGAAGCCCATTACTTAGTTAATCTACATGAGTGACTGCCAAAGGAAATACAGCCATTGAAGTGAATGCTCTCTACTGACCGGAATTGGTGAAATAATAGTCTGGCATTTTCACCAGAAAATGTTCCGCCATGTAGGATGCCAGGAAATCCCAGCTAGACCCCCGTCGAAAACCAAAATCTACTTCAATGAGAGTCAAAGGAAATATTACAGATCGCCATCGGACATCAAAAACTTTGTAAATCAATTGTCTTTCATATTCCCCCAGAAACTATGAGTAGTTCTCTGTGAATACTTTTCGCAGTCGTACCTTTACCATCCAATCCAGATGGACCGGTCCCAAATTTTTCGAAGCTGCCATGCCAAAGGATATATAGCCATCAAAGAAAAGCCCTTGAAGTATGCGAAAACCATTGCCTTGCATTTTCCTCCAGAAAATAAGAGAACGAGTACTAATTCTCTGTGAAGGCCTCCCCTTTTCCCCCAATCCGATTGGCTGTAATTATGAATGCATTTTCATTTCCCAATTCATTCACTCCCCTCCTTCTTTTCGTGGGCAGCCATCAATTGGTCTGTCCTGCCTTGTGAAGTTTCATTTTCGAAACTGCAGATGCAATTCAAAAAAACCCTGTCATGCTCTCTGCCATTCCCCCGCCGGGCTTTGTAATTTGATAATACTAAGCAAGCACTGGCACTCCGCTCTGGGGGCCTAACCTTAAGTTGGTTCCTTCCTTTTTTCAAGGCCAATCAATGCGAAATTCTATTCCCATTCAACCTCCACTCACTGTGGTATTTGTTTGGCTCAGAGCCTCTGCATCTGCCTCTGCCTCTGCCTCTCTGTGCCGTGCCATGCCGTGTCGTTCTCTGTCTGTGATTCCAACTTTCATTACTTGTCCATCTCCATTATGTAATGTGTGTGTGTGTGTGTGTGTGCGCGTGTGTGCCTATGTGAGTGCTTCTGTGTGTGGGTGTGTGGGTGTTAACGCCTTGGCAATAGCTTCTGTGTGCACATGCGGATGGATGTGTGTGGGGATTGGGGACCGTGTGTGTTGTTATGCCACATTGGCCACAAAGGTTCCATTTCACAGCCAACACGAAGGAGCGGATCGGAATGGGGATTGGAATCGGGATCGGGCGGCAGGAGAAAATGTATTTTCAAATGCCAGCTCCAGAGGCAGAGCCCATGCCCATGCCCATTCCCATTCCCATTGCCATTGATTCATGCCAAGGATTCGTTAGCTGAATATGTATAGCCGGCCATGTGAGTGTGAATGAATGAATGAATGAATCTGGGTGTGGGTGTGGGTGTGAGTGTGGGTGTAAGCATGGGTGTGGCATCTTGATGCCTTCTTATTTTCATGCAGCCACTAAATGAGTCCCCAGATGCTTTCATTTTGGCCATAGATACGACCGGATACGATACCATGATTGGGTCTGCTTTTTTTTCTTTCTTTTTAAGCTTTCTTTGCCTTTCAAACCCAAAGAAAAAGCCCTTTAGATGGATGTATGTATCTTTGCAGACAGATTCCAGTTTCGATTTGTTTTTAAATGGGGAGATTGTGTGCAATTTCTTAACAATTTTGTATTTAGTATACGGAGGAATACTGTGCGAATACTTTGGGTAAAGTTAATATTTTTTTAATGTTTGGACCCCTGGAGTAAAAGCAATCATAAAGTAATAACCAAGGGAACTCTAGGTGGACTTTGAGCAACAAGAACAACCACAGTTCTTAATTAAGTGAATGCGTTCCGACCTTGTGTCTCGGGAATCTCCCGCCAGGCTCGGTGTGCATTCCATCTTTGGTCTGCCCAGTTCTGTCCTGTTCTGTCCTGTTCTGTCCTGTTCTGTCCGGTGCTGTCCTGTCCGGTGGCATTCTTACCGCTTCCATTCCACGTCCACGTCCAAGTCTAAGTCACGGTCCACCGGTCCACCGGTCCACTGTCATTCCTTCAGATGCAGAGCCAGAACCAGCAGCAGAAACAGAACTTGAGCTGGCGCTGAGCTGTTGTTAATCAGTTGCTCAGCTCTGGGGCATTTGACTTTGAGTAAGTGCGGAGTCGAAGTCGCGATGGTGGTGATGGGATCAGGGAATTTATATTTGTCGACTAACGTGTTGCCCTTTGTGCTATTTTCTTTCTCTCCCTGAACTGCTGTGCTTGATGGCTGCCTGCATCTAATTACAGCGCCGAAGGGACAAATCATACGCCTGGACTTTCGCAACTCGTTTAATATCGAGGCCAAGGAGGAGTGCAAATTTGATTTTCTCGAAGTAAGTAACAGGCAGGCCACTGGCTGCCAACTGGTTGATGGTAACTGGTATCTGGCTGGCAACAGGCGGCGACAAAACGGAGACAGAGGGAGAGAGAGAGAGACAGACGGGCTGCCATGAAATGGTCAGCGTCAGCGTCAGCTTCAGCTTCAGCGCATAAAAAACGCAAACTTTGTTGCAAGCTCAAGCTCAAACACACAGGAAAAAATGATGCAAGATACAGAACAAAAAACAAAAAACGAAAAACGGAAAACAAAATACTGAATGCAACAAAAACTTGCTTAGTTGCAGGCAGGGCTTTGCCTTGGCGTGGTAAAGTTTTCGATTTGTTTCTTTTACGACTTTTCCTTGTTACTGCCTTTACTTTTTCTTCGCCCAGATCCTGGCCATTTTATGTCGGGCTCCCAACCTAAAAATTGGAAGTTTTAATTGAATGTTTTCGTTGCCGTTGCCGTTGCCGCTGCCGTTGCCATTGCCAGCCAGTCGTAAGCCTGATTTGAATGCACTCTGCCATAACCGAAACAAACGAGCAGCCAGAGTCTCAGTCTCGGAGCCTCAGTTTATGTTTCAAGCCAAGTCGGTTGTGGCAAATGCCAAAGCGGCTTAGGCCAAGACAAACCGTTTGCTATTTGCCATCTGGCTGGCCTGAAGTCTCAAGCTAAATTCTTGCAGATACGCGACGGACAGTACGGCTTCTCCACGCTGATTGGCAAGTACTGTGGCACCGATTTCCCCCCGGAAATCACCTCCAAGGAGCGCTATCTGTGGCTGCACTTTCACTCGGACGAGACCATCGAGTACACCGGCTTCAGTGCCGTGTATGAGTACCTTGATCGGAACCGCGAGGCCCCCAGCACCGACCTCAACTGTACCATCGAGAAGGATGGCTACGAGGGGTTCATCAACTCCACGGATGTTCCGGCGGATATACGGGAGCAGGTCATCCGCAACAAGATAGCCCTCGACTGCATTTGGCGCATTCAGGTCAAGGAGAACTGGAAGGTGGGTTTGCGGAGACTCAATATCTAATCGCATTGGTTTTTGCGTATTCCATCCACATTTAATGGAACTTCCATTTGCTCTTTTCCTCAGATTTTCCTCAAATTTCTGGACTTTAAGCTGAGTAAGCCAAACGATTGCGAGACCAACTTTCTGGACATATTCCCCGAGCAGACAGTGATGCCATTGAGGTGAGAGTCTTTTACCTGCCTCCTCCTTGACTGTGGGAATTCTCGTACCTCGTACCGCGTACCTCGTACCTCTTACCATAAAGGTTAATCACATTTCGCTGCGTTTTACAGCACTGACAAATTGCTTTTGGAGTGCCGCGGGAGAGCGCTGTAGAGCTGTGCTGTGCAGTCGGACGGGTAGACGTAATACGTATACGCATACGTATACGCAATGCCACAAACCAATTTCCGCATTGCCAAAAAGCGAGAGATCAAAGCCCAGTCAAATTTTCAATTTATTACCGGCCGAAAGTAAATTGTACGCCAGCGGAAGTGGTGGCTGCCTTTGACTCGTACATCCCTGCCGTGGCATGTCCTGCCCTGCTCACTAGCTGAATGGCTGAATGGCGCCCAGTCGCCCAATCTCCATATCTCCCTGTCTCCCTGGCCAGTCTGGCTGACTGGCTGACTGGCTGCTGCGCCATCTTCGACACGCATTGACATCCGCTTTTAACGCGCCAATACATTTCCACTTGTTGCTGCTGCAAAAGCTCGGGACAACACTCAAATTGATTGACTGGCGTTTTCAGCTCTCGGAAAATCGGAGAAGGGAAAAGAGAAAATGGAAAATGGCTGGTAGGAAGGTTGAAGCAGAAGCTTCTGTCTTTTTCGTCAGCCATGGCCATTGATTTGATGCCTTTTCTGCTGCTGTTGGTTCTACTGGTGCTGCTGCTCCTGTGGCTGTCGCTCGTCCGTGCAGCTTTCATTTAAATTCATTTTTCGTAACAATTTATCGCACACGACGGGTGGCAGCAACCCACACCCGAGCCAGCATTTCGTAGCATACTTTCTGGGGCAGCCACAGAAAATGTCAGCAAAGCGTGAAATGCGCCAAAAGAACCAGCACGGACAGGAGACAGCCAATGGCAAAGGCGGCGACGACGACGACGACGACGACGATGACGATGGCAACGCCAATGGCCACCAAATGAACGAACGAATGAACATAAATACCATATTCAGTGAACGCCATCATTTAAGCTATATTATAAATTATTTATTTATCGATTACGTATCTGGTATCGACGGGAAAATATTTACCAAAATTAAAATATATGGCCAGCGACTGAATAGGGCTAAGGAGCTCACTGTTAAACGTTTAAATAAACCATTATAAGCATTTCTATATTAATTATAATTTTTCTTAAGAAAACTCAGGTCGGAAATCAAGAGGGTCCGCAATTTAAGTCAGGCCATTTCCCATTTAAAACGAATTAGATAGTGTTTAAATATTTGAGTGTACATAACCTCAAGAAGGAGAACACTCATCAAAATCGTGATATTATGTGGTTTCCGAAAATACTGGTTGCAATTCAGCGCCATTTCCCAATTTTGGAAATTTCCAAATGTCAATGCTTCAGCTCCTGCCTATCGGTGCTACGGAAATCCAAATATCTAAAAGGAATAGAAAGTTCTCTTATTGCTGTATGAAATTAGACTTTGAAGATCGACTTGCTGCAAAGCAGATAGAGCCTTATCGGAAAAGCATGCAGTGAGAGCGAGAGAGATGTACGTTATTGTCCAGCTAAAATCAGAGGAAACGCACCAATGAGCTAATGCATAAGTCCGCATCTGAGTCTATTGCATATCAATTTTACAGTGAATTTTATGCTCATGGGACAAGCCAAACGAAATAGTAAACAAATAATGCAAATGGTATACGTATATTTTTATTGAAACTTTCTGTACATTTTTCCAGAGAACCAGCGTTAACCACCGGTAACAATTATCATCAATAATAGCTTCTCCCTTTTTGTTTTTATGCCATTTACAGAGTGAAAAACTTTTGCGGGTCGGCGGGCGAGAGTATTACGGCGGAATCAAACATTTTGCACTTGCGTTTCTATGCAGATCAAATCGCGATTAATTCGACATTCGGCATTCTGTACACCGCGTTTCGGGACCGTGGAGCTGGTAAGTCCTTGCCATCCTGGCTGCTGCTTTGATGATGGCAAATCCCTTGAATTGGCAACAAATGCTCGGGCGAAAAGTACAAAGGCATGACCGAAATCCTTGGGGCAATCCGGTGCTAAGCTCACCCCAAATCCCGATGTGGCACTGGCCTCCACTTTCCTCCCCATCCCTCCTTCTCTGCCTTTTTTGGCTGCCCATTTGGCAGTCCCATGAACGAGTACGAGGCTGAAAACAGAGGCGAAAGTGGAAGTCGCTTGTCTAACCAACTATCTGACTCTGTCATCCACCATATCTCCCCCGATCACCCCATCTATCTATATATCTCTCTGCTTGCCTTACTGTCTGTCTGTCTGTCTGTCTCTGTGTGTGTGTCTGTCTGTCTGTCTGTCTGTCTGTTTGCTTGGCGCACTGGGTTCTGCGTGATTGCCGCCAGTTGCCAAAGGCAAAGGCTAAGCACTCTTTTGTCATTCAACGATTGTCCTTTGTCCTCGGGCCAGCATTGTTTACTTTTAGGCAGAAGCCAGACGACGACTCCTTCGAATTCTCGAGGTCCATCTACCATCTACCATCTACTCCTCCAGATCCATCTGCTGCCTGTATCTGTATCTGGGGATAGAGTACCAGCTCTACCGCCAGCATCGGCAATTATTGTTGTTGCCTGAGCGATTTATGTCCGAGATTACGTGCATTTGCCCTGTGGTTTCCATCGCCACTCGCCACTCGCCCATCGGCCATTGTCGCCTTCCCGGCTTTCCCATCTCCTGCACTGCACTGTGGACTGGCAACAATTCGAAACCAGAAATTGATAGAAAATTTAACTCGAATCGAATTCATTTGAATCGACTTGGAGGTGAACAAATTGCGTAACTCGTCTAAAGTGAATCGACATTGAGTCGCAGTCGCAGTCGCAGTGGAATCGAAACTGAAATTAATCCAATTCAATCGGAGAGTAAATCCATGTTGGGGAAAAAGGCCTTCCTTGGTATTTTTACTCAAATGAATTAATCAGTAGTAGTTCAATAATTTTAAATTAAATAAAAGCGAATCTCTACTTCTAAATGAAGCAAAGATGAATACGTTTTAATTTTCACATAAAATTAATGCAAATTCAATTTCCAGTAGATAAATGAACGCACAAAAGTTAATTTGAGTTAAGTCGAATGAACAATGCTATTGAATATTAACTAGAAACTTTGATTGTCATCTGTTTTCCTCATAAATCAAATAAATCCAATTCAATATTTATTCAAAATTAGTTTTGTAATCAGAGCCTGACGCAATTTGGAGGAATCCAATTGAAACTGAATTTAAATCACAATTAAATTAAAAGTTGCGCTACAATTAAATTAAACTGGCACTAAAGTTGAAGCAGACAGGACAGGAGGAGTACAAAAAATAAATCCAATTTCATTATTAATTGCCGCGAAACAATGAAGACCCTCTCGGTATGAAATTACTCTAGATTGGCCATTGAAAGGAGTTGGAGTGTCAATATCAGTTTCATGAGGCCTTTTACACCCACCTTCGCGAAGCTTCGGGTGTAAAACCATTTCAATTGAAATCAATTGTCCATTCCACAGTGCGATTGGGGCTTTGATTGCCATTTTGGCACTGTCCTTTCTCCCCACACACACACACATCCATTCTTTGCCCAATTCTCTCCCATTCTCTCAGATTCTTTCTCACTTTAACTGCCATTTTGTGCCAAATTTTTTACAACTTTCTCTAACTCTACAACTGTCTCTCTTTCTCTTTCTCTTTCTCTTCCTCCCTCTCTCCCACTGTGTTGCACTCTCTTTTGGGGCACCGCTCCGACAGCCTGCACCGAGGACGAATACGATTGCGAGGACGCGACCTGCATATCAAAGGATTTGGAATGTAATGGCCTAGACAATTGTAAATTTCGATGGGATGAGGAGAGCTGTACGGTAAGTGCCACGCCTACTCACACACACACACACACACACACACACAAGCATACCGTAAAGCGCACACACGAGTCGAGGGGCTTCTGGATGTGGGGCAAAGCGTTGTACGTGCATCTAATTATAGGCAAACTCGTTGGTGCCCGACATCGACCCCGACCCCGACCCCAAGCACGACTTCTGGGCCGATCCCTTCTCTCATTATAAGTATGCTCGACACGCCGATGATGCCAACACCCAAAAACACTCACGTACGAACACATGCAGGCGCACATACACACACGGACACATAGACAAGTAAACGAGCAAACACTCACACACATACAGGGCATGCATGCACAAACACAAAGTTGGTCAAATAAGTTTTGTTTGCCAAAGTTTGAGGTTTGTATTACAGGAAAGCTTTAGCTGGAACGAACTCCACTGTTCGTTAGCTGTAAATAACAGTTATTTGCAGGGAGCCGAGCCACAGCAAAAGTTGAGCATCAACGCATTAGATCATCAGATTTGATAAAGTCTGACATACCGACCGACCGACCGACCGTTCACCGACATCACAGGGAATGATTCATGCAGCTCCATCTTAGCCCCCACCCACTTGACCCCACAGTGGAGAAATGAACTCGTAAATCCTTCTTACGGAAAAATCCACTCGTAAACGGGGGAAGTACGCGTAGGACGTTCGCTCCACGTACAAAAAAACTAGCAAAAAAACGGACTGGCAGATCGATAGGCATCCAAGAAGTGCGCTAATCTAAATCTAAAGTAGATTATCTGCAGAAGATTTTAACCACATAAATATTGAAGGAAATTCCATAGAAAATGTTATTGATTTGAATTTGATGGAAATAATCAAATATTTGCAGATAGGACAATTTATGTTTGAATTATAATAAAGATGTATGTATGTATTGTCGATGGTGCTCGTGTATTTCCATTGTAACCGTCGAAGAATTTTCATTAATTTGCTGCGCATAAATACGCCCCCATTAGCCCCACTGAGTGGCCCGGCAATAGCCGAAAATCAAAGAACGAATCTGAATATACATTCCTGCGTGCCGCATCCTGCATCCAATTAGTTGATTCAATTTCTAAAATGTTCCATAAAATTCCATTTAATTTTGGTCAAATGTTTCCGCTTAATTTCTGCAAAATATCTGTTATACTGAATACATATTTTTTGCGGGCAGAAAGAGCTTGTGAACCCAAAACGAATTTGGAATTCACACCAAAAATGATATTTGTTCGTTGAAATGATTTTATAATTATGGCAAATATTAGATGTAATTGCGATGGGCCATTTACGTCATCGGATCGGGGGCTTTTGGGGTCTTTTAGATATGCAATGGCCTGGTTTTAGTTTATGATTTCTAATTTGCTCAAACGATGCCACACACGCGGGTGTTTGTGTTTTTGTATTTTTGTATTTTTGTGTGTCGATATTCGGGCACATTTCCATCAAATGCCCAATGAAGCGTATGCACATGATATGTTTATTTAATTGGCCAACATTAAAATTGGTCGAGAATTTATGCTGAGTATTAACTTGGCATGTGGTATAATTTATGATGACGGCGCTGGGCATCCAAGACGACTAATGATTATCCGAGAATAGCCAGCCAGAAGACAAGCACACATACCTACATACATACTGTACATACTGTACATACTATACATACATGCATGCGTGTGCGAATTTATGGAGAAAGTGATAGACACAGGAGGCACTCCGAAATGTGGTGTAATAACAATTCCAATTAGATACACTTACCTAAAAGTTCCATGGAATCAGGCCTAAGATTAGGTTCGTCTTTCAGTAAATTCCTCTAGGTTGAACATTTCGAAGTTGATTCGAGAATGCAAATATCATTTGAGCAGAGTGAGAATAGGCCGACATTTACATCACGGTTAGAGCATTTAGAGTTCTCCGGATTTGAACAACAACCATTGCCGACTGCCATTACCGGACTGACTTGGCCTGGCTTGGTAATTTGATAATGTAATTAAGATGGCTATTAAAACGTTGCTCTTCTCTCCTCTCCTACTTGCAGGGCGAAACGGCTGGTCAATCGGAGCATGTGATCATCATTGTGATTGTTTTTGGCCTGATACTTGGCGGAATGGTCATTACGTTCATCGTCAATTGCATACGCAAGATAATACGTGATCAGAAGATAATACGCGTAAGTACTGCGGAACTTTACTTTTACGAAACCTTAGACTTTCCTCGCGCGTGCCCCCGCTGCTCCCCAAAAACATCCACCCAAAACCCAAACCCCAAACCGCAAGCCCCAAGCCCCAGCCTGCCGCTCGCTCTCCCTTTCTCACTCTCACTCTCTCTCTATCCCCCTCTCTTTTTCTCGCTGTCGCTCGTTGTGTGCTTGTCCAATGCCACCCAAAAACAACCGCCCGATAACCACCCACCTCTCCACCCACACCTCTCCCCCTAGAATAGACCTTTAAATGTTGCCCATTGAGTGAAGTGCATTGCAGCAAAATGAACATTTATTTTCGACTCCTTTTTTGTTAGTTTAGTATTAGAAACGTACCCACGTAAACCTACCCACATATATATTGCCAAAAATGTTCAAATGCATTTCGAATGCCCGCACACCAATCCCAAAAACACACACATACACACCCATAAATATATACACACACACACACATACATTTATAGAAAATAGAAACCTGACAGAACATAAAATGTAAGTCTAAGTGCACCGAAAAAAGCCCAAAAACAAAACCTGCTTGTGAAAAGAAATATGTATTTTAATGGCTATATTAGTTTTAAAAAAAATTAATAAAATTCCAACACAAATTTGCACCTTCAATGGCCCTCCAGTGGAGTGTGCTTCCCAGCAGCAGCAGCAGTTAAATAATTTACTTGAACAAAGCGTTTTCGATGGGCTTCCAGTTGATTTAACATGCACCGCCCATGTACATACATATGGTGCATATACAGGGCACATATAACTATGTACCTACATCTGACAAACTCATTTTGCATATGTAAACATAATTTTCAATGCGTTGACTGTTTGACAACTGAATCCGAGCCAGAGTCAGGAATTCGTATCGCAGTGCGTTTGACAGACAGAGAACAAAGCTGCAACGGAATTCAACGCATGACAATTGGTATAATTGACAATTAGTCAATAAGTTCCATTAAGACGTCCTTAAAATGAGCAAATTCAACGCTAAGATCCCAACATGGGAGGCTGGGATAATAGCAGGATAACAGCAGAAGCCAAAGTCCTGTTTGGGTTACAAGTACCATAAGAAGTCTCAGTGCTGTGGATATTATATTTAACAAAATAAATTTATTTGATATTGCCTCGGATCCCTTGCGCTCGGGTCTCTGCTTAAATAATTGAGAAAATAAATCTTCAAATCTTCACCCATACCCCCATAATATACTACATAAATGGTCCATTGATATTATGACTTCGAGAATCCTTGAAAATGCCCAATCTTTAGTTGGGCTGAACTGGAGATTGCTCAAACATGGCAATATTTTCTCTTAACTTGGAATGGGCTGAAAAGAGGCACTATTGCCAGTTGACTTGCTGCAATTGAGATGCGCATCCAGAGGGCTGTTAAGACTGTAAGTGTCAAGTGCAGCCTGCCATTCATTAGCTCATTCTTGGAGTTCCATCAAGAACAATCCCATTCAGATCAAAGAAGGACTATTGCTTCTGCTTGACTGCCATCAATCGAAGCATATCACTCGCTAATGATTCACATTGCTTTTGAATAGTTGTTGTAATAGTAGTTTGAAGCATTCCTTGTTGGGCCTAGCCACCACCTAATTAACCACTTGCAAACGGTTATTACAATCTCAATTAGCTGCAATATGTTAATGGGCAACGATATCTGTGGCTGTGGCTGTGTCTGTGTCTGCGTCTGTGCAAACAAGGCACAAGTGCATTAAGTGGGCTTCAAAATCGATGATACAGTTCAGATAGAGGAGGGATTATCACAACCTCTGGAGTAGTCGGGCAGAATGGAGGGGGGTGGTCCGTCCAGGGTGCTGGGGCATTAGTAAAACAATAATATCCAGCGTGATAGGAATCTTGTCGCCTTGTCTGATACAGCGATATACAGCGATGTACAGAGGGCGAGGGCAGCGTACATTTCTCACGCACTGTCTGGGTTTTTGTGCTGCTGCCAAGAATGTAATAGACATGCAGATGCCTCCCCACAATTCCCCCAAAAATACGGATTCCCCTCTGGGGGTAAAATCGGAAGGAAGGAACGGATTCGGCAATTCTAATGGCGTCTGACACTTTGAAATGTAAAATAGACTTTGGCTCTGACTCTGACTCTGTGCCCGCGGTGGTTGGACCCAAACGGCAACACAAGCCGAAAGCAGCCTCCGCCCACACTCAGAGGGAGGGGAGGGACACCCAAAACTCAAGTTGACTAATCAATACAAATGAAATTTGTCAGCTGAATGTGCAAAAGATGTCTGGAGAAAGTGAGGAGTCTCTACCATTCCCCTTCCCATTCCCCATTCCCCATTGCCCAGCTTCGACTTGTCTAGAAAGCGTGACACGATCTCATCTGTACGGCAGAGTGTGCGTCACCAAAGAGCAGTCCTGTGCTATTGCTAGGAAACTATCTGCTAAGAGGTTACCTCTCTTCAGAGTAGAGTAGCGTGACATGCTCTCATTAAGCCGAGAAGGGTATTTGATTAATGGGAAATTTACTGACGATTTTTCCAATTTCAATATATATTTTTATTGGTAGCTATCGATCGTATCAAACTCACGTGATTCGCGTGACACGCTCTCATATCCATGCTACCCGCGGCCCTCCAACAGCAAACAGCAAACAGCGAACGGCAAACGGCAAATGGCAAACACATACAGATCCAGATCCAGAGTCGAGTCGTGTCGCGGTGCGTCGAGTCGAGAGTCTGTTTAATCAAGCAGCAGACCGCGTCTATAAATATATGACCATGCCTCCATCCGCCCGCGCGACCACCAGCCCGCCTCTGGCCACATCCGCTTGCACAGCTCCAAATACAAATACAAACGCACAGACAGAGACACACAGTCAGGCGGACAGTGAGACAGAGAGACACAGACACAGGCACAGACACACAGATACTTAATTAACTCGCTTGGCTGAGAGCAAAAAAAGGAGTCGCCAAACGAGTTTGCTTCGTTTCTGCTCAACCCGTTCCCGTTCCCGCTTTCGTTTTCGTTCCTAGCTCTGGCCACAATGATATTCAATTTGGCCACCGAACCATTGAACCATTGAACCAGTGGAACCACTCGAACCACTGCTCCACCCTAGGCAGGGCATGCCGTGGCGTGTCTCGTTCCCCCCCAAAAATGTTGGGCAAAGTCAATGTCAAAATTGATGCTTCAATATGACCCCCAGGGGAGTCAGAGTCACGACTACCGGAAAATACCATGAGAAATGAAATGAAAACGAAATTACTTTTGCCAGGGCAACCAGAGACTTGACAACAGCCGACGCGATGGGAGAGGTTTCCTTGATATTGATATCGACAGTAGATGAAACTTTATTCCCAAAAAAAAACGTAAAAAAACAAAACAAGAAGCTACACGTCACAAAGAGCCCAAAAAGATGAACGAGTCCAGTTGTAAGTCATCTGGAAGCCATACTGTTGTCTCTAATTCCGAGCTTCCATATTTATAATTCGATTTGCTAAGAATAGCAAAAACAATCCTCTGGCATCAATACTCTGGCTGTGGCTGTGGCTCCGCACTGGCTCCGGCTCTGGCTCTGGCTCTTGCCACGGCTATGAATAACCAAGAAGATGCTTGAACTTTCCTGACAAGCCACAAACAAAACTTCGAACAGGTTGTTGGACTTTTAGAAGAGGTCGAGGAGTCGTGTCAAATGCCACACAATCGATTGTGTGTGCTCTTCCACTTCCACTTTAGTGGTTTTCCATCGTTAATTGTGTGTGAATGAATAAATATTTCACGAATAAATAAAAACAGAAAAAAAAAACAACAAACGACAATAAAAAACACGTCATACTTAATTTAATAGCGCGAGGTGTTGGATTATTCAATTAATTCGTCTACCGCCGCCTTTCCACAGTCATTAGCACACGCACGCACACACAAACACACACACACACACACACACATACACACACACTAATGGGACACACAGATACTCGCACTCGTTCGAGTTTATGTCACCCTCCAGCGATGGCCGCAGCAATTATGCACACTTTTTAAATGGTGCATATATAGTGGATGCAGTGCTATCCTGATCCCGATCCGAAAACATATTTTAGAGGAAACTTTGGAACAAGTCCTTCGTTAAAGTAGCGGATTTTCTGGTATATCGCAGAGATACTCAGCTCTAATTGGGTTCTTCAGCTGTAAAATAAAATACCTATGGGATATCGAATATTATATCCCATAATATATCCCATATATTAAGAGCATCTACCTTTCGGCGCTCTAAGATCCGCATTTCATGCTTTTTTTGCATTTTTTGCATGCATTAGTGTGCATGTGTCATCGTTGATCAACATTTCTGGTTTTGGTTTGGTTTTGCTTCTGATTCTGATTCGGGTTCACAGCTCGGGGTGTTATCGGTTTGCTGTTCAGTGATTTATGTAATTTAATAATGAACCCCACCTCCCATTCATTTTCGCCCCGACCAAGAGGCGTATACGCAACGCTCTGTTGGGCTATGGAAACCCAAAGGCTAAATGCAGGATGACGACGCGACGCGACGCAGGCACGGATTGACGGCGGTTGGGGATTGTGTGTTGCTGGTTGCGGGTTGCGGGTTGCGAGTTGCAGGTTGCTTGGTTGCCGTGTTGGCTCCCCGGCTGACTGTCTCTCTGGCTGCCTGTCGGCCCGATGCTTCATGGCTGATGGTGCCAGGCAGCAGGCAGACAAAGCAGTCAAGGCATGTTCCAGCTAAATTGTAAAACAGACGCGTCCGCTGACGCCGCACAATGGCCCGGGGCGAAGAGTTGAGCGAGGCGGCAACAATGGGCTCCTGGCCACGGGTCTACAGCATAATGTGAACTCAATTTGTATGGCATGCATATCTTACTTGGCGGCCTCGAATCAGGTGAATAGGTGCACTAACTTTGGTCTGCATAATTGGATAAGATATCTGTGTGCTTCGGCTGCTTTCAAACCCCCATATTTCCCAGTTATTTTCGACAATTTTTGGCTTGGTTAATGAACGAAAGATACGCTTATAAGGTAGTCAATGATGGAGGTATCCTTACTTAACTGATCAGCTAGAAAATATGGGACTTACCGGAAGCACAGCATAGTTGTAGTACCCCTAAGCCTTTATTATTATGCTAAATCCCGAAATTCCTCATTATGTTTTCTATGTGCCTCGGATTGATTAGGAAATCAATGTCTGATTTTCCAAACTCCTCGTTGGTTCGTTGGCGAGGGAATTTTTTGTTTGCTTTTTGACACAATCAGCCCTACTGTTGACGCACCTGAGCTACGGCTACGACAGGTGCACGAGCCTCAATCTGATTATCGCCTCGAGTGCTAGATGATGCTTGATGGAGAGGTGGCGGTGGTGCGAATGGGGAGGATGATGATGATGCTGATGCTGATGCTGATGGGGATGGAAAAGGAAATGGGAGACGGTGGTGGCAGGGAGGCACTTTCATATACATAGATACCTGCGCTCCTTTCAGCCCCCACTTAAGCGACCCCCACTCAGACGACCCCTCAAACGGTTCTGGGACGTTCGAAAATTATGCCATCAATAAATGGCAAAAGCGGACTAAGGACAACAGTGGGGAGGGGCGTGACGAGGCGAGTGGCGGGCGAATGGGTTAAGACTCGTCTTTTATTACCAGGCTCTAGCATTTATGAAACTGCAGAGCATCACATAAATTTGCACAAAGCGCACATCAAATCAAATCGAATCGAATCAATTCAACGTCAGCAGATTTGATAAAATCATTCATCCTCCGAACTGTTGCTGTAGCTGTAGCTGGAGATGGAGCTGGAGATGGGGTCCGTGGGGTCCGTCGGGTCCGGTGCAAGCACTTTAATATCCCATTGCCCATCTGCCCACCAAATGGCGTCCGGCAAATATGTATAAAAAATGGCCGAGGAAAATACGGAAAAAACTCAAACGAAATGGAGTGGACGCGGATGGTGGTGGGGGTGGTGACGGAGACGGAGGCGTGGACGGGGACGGGGAAAGAGTGATAGGATAACATTCGCACATATAATAAAACTTATTTCCATATTCCACTTGAATATTTTACGTATTCGCGCACCACCCCTGGGCCGCCGCCTTGTCTTTTGGCAATGGCCCTGTTCTAGGGGGCCAGGGGTTTTGGTGGAAGAGCTGCAGCTACTTTTCGACCCTCGGAGTTTCTTGTTCGCAGAATTTTGCTGTTGCCACTTAGATTTTAGCATGTAGATAAGCAGAAAAGTATTTCCGCTCACTCGTGCACACTCGAAATCAGCGAGAAGGGATGCAATTTCTTTTCCCCTCTCTTTGCTATCCTTATTTTTTCGGAACAGGCGTCTAGCCCGACGAGGGTTGCCCGAAAGGGTTCAGTGATCTATTTATACTGGCTGTAATCACAGTCGGATTGTGATATGTATTTGCAAATTCCCAATTGTTGGAATACCAAAAGTTTAATTAATTCCAAAAGTTCAACTGATTTCCCGTTGTAAGTTAAAGGATTCTGGGATCATCCTCAAGTGGTTCAAGGTATTCAAATCATTGTTTCAGCATGGATTACTAGCAAAAAGAGTCATCACTCCTTCGCACTCCATTTCCTCTGCATCTTCATCTTAGTCTCAATTCAATTTTCTTTCTTGTCCTTCAACGCATTTCTATTTTTATTTTTGCTCTTGTATTTGTGTTGATAAATGTGCAAAGCTGCAATTTGCCATCTAGTCCCCAATGGGATTTTAGTGAAAACTCGGGGAAAATCTCATCACTTCAATTCATCCTCAAGCGCACCTCGCACCGCACAGCAGCACCGCGCCGCACCGCACCGCACCGCACCGCACCGCACATCAGCACCGCACCCATAAGGAAGCCAGGAGGAAGCTGGAGATGCATTTGGGCGCTGCCATGTCTCGGCCGCATCCTTGGCGAGGCGCTTGCCATAACTGCATGCAATTTGGTAACAACCGCAATGCATATTTGCCCTTGCCACCATAGAGACACACACAGACACATACAACATTGCCTTGAGTGGCATTTTAGTGTTGCCATTTAAGCAATGGCAACGACTTGCTGCTGGTGCTCCCTTGCTCCCATCCAACCTTCCTGGCACCCAGCCCTCCCCTGCTCCTCTGCTGCTCTGCTCCACTCCGTTTTCTCGCTTTGGTCCCATTTCTGCTGATGCCAGGACCAGTGCCAGTACCAGTACCAGGAACAGCGATGGCATGGCGAAAGGCAAACGAAGCGAATCATTGTAGTGATATCCTGATATCCCACCACCACAGCACTGTCGCTTCCCACCTAACGTAGAGCTCTCTCGCCCAAGATAAACTGCTTTAGAATGACAGCCAGGGCATGCATATCCATAGTTTTTATTGCAGCTCCGGGGAGTCTCAGTCTCAGCCAACTAGTTGGCCCTGTCAGCCCTGTCTCGGATCTGCTTGGGAATGGAAAAAGTCTTCCTCTGTCTGTGGATCAGATCAGTCCGCCCATGATTCGCATTTTAGATAGTTTGATTCATTAAATAGTAGATAGTCCTGATATGCAGATACTTTCCATTTAGATACTTATAGAAAAGTGTCCCCTATGATCCTGTGAGCAATTTGTAACCCAAAATAATATAAAAAGTAAGCACCAGACATTTCTTTGGTACACGATTTGTTCGGGATGGCTTTAGACTTTTGCTTCAAATTTCAAGTCTTTCTTTTTGGTCTCAAATCTTTAAGTCTCAACAGCCAGCCCCCTCCTGAGCTGGGCTAATTCCAAACTCAACCTCCCGCAGTCACAATTTTCCATCGCCACAGGATGGGACCAACCCTCTTCTGTAAAGGGTAGCACGCAGGCCCTGACTCCGCAGGCCATCATCCATGGCGTGTTTTATTATTTCAAGCTCAGCTGAGAATGCATTTTAGCTAAATTTGATGGCACTTCTCATTGTTTTCCCGACTCCAGACCCAGACTCAGACCCAGACCCAGGACCCCGCCTAAGTGCAACTGGCGCTGCTGCTTCGGCTACAAGCTGTTGTTGTTGCATGTTTCATATTTCATAAAAATTAAGTAATACGCGGGCTACAAGGAGCCGAAGCAGTGGCAGTGGCAGTGGCAGTGACAGTGGCAGCCAGGAGGAGAGCCAAGCCACTCACCAAGTCCGCCGCCAAGTGTCGGCTAGTTGAAGAACCCCCCAAGAGCGTGGCCTGGCAGTTGTAATGGAAAAACTGCCATTTCCGCCAGGCGCGCAGCTCATGCGTGCCGTTGAGGGACGGGTAGGAGAAGAATGGCATGGGAATAGGATAGGATTCTCGGACCTGAATGCTTGGCTTATCTGCCCCCCAGCTGGAGGCTATGTCTAAGGCAGAGCCTGCAAGCACAGCTACGACCACGACCAAGACCAAGACCAGAGGAAGAAGCAGAAGCAGAAGCTGAAGCATATCCAGAACCAGAACCAGAGCCGTGTCATGCATTGGGGAAATGCAATATTTTATTTGAAACTGAAGCGAATTCTCACTCACCCACTCACACACTCGGGTACAGGGAGACACACACAGATACATGAGGATGCCCGAGCCCGAGCCCGATCCCGAGCAGAGTGACGAGTGGTGTACACTTGGGGAATGAATCGAAGACTCGAAAAGGGGCAGGGAAACACTTGCGGAAAAGTGGAAATCGTTTCTGCACAGCGCACTCTGAAGTGCCCCAATCATAATCTTTGTGTTTTTCGCTGCTAAACGATATTTGTGCACTTTCCATCGCATAAATATGTATGACCCGGATCTGGTTTTTGCTTGCTCATATTTGGATCTTCTATCTTTATTATTTTGTATTCATTAAAGTGAAGATGTCCATTTTGAGGCTCTAAACCGGGTTATCCTTTAGTTCTGGACATTTTGTACTGCTACCATGTTAAACCAAATGTTTCATTTGTTTAGTCATTAATCAGTTAGTTGTTTGTTTCGTTTATGCACTCCATGGATTCATCTGGTCTATCGGTCCCTTAATATTCTGTGCATCCTGGTACTCTTTCAGCTGTCCATTCCCTCGTTTCATTCGTTCACTTGTCCGTCTGCATTCGGCTGTGCTTCCTTTTGAGCAGTATATTCGTGACTTTATCATTCATCTGTCTGTTCAATCACTCCTTGGCCATTTATATTTGCATACATCATTCGATCTCAGCCCACTATATTACCTTTCAATTAATTTTAAGCTATAGGCTCATAGAGAGCCCTTTACGTAGTTCAATTATTAATTGCCATTGCCAAATAGGTGGATTGTTATCTGTCCGTTGAGGAGTTCTTCTGTGGTCTTTCATCAGCCTTTCGGCTTACCCTAGCTATCGTTCCTCCTGAATCCGAATCGTATCCAAATATGAGTTCATTCCACAGGATTACTAGAGCTTCCGTGGTGTTTCTTTGAGTGCAGACCCTTCTATTCCATGGGCTGTGGGGCAGGGTCAGTGCCAGGACCAGGGCCAGGGCCAGGAACAGGGCCATTGGCTTTAAGCAGCAAGTAATAACCAACTTATGTTGCTAACCGTATTTCTTTCGCTCCCATCAATTTTCTTTAGCCCGGCTGCAGTCCTTAGCTCCACCAGGCCCCCCAGGCCACCACTCCACGGCTCCACCACTCCACCGCTCCAGCACTCCGCCACTCCACATCGTTCACCCACTCATCGTTCATCCCGTGCGGCGGCTTCGTTTGCTCTCCTCCTTCTTTCGGCTGGACACTCGCTGCTGCATTGGCGAAATGAAATGAAATGAAATAAATCAAGCTGAAATGCAATTCGCAAAAGAAACACTCAGAGCCGCCCGCTGGCCTTCCCCGTTCGAGCCATAAAATAATACCAGGGCACAGAGCAAGGCAGAGCAGCGCTCCACAGACGAGGCTCTCCAGGGGGAATCGGAATCCCGTCTCCAGACTGGATCCACGACGAAGCGAAAAGCTTCGGGCTTAATGCGAAATGAAATGCTTTCACTTGAGCTTAACACGTGGCCCTGTCCCTGGCCCTGGCCCTTGCTCTGCACACCGTACACCGGCCAGGACCTGCGATGCTACACTCCCAACTCCCAGTCCCAGGCAGTCTGGCAGGCAGTCAGTCAGTCAGTCAGTCAATCAATCCATTGATCAGCCAGCCAGCCAGCCAGTCAATCAGTCCTCCGCCGCCCAACCAGCCGAACCGCAAAATTTGAAAGACATCGAACATTGCACAATTTTCCATTCTAATTGAAATTTCCCCTTTGCCATTTGCGGTTAATGCGGTGCAGTGCGGTGCAGTGCGGTGCGGTCTGACTGTCTCCTTCCGCTAATGAGTTTTCAATTAAACTGAAAAATTATAATTTGGAAGCCAAATAAACAACACAGCAAAAGGCATATACAAGTGAAAATAAAATAAAAAATTATCAATTTGAATTTGAGTTTGAGTTTTGAACTGAAGCTGTAATGAATTTTGATACGAAGACGTTTGGACAATGCCAATGCCAATGCTTTACGAGCAGCAATCAAAAATCGTCAAATTTTATTTCGATTTCCGTGTCCCGGCCATTTCCATAGCTACGACTGACAATAATAATAAAATATGATTCGGCCATTAAAAGCAATCGAACGGAGAATATTTCACAAATGGTTGCCATTCAAAACAATGGAAGGCGAGGCATCAAATGCAGATTTTTAGATGGATGCGCGGCGATGTTCGATGGAAGTTGAGTGAATTTTGAGACCCAGAGATAAAGAGATTTATGTACAAGAGAGACAAAGAGAGGGAGAGAGTGAGAGAGAGAAGGAGATGTGGATGTGGATGAAACTTGCGATTGGTTCCTGATTAGAGGCAACTTGCTCGAAGTTAATTTAACAAATTGCCCCCGAGGACCTTTGGCAGTCGGCGGCTGGCACCGCCGGAAAGGTGAACTCAACTCCTCAACGAGCAAACCCCGGCAAAGCCCCAAAAATTCCAATTAAACAAATGCCAAACTTTTCCCACTGCCTCTCTCTCTCTCTCTCTCTCTCTCTCTCTCTCTCTCTCCCTTTGTCTGTCCGCTCCTGTCCCTCTTCAGGGCTCACACACCCCTCCACAAAAGGGCAAAAGTCAACCAAGCGCAAAGCCAAAAACTTTTACACACATCTATTATAAGTATATATGCATGTATGTGTGCATGTGTATCTTTACGGATGGATATGTTGGCAAACAAATTTTGAAAAAATAATTCATCAACAAATTTATTTAATAAAGAGAAAATATCTGTGAATTTCCAATAAAATTTGCACCCGAAAAAATGAAAACCTAGTGAGCATGACGATTGATATGGAAATTCGAGTGCTCGTGTCTGCTCGTGCATATGCTGAAAAAAATGATTTGTCAATCAGCAAACCAAAATTTGTTTGGCCAATTAAAGTGTACCCAAGACAAACAGCCATCAACTCAATTAATTCCAACAATAATTGGCCCCAAGCGTCGAACATTAAGGCAAAACAAGCAAATATTCGTACGAAAAAACGAAAACAGTCGCTATCCAAAAGAAAAAATCTGAGAGGAAAACCACACACACACAGACACAGATACAGGAGAGATGGAGGGATGGAGGAAGCGGCTGTAGCAGAAGCAGAAATCTGTTTTGCGGTTGGTTTTTGCTCGTATGCGCATTCATATGCGCATTGCCACACATAATGCCATCGAAATCATCGGTTAGATGGGGCAGCAACAATGGGTTTATTTATCTCTGTGATGCTTCACCTAGGGATGGCAAATGCTATCCCTATTTGGTCATTACATTTAAATATGTTAAAGTAGACACTTGATACGAGTAGACCACTACAGTAACTACACACACACATACATATACCAAAATAGTTAATACACTATTTCAAAGTATTTTATAAAATACATTGAAAAATATTTGAGCTCGTTTTGTATTATATTTTTGAGTAATTATTGTACAGCCAGAAATCCATGCTTAAATCCAAATTAAAATCAATATTAAAAGCAAAATTCTTGTAAGCATTTGATATATGATATTCCATGCGATATTTCGGTCGGAATCTCTGAGCAAGTGTGTGCTTGCTTGGCCATTAGATGCCCGGACACGAGCCAATGGAATGTAGGCCAGAGAAAACAGGCCCCTAAACAGGCCCAACTAAAGCCATTTAGGGGGATGTGAGGGGAGTAGGATGTGAGAACCAGGACGAGACCACACAGAGGCAGAGGCAGAGACAGAGACAGACCAACTCTCTTGATGGCCGTCATCAGCATGCCCACAAGGCTCGACTTGTCACGTCGCTGTCTCCGGCTTTTTCTCCAACTCTTACCCTGCCTCTGCCTCTATTCCTGGTTGCTTTGTCGGTCTGTCGGGAATGAGATTTCCCCGTCTCGTTTTGCATCTATTTCCCAGAGTCTGTCTTTGTGTGTGTGTGTGTGTGTGTGTGTGTGTGTGTAATGACAGAGAGTTTCAGTTACCAACTGCAATCTGCAACAATGATATCTATTAATTATGGCAAAACTCCTACAAATTGAGTTTTATTTCATTTGAATTGGATTTTCATTTGCATATCACTCATACGACAAGTGTCGCAGTGGCAGAAATATATTGCAAGTGGCAAATACTACACACTAAGAGGATAGTGAATATATGTACTTCATCCTCTCGGCCAGGCCCTCCTCCGCCCCGCTCCGCTTCCACCCACTCGCACTCCTGATTGAATCCTTTCACCGGCTTAGCCTTGAGGCTTTGTGTCCACTCGCATCTCACTCGTTTGGCTCTGGTCGGGATGGCCCCCAGACTCACATCAAGATAGATGTGGGGAAATAGAGATGGGAATGGGGATACGGAGATACGGAGATAGGGGAGGAGATGATTAAATTATCGTTGACTTTTGTTGGAGTTGTGGTGGGGAGTGGTGGGGGGAGCAGCTGCAACAGCTGCAGGCACTCTCCAACCGAAGACAAATCGGGGGACGGTCCCCGGTCTTTGGTCCCCATTCGAGGGGGCAAACCGATTCCAATGCCAAATCAGATTAGCTTCGAGGGTGCGCAGTTGCCATATTCTCGGCATTATATGGCAATATTCTTTTTACGATTCGATTATGATGATTATGGCTCTGAGTTGGCTTTATTCTACGGATTAGTCTGACATATGCGGGGCTCATGCAGGCGCATTCAGGCTCTTAAAATTATCAACTATGGCGATAAGGAGCTTAGCTTATTTCTGATATTTATTTATTTTCCCAGAGATTTAGAGTGGAAAATTTTGCATTTACACTTGAAATATATGTAGGTATATTGATAAATGTTGCTTGGGGATATTTTTGTGAAATCCTCAGGACATTCAGTAGTAGATATTTTTTTATTCAAAAATATGCCGGTAATCGGAGCATTCGGAATTCGTTCGGCTGCATATTTTCCATGTATTTTGGTTGTTGGTCTTGTCGTTGTTGTTGTGCTTTTAAGTAGCTGCCAGAGTTGCCACCATCATTATGCATGCAGAATGCACTTTCGCCTATCCTCTAGCTCTCTCTCTTTCTCTCTCTCTCACACACACACACACACATACACACCCACCTAAGACACTTGCATACGTAGATTCGTCTCGCTCTAGAGTTGCGCTAGAATTTCTCTTCTCTCCTTCACTCTTGGTTAAATCGGTGATAGATATTCTCTAGTCTCTCTCTCTCTCTCTCTCTCTCTCTGTCTATATATCTTCCCCTTTCTCTCTCTCTCTATCTATCTATCTACCTTTCTCTCTTTCTCTCTCTCTCTCTTCTGTCTGTCTTCTCTTTCTTGTGCTTCATCCACAGGATGTGCCAGGCCTAAGCAATCGCATCTATCACATTGACTCCTTTATTCTGGAAGCTCCCAAGAGCGCAATATTCGTGGGATTACAAAACGATTTCATGTGCGATTACGCTTACAATCTGGAAGAGCAATTGCCGGCCCACGGCGATGCCAATCAATCAATGAATGAGCCAAGGATTGCAGGAGGAGCTGCAGTCAGAAGCCCACACTCCGACTTTGATTCCAATAGCGATTCCAACACTCCCAAGATGGAGGAACAGGCGCAGACCTGCGATGTGTACGAGTGCAACTACGATAGCGACTACCAGTGCCATGGCAGAGGGGCTGACAATGGTCTGGAGGATGAGCAGGAGCAAGAAGACGATCAGGATCAGGATCAGGATGAGGATGAGGATCAGGAGTACGACGATGGCATCGGCTTCAGCTGCGATAGCGACAGCCTCACCATGCCCGACGACGACGAGTTCGTGCTCGTCACGGGCCCTTGCCTGGCAACGACTGGCAACTCGAGTCCATCCGGCAGCAGCTCGATTCAGTGCAGCAGCGGCACGGCGAATGGAACGGCCACGGCCAGCTCGTCCACATCGATGGAGCTGGACATCATACTGCCGGCCCTGACGCCGCCACCGCCGCCAGTGCTGGGCAAGCCCAAGTCGAGCACAAATCCTCTCAAGTTCCTTCACAAAATCATCTAAAACACTGAAAATTATTCGCTCTGCTCCTTGTCCTCCTCACGCCCCCTGTTACGGCCATTTGCTGAATTCTGTACAATATCTGTTTATGTTTCTAATTCTGATTCTGATTCTGTTTCTGGAACTGCATCTAAAAATCTGCATCATTAAAATCAGGCTGGCGAGGAAAGAAATCCCTGCAGTTCCTGAAATCAAACCACAATCGACTATCCTCTCCTGGATCCTGAATTCGTGCTGAGCTCACCGCAAATCAAAATTCAGAACAAAATCTCACCACATTCCTCATTTGATATTCTTGGGGCGGGAGTGGGGGAGGGTATATGCGTGTGTGCATGGATATTTCTTGCTCATTAATTTAAGCTTTTAATTATGGCTAAAGAATACTACGAGTATTCCCCAAAAATCATATTTTTTTAGGAATTCTCAATTCCACATTGCGAATCGATTACCTTAGTCCACACGACACTTCCGCTGTGGCCTTGACTTTTTCTGATCAATTTGGGGATTTACAATTTCTTAAGCAATTATGGTTTTTTTTTTAGACTTCAGAGGTAGTGCTTTTTGCATTACTTATGTATCCCACATCTGGTTGTCTTAAATGTTCTAAAAAGCTGACAAATTCAGCTATTAAACGTACCCAAGCACTTTGTACATGTAGCTTACCGTCTGGAAGTTTCTAAGCTTTCAAATTTGATACTTTTTTGTGGTATTTTTTTACTAATTACAAATTTTGATTTGTAAGCTTAATAATTCTCCAGACAGAAAGCTGAAGCTACAAAGTGTTTGGGACTGACTTATAGCTTTATTTATCAGATTTGGAGAACTGCAAGGTTCAATACAACCAGATTTAAGATGCAAAGCTAAGGTGAAAAAAGAAGCACTACCTCTGAAAAAAGCATGAAATAAATTACCAGATTTAAAAAAATTCTTAAAAATTGCTTAAACAATTTTGTAAATCCAAGAATCTATCCGAAAAAGTCATTTTTGGCCACAGCGGAAGAAAAAAGTTCAATTTCGTCGGGTAGTGTTATTAAACTATTCAAATACAAAAAATATACGTATATGCATTTTAGATAAAAAAAAAAAACATCACAGATGATTGATATGCGAGTCATAAATGAATCACAAGAATCAAAATATAATATAATCATAAATATATATATATATATATGCTGAAAAATGTTTACGCGTATTTCGTACTGATTTCTTAATTTAATTTTGACTGTAAACAGAATGAGATACCAATTGAAATGGGTTTCATATTCCAATTGAATTGCTCATTGTTATCAATTCGAAGAGCTGAATTAAGTGCAGAATTTAATCACAGATGATTGAATTATAAATAATTCAATTTGTACTTACTTATCGTAGATACCAAAATATTTTTATACAATACAACACAATTTTTTTTAATCGCGTTTGAGAAAATCCAGTGACGATATAATTGCTGGTCTGCGACCATAGTGGAATGAAATCGTAGGGATTATGAAATTGTAATATTCTGTTCACCTTAAAAATTCGTTCCATCAGACAATCGAGTATTCAAAACGAATCAAAGTGAATAGTTAACCGTTTTAGCCGAACAAATTGCTGCCAAAACCAATATCGCACAAAAGCTATGCAAATATATGAATATATCTATATATAGATAGTATATATATAAATGTATGCATAAATGTATGTATCAATAGATTGTAGATTGAAGTTGAAACCAATTACATTTGGGCCCTGGTCAAAATCATGCTGGAAACCAGAGACCCTCCTCGCGGTGGAGGCTGAAAGAGAGTGAATAAAAAGCTAACAATATTTATTCGGTTCCATTTTCTTCGCGATTTCCATTGAAAGTTCTCCATTTTTTTCATTATTTTCCTTTGATTGTCAAATGTTGTCCTGCCGGGTATTGAATGGCCGAATGAATGGCTGAATGAAGGAAATATTTTACAATAAACAGAGAAAAGCGAGAGAAACGGCAAAGGAGAAAGTAATTGGCAAATAAAAAGAAGGAAGATCTGGGCAAAGGCAAGAAAGGTGCAGTAAATGTTTGCATTGCATTTCATTATGAATGCGATTCGAGGTGGTTCAAGGTAGGGGCTGTTGGTACAGGATGGTACAGGGAAGTGCCGCTACCCACTGGGGAGGGGGGCGGGGTTATCTTGGATCAGCGTTGTTCTGCCTGAACGGAGCTCGGCCTTCATTATGATGTATTTACGTATTATCGCTTCCTTTTATGCAGGCTATCAAGTGCTGCCCCGGCACCAGCTACTCCCCCATCCCTTGACCATCTCTCTTGGCCAGATTTTTCCTCTCTGCTCCGTGTACTCCTCCCCGGCTCTCACACACAATCGACATATTAATGACTGCAAAGGAGAGAGAGCGAAATACTCTGGGCGCCCCGCCGCAGAGAGAACTGGCGGCATCAGGTGGCAACTGGCTTAATTGCTCTGCAAGCCCTCACAGCAGTACCGCCAGCCCAGACACCGCCCACCTCCTTCATAATCCACTGTAGGCAGGGGTGGTGCCAGGTGACGGGTGTCGGGTGGCCGGGTGGTCGGGTGCCAGTTCCAAAGGGCTTTAAGGCAAATTATGGTACGCGCACTGCAGATACACTCATTTCTTGAATCGGAGCTTTGCCCAGGCAGCTTAAACCACTCCTTGTCCTTGTCCTGGCCCCATCCATCGTCCTCGTCCCCATTACGACCTCATCCCTTTGCCAAATTAATTAAAAATATTTATTGTTATGCTTATTATATTTGTTACCATTGTTCCCCTCTCCTTATCTCTCTCTCTCTCTCTCTCTCTCTCTCTCTCTCGTTTCGCTTCTGTATAAATCCATTGGATCTTGCCCCTCAGGACCACATCCGGGAGTCGAAGGAGAGCAAACTGGACGAGATGGGTCGCAATTCAAAGGCGCGCTCGCGCGAGAACATATCAAGGTAAGGCACCAGCTGATTCCGACTCCCATTCGAATTCTGAATCCCATTCAGGATTCATTAAAGCTCAAAGTGTGAAAGAGGTCTCTCCCCAGCCCACCAGCCCACCATCGCGTATACGCAATGTGCGCTAATGAGGCAGACGACAGCTGGGAATCACTTGACGATGGAGGGCCCATGATTGTTTGATAATAGCCCAGATGTGATGGACTGCAGCTGTGACTGACTGATATGACGAGGATATCCATTACTCTTAAATACCGACTAGGGATAGAGGGGACAGGATTCCATTGTGTTTGTCCGTTTCAAATGTAGCAAGCCGACAATAGCAAGGGACAATTTTGCTGTATCTTTTAGAAAATATCACAGAAAAGTACCCCGCAATTTAACATTACTTTAACTGTTGTATTGTCAAAGGAAAGCAATATGAGGGTGCCGCCCTCTTGGGGATTCGCAAAACTGTTAGCTTTTGCCAGATTCATGCACAGCAGAAAAGGCACAAAAGGCTCCCCAATTTCACCCGAAATTTCCCCAAATATTTGTTAGCTTTGAGCAACAAACAGAACAGCAGCAGCAGCAACTGCAGCAGCAGAAGAGTGTCCTCAACAAAACCCATAATTTTCGCCATTTCTCTTCTCTTTGCATCTCTCATCATTCGGACGACGGACGACAGGCAAAAGCATTCGCAGACCTCGTTGCAAATACTGGATGATGTTTCGAACCGATACTATCGAGAGGCAGTGCCTATATCGACACAGTCAAGCAAAGCTGACTTCAAGGAGAAGGAGCACAGCATTCTGCGACGCCACCCGGACATGACCCAAACGAGTCTATGCGGCATTGGAGTTGGGGTTGGCATTGGCGACGATGGCGAGTCGAGCTCGACCACAACGGCTACGCACACGCACGAGATGATGACAAAGGCGGCCATGTCGGCGGCACCAGTTAATGCCTGCGATATGGGCTGTCAGACGAGGTGAGTGCCTGGGACAGGGACACAGGGACACAGGACACGGGACACGGGTGTATTCGTACTCATTCAATGGAGGAGTCTGGCACGTTCCTGGTCATCATCAGCATATGTGTAGTCAAATAGATGCCAGCAAATTGCAAAGTCAACGCTGGCCAAACACTAAAAACAATGACAATGTCGAGCTCGTTCTGGCTGTGGCTGGCTCTCTGGCTTTGGCGCTGGCTCTGGCTCTGGCTCCCACTCTGTTTGAGGCCAGGGATTGGCACTGGGATTAGGAGGGGGAACGAATCGTAATACACAAGAGTCAGAGTCCGGGCACAGGAGAGCGCTCCACCGAGCAGACGCCTGTCGCTTGTACAACACAAATCGATGCAAATATTTGTATTTGCATGCGTCTTTATTGGATATGGAGACAGGTTCTCGTTCTCCCCGGGAATGAGAGGGTCACGCTCTGTGATGTAGTCTAGTGGAAAGGGAGGGGGGAAACTGACACAGTCACATGTAAGCGGACTGGATGACAATCGGAACAGCATGACACAATACCGACGTGCCCCGCGATGAAGATGATGCATGGCAATCGAACTGGCACTGGCACTGGCAAAGGCACTGGGCAGAGATACTCGTATCAGGGAGTGAAATGTTCGCTCTGCCAGGAATCGCAGTTTGGGAACTGTCACAGAAATAAATCTATTTTACTTGATGGAAACAGATCCCCGAGACGTACAGCGCGTAGAAGAGGAATAAAGTGCTTACTGGATATCGGTAACAGTGTGTCATTTCTTTTGAGTTTGTGTGGGATATATTTGCGATTTATTACATTGTATATTCAATTCATTACTCAATAGCCAGATCAAGATTAATAATCACATACTATCAAAACAGATAGTTACACATGTTATTTATATGAGCTTTTGTTTTGGGTTTTATTCACCCTTCACAGTTTGTAGTAACAGGTCAGATCTAGCGCGTGGCTCCATGGTTACCATATCTGAGCGTGCCTGGGACGAGTTTTTAGACCATATGCCCTCCCACACAGATGACGGATTCACTTCCTTTGATTGACACACGTCCATAGGCGTTTCCCTATGCCCTACCATCCCCTACCATCCCCGGACATTCCGCAGGTCCCTTTCGTTTCGTGGCAGGCAAATATTAAACTGTTTTTCTTTCTCTTATCCGTGCTCCACAGGGAATCACTGTTCGTCAACAGCCCCGGAATCGGGCCAGGAGCGGGTTCTGGTGTTGGCTTTGGTGTCGGAGGTGGCGGCGGCGGCAGTGGCGGCGGAGGCATTGGCATTGCCACGCTAATGAGACAAAAGTCCAGCTCATCCTCGCTGGGTGGTGGCAGCGTGGCGGGCGGTGTGATGCCACCGCCTCCACCACGCTTTTTCTCCACCTTCGGCTACGAGCCGGCGCCTCACGGCCAAGGATCGCCCTCGCTGCCGCAGTCTACGCCGCCACCGCCGGTGGTGGGGACACTGACACGACGCAGCATGCAGCATCAGCAACAGCAACAGCAACACCAGCAGATGCAGCAGCAAATGCATCCCGAGTCGCTGGAGCTGGAGGAGCGACATAGCGGCCGTTCGCATTACGGCGGTCTCATGGTGACCCCAACAGCCAAGCAGCCACAGGAGATCTGTCACCACCACCACCAGCACCAGCAGCACCAGCAGCAGCAGCATCAGCAGCAACAGCAGCAACAGCGCATGCATCATGCACATCCTGCCCATCAGCATCCACCAAGCATCGCAGCGCGAATCCCAGCCATGGGCCAGCAGAAGGGACATGGACCGGGCCAGGGACTAGTACACGGCCAGGGAATGGGTCTGGGTCTGGGTCCGGGTCAGACAACGATTCTACCCGGCAAGCAGCAGCAGCAGCAAAAGAACGAGGAGTCCAAAGTATTCATCGACATACGGAATTCAGCGCCAGACGTGATTATCATGACGTCCCATTGACATTTAAGGATTGCCCGCCAATCAACAAGAACAACACCAGCAGTAAGAGAAACTGCAACAGCAACAGCAACAGCAACTGCAACAACTACGACCAACAGGAACAACAAGA
This sequence comes from Drosophila helvetica, assembly GCA_963969585.1. NCBI lineage: Eukaryota > Metazoa > Arthropoda > Insecta > Diptera > Drosophilidae > Drosophila > Drosophila helvetica. The sequence goes on along the minus strand of OZ018401.1, from coordinate 14,378,195 downwards.
GGAACCACGGGGAGAGGAGCAGCAACTGGACATTGGCCAACATATTAACCGCAGCGACGCTGATGACACAACACGGACACGGAGGCGGCAGCTCGCAATCAGCCGGGGGCAGGTCCTGGTCCTGGTCCTGTGCCTCCTCCTCCTCCTCCTCCTCTTTCTGCACCACCTCCTGCACACATCCTGTTTGCATACTGTGGCACTTTATATTTTGCGTTCATTTTTTCATCCCTCTGTCTTTAAAGTCAGGTGAATGGGTTCTTTAAGTCGGTGCCTGGATGGACACGGGATGCTCCAGGACCGCTTCAAAATTTTAATTCAATTTGGAACTGGTGTGGTTATAAACCGGAGCCAGGTGAAATTTGTATTATTAAGAAATGTAATTTATTTGTTCGTTTTTTTATGTCGAACTGCCATCGGTGGTCATAAGAATTGTTTCGTCAATGGTTTGGAATCGGTACAAGAATTAGTTGCGAATAAGTTATGAGAAGTATCTTGATAGGTTATTGCTTACTAGTCGGCTCTATGATGGTTCTTAATCTGATATTAATCTAAGACCTTAGTTTCAGCTTTAATGCGATTTTCAACGGTTCAGAATCGGTATAATGTAAGTTCAAGATTGTGAAAACCATCGATAATCAGCTATAACTTGGCTGCACACGGTTCAGAATCGGTGTATCGTTTGCGAATCCTTTTCGAAATGCTTTTGAATCGGTTTAGGCAACAGGGTCGAAGAATGTCACGCTTCCGGGGCATTGGAATTACTTTCCTATCAATTAGGATCTGGCGCAGAATTGGTCTAAAATTGAGTTTCGAATTGAGTAGCCATTTGAAATCTGTACAGGCTTAGGGCACAACTGAACTATCAAGCCTCAAACGGCAATGGCCACAATGAGAGAAGGAGAGGGAGAGGGAGAGGGAGAAAGGGAAGGACAGTGTAGGCGCGCGTGCTGATTGGGAGACAGCTGGCCGACAAATGGAAGATGTGTTAGTCCGTTGGCCAGGCCCAGCCCCTTTGCAATTGCATTTCCGGCTAGAACTGTTCCCGATGTTGGCGGCGGACCGCAATCGGAGGCAACATGGCTGGACATGGTCCAGCCTAGGCAGAGGACGGACGGAAGTTTTCTGTGGAAAACAATGAGGATGCGGCACAGAGCTACAAATACGAGTACACAAAGCGATACACAAGGTGGCGGTGGGTGATGAGTGGGCGCTGAATGACGCTGGGGAAAGCAGACACTAAACAGACAACGCTGACAGCGTGGCGTATGAGCAACATGTCCTGGAGCATTGTTATCGGACTCCATCGGACTGCCATCTCTGCACCGTTTGCGACATGTCCGTGAACCTGTTCCAGGGTCCCTCCGCCTTTTCCAACTCCGCCAAGAACAGAACAGAAACTTCTTCATTTACATGCATTACGTACGTGGTCCATTTCCACGAGGAGGATGTCGCGACCAGAGAGTCCATCCATCACAGGCACGTGCTCTCTCAGTCGCTGTCTCTGCCTGTGTCTCTGCCTGTGTCTCGGTCTCGGTCTGCTTATGGTTCTACCAGCGGTCCTGGTCCTGGTCCCGGTCCTTGTCCTTTTCCCGGTCCTCAGACTCGGACTCGGACTGTGACTGCAACTCCTGACATGAGCAGCGAAGCAATTTGCGTGAAAATAGTTTTTTAAGTGATTTTGAAGCGTCCCTTTCCCCATTCCCACTCCCTTTCTCTTTCTCTCTTGCTCTATCCATCTCGCTTTTAGTTTTCCCCATGTCCTTTGCCACGCTAAATGATTTTATGAAATTAATTTGTGTCCTCTGCTGCGAAGAGTTCATCAAAAGCCAACCACATTTGTGGTTGGGGAATGGTGGTGGCAGTTGGGACTGGGACTGGGAGTGGGATTGGGACTGGGGCCACCTTTAAGGCAACCATGCAGCAATCTGTTACCTCATCTGGCATCCAAATCCTTTTCAATTAGATAAATTAGCTGGCCACAGATTTGGCCACTTGATGTGTGCCACGGAGAACTTTCTTTTTTCTCCACCCGTGCCGCCCGTGCACTCCGTGCCCCCATGCTGGTTGGCTCTCGAATCTGTCAGTCCACAATTAGCTTGGTCACCGTAATGTGGTTGACTGTGGGGCTGGTGGTGGGGCCTAGGGGCAGTGGGGTCTAAGTGAGGGATGAGCCCCGTGGGTTGAGTGGTTTCGATGGTGTAAATATTGTCACAGCTGTGCGGGAGGGAGGATGCATAGGGCCAAAAACAAAGGATGGGGATGGCGGGAGTTGGGCAAAAAATAAAGATGACAATGACAATGAGTGGGCGGGGATTTAGGAGGTGGGAAAACCATTTGATTGATTGAATTTAAAGAGCAGCGACAGCTACGTGCCATGTCGAGGAGGTGGAACGGCGACGGATGGTTGATGATGATGATGAGGACGATGAGGACGGTGAGGATGGTGATTGCGATTGTGATGACGGTACCGATGGTGCAGCATTGCAATTTCCTTTCTCTTTGCGAAAGTTCAAATCATTAGATTGATTATAGACCTTTATCAACCTGAGCGGGGAACCAGCTAACTGGAAGGAAACCTGAATGGCCATCGCAAAATTCATTCATGAAAATGCCAAGAAATTCTCCGAAAACTTTCCCAAGTGAACAGCCAAAAAGTATCCGTATCTTTATCCAACTTTTGCCATCAGATTCATTCGTTAGCCATAATTCATTGCCAAATACGACATACATACATGGGACATAGGTCTTCCCTGTTGCTCCGATTGTACATACATATGTACATACCTACATAAACTGAAAAACAAACTAGTTCATTCAGCCATATCTCTTTTTTGTTAAGCTTTTTATATACGTATGTAAACTATATGTATGAACTATTGTAATTGTTGAATGATTTTTGTATTTGTGTTGTTATAACCCTGAGAACCATAGAACACTTTTTCTAGCTATAATTTAAGAACGGAATCTAGCGATTTTACTAAAGAAATGTTGAAAATAAGAGAAGCAAAAAACTACCAAAAACATACAAAAAAATGGAAAAAATTAAAGGGAAGAGTGGAAAAACTATTTGTACTATAAGTCAGCATTGCGTAGATTAAGTAAATGTATAATATTTTTTTTTTATAAATAAATATATACACATAAATACTAAAAGTATCAAAGGAAAAACTACAGAGAACAAAAGAGGAATATTGCAAACATTTTTGGTTGTTTTTTCGTTTTTGTTTTGTTTAAATGACTGCAGAATTGTAATTGTAAATTGTCGAGCGACAAAAAAAAAGTTATACACATAAGAACATTAAAATAAATACTAAAAGAAAAACCAAACAAAAGAAAAATGGTAAATGGAAAATGGAAAAGCACACATAGATTAAAATGTATGTGGATATGGTGGATATGGTGGATATGGCGTGTGTGTGTATCTATGTATGTGTCTATGTGTTTGAGTGTGTAAAATAAATTGAAATGCGATCGAATAAAATTTCATCTGTGGATATGCGAACAATGGCGTTGGGATTATCTCTTCGGGAAGGGAGGGGGAGTGAGTTCTGGTATCCGCCTGAAGGTATGCCTCCTCTGGACAGCAGCCTGCTCAGCGCGCTGAGCGGATCTGCTCAGCCCGAAGGTATGCAATGCAATACGGGCGATTCGAGAGCATCCGAGAGCAAGACTCAGAGAAGCGGAAGCGTTGCGCCTGTTCGATTGACCCAATTAGGTGGGAAACACAACACAATTCGGCCGACAGACCCGAAGGCGTCCCAATCAAGCTCTAATCGAATTCACATAATTCTCGATTTGGAGCCGGTCCTCCTCGGCGCTGACAGATATCTCTGCGGCTCTGCGGAGAGTCAGTCGCTGCCAAATGCAAATTTGTAGCACGCATCGCATCGCATCGCTCTTTGTTGGGCATAAATTTATGCACTCGGCTGATACGCTGATTTGTGGCAGCGGATGGGCCAGCGGCAGCGGCAGCCCGTGTGAATGGCCCCCGATCCGATCCGTTTATATAAAAGTAAACCGGGCATCAATGTGGGACAGCAGTCAACACCCAACATGGCATCAGGTCAGATCCATTCGCCGCGGATCCATTTGCTGCCCCTAGTGCTGCTGCTTCTCTTCCTGGGCGTAGCCCTCAGCCAGAGAGCACCGGTCCGGGTCCCGCCTTTGGAGCTGCAAACGCCCAACTTCGATGGCGAGAGTTTCGAGCGGTTCGAGGATGCCACCAACAACGGCAACAACGGCAACAGCGGCAACGAGAGCGGCGAAATGGGGCAGCAGATAAAACGGCTGCTGGGAGAAGAACTGGCCAAGGCCCTTGTCCCCTTGGCCACGACACCCTTCTCGCAGCTTAGCCAGCGCAGGCCGGGCATTGTGGCACCCACCTCGGGGGCACAGGCCAGGGCTCAATTTTCGTCAGACGACTCGGATTCCGGTGAGGAAGACGAGTCACAGGAGGAGGATGACAGCTCCTCCAGTGAAGAGGAGCCGGGTTCGGAGCCAGATGGGGCACCACCTCCACTGCAGCCGCAGCCGCAGCCACAGCCGCAACCTCAGCCAGCGGCAGAGGCAGAGGCAGAGGAAGATGGGGATAACGATGAGGGCGTAGAGGATTACAATCCGTGGCGTGATAATTTCTACGACCTCAACGAAGATGGAAGCTACATCTTTGGGTGAGTCCGGCAGAGATGGGATGCTCTTTACTTACACTTGAACACTTGAACGAAAAACCCTCAGTTTCCGCAACAATTGTTCTCCTAATTTGATTAATGGATACTCACATGGAAACCACCAATCATCCATACACAAAAGACAAGCACAAGCTTGCGAAGCCTCAAGTTTTTTTAATTGATAATCAATTAATTGTTGATTCATCCCAAGTTTTCCTTTGGTATATCGATAATCGCCTTTCGCCCCAGGTACTCGCTGCCACATGGCGTTCGTCGCTGGGAGCGCGGATTCTACTCGGAGGAGCAGCATAGCCGGGTGGTGGAGGGCTTCTACGTGCAGCCGCGCCTCCTGGGCCATGACACGCGCTACGAGCTGCGCTGCTATCGCTCTGACATCAATGGCTACCAGCCCCTGCCAGGTGAGTAAAATTGGCTAGCCTACCGAGGCGGCTGAACGGTGCGACTAATGCTGGACCCACATTTCAGTGAAGTATCTGAGGCGGGCGCCGAGCGTCCGTCGCGACGAGCAGCCCCAGGTCGATTGCTTTACGAATCATCGATAGCCATCGATAGCCGAAAAGTGATAGCAATCATTTAGCACACACGTTGATCGTGCTGGAAATATTTCAAATACAATATTTTTTTTGTGCACGTATGTAAATAAAAAAGATTTTAATTTAAAGGACATCTAAAAGGATGACAGCCATTACTCGGATTTTGTCCCATTACCCATTCTGTATGTTCGAATTCCTTAAAAAAAAAACCATTTCAAGTTGAGGGCCAAGTACAATCGCTTAGGAGAGTGTTCGGTGCTCACGGCATCCCTAGGTACAGTCAACACTTCCTTGTTGACGCTGTTCATCCTGCTCCTTCCTGTCGTCCGCTCCTTCGCACATTTGCAGCTGTTTCAGTGTCAGTTTTTGCTTCTGTTTGTGGCTCTCTGTGGCTCGCTCTCTTGTCGTGTTCTGAGCTCTGTTTCAAGTTTAATTCAAATGGCATTTCAAAATACTTTTTATTTGTTTTTATTGTCTTTTATTTTGCTCTCCGTACGCCTCCACCTCGACCATCTTTGTACCTTACCACCTTCTACTCTTTCTCTCACTCTCTTGGCAACAAACGAGATTTGTGGCAATGTGTGTGTGTTTTTTTGTTTGTTAGTTTGTTTGTGTGTGTGTGGCTTTTGTGGCGTCCCTGACGTGGTGCGGTATTCCCACAGTTTTCAATTTTTGGCGATTTGTTGCGGCACTTAACGGTTGTTTGTTAGCTGTCATTGTTGTTGCTGATGAAGCGCCTTTTGCCCCTCTCTCCTCTCTTTTCCTGTGTTTCAGTATTTCTTCAATACCCAGCAATCGCAGTTATCCCAGGGTATATGCCATTTTACGCCCTGTGGCACACAACATCCAATTAATTGGAGATTTAATATTTTTTATCTATTTTATTCAGAATTAAACAACCATTTCCTCAACGAAATTCGTGCTAAAATTCCCATTTTCTTCTGACTTGGCCAGTTCCTCGAGTATCTTCTAGGGGGTATCCCTTAGTCGCACTTTTCATGATTGCGTTTTGGCTTTGGTCTTTGTTCTTGTTTTTGTTGATTTCGCGAATCTCCCAAGACGGACGTGAAATTTCGGGCAAATTGTTTGGCCCAAGCCAGCAAAAGGGGTTGCCCACAATCCACATCCGTTTGTCCCAAGTCCAAGTCCCTGGCCCCCTACCCCATCCCCCCATCCCCCATGTCCCGCAACTTTCTTGGCTCTTGCTTAAATACGAATTTGCCTAAATCAACAAAGAGCAGAGCAGAGAAACGAAACGAAACGAAACAGGGTTAGAGAATCCGAGAATCAGAGACAAAAGAGAGCGATATAGAGAGGGAGAAGTTCTCATTTGGCGCGTCTTCTTTGCATTTCAAAAGTAAAATGATACAAAATTTCATTGTAGTACATCATATTGTGTCGTCTATTTGCATATCTTGCGCGTGGCTTTGTAGCCCAAAACTTGAGACATACAAATATACATACATATATATAAGTACATGTATATATATCTACGAAATAGTCAAATACAGTGACAACCCAGCGAGTGGGAGGAGAGAGCAGAAAACAGGTTCATTTAGCTCACGTTTTTGAACTTTTAGCGATTGATCGTTGTTGCGGTTGTTGTTGCTGTTGCTGGCATGAGTCAGTCCTCCCGGGTGTGACCCAAGAAAATACACTATACTGCAAGGTCTGGGACTGACATAATACTAGATAATGCTGCTGTAAGTGTGTGTCTCGTTACCTCGGACAGCTGCTGAAGTCTACTATAAATTTAATATTTGTTTTCTTAAGCCACCAATTTCACTTGGGAAAATATGGTACACCTAGAGAAAAAAGCAGTGATATTCAGATTTAAATATTTTCACCAAGATCACATACAGTGAACATTTTAAAATTAAAGTGTTATCACTTACATTTGGAAAGTAATATGAAAATATTTGATCTAAATACATTTTATATATAAATTTAAAGTAAAATATTTCTTTCAAATTTTTTTTTATTCAATTTAAGCACTACCGTGCTAAAGAAATGATTTTTTAAAAGTTGCATATTTGAATCGAAATAAATTCTATTAAATTGCACTATGTTTGTGTTTAATTTAAATTCAATATGAGTGTACTTGGTTTTTCTGCGCCATTTTGCTATCAGTGTATGTGCAAGTATTTGTGCTGAATATAATATCAATTAAAATAAATGTATATAGATTTGATCTAAATATATTTGATATTTAAAATATTTAAATATACTCCCAACAAATTCAATAAATTCTATTTATTTTCAAGTGCTTTAAATTTAAAGTGAATGGTATTCATTATGTTTTTTTCTCTGAGTGCACATACTTGGGTTAGAAAATTTCGAGCATCTGCTCTTGTATCAGATCCTCCGTCACAGTGTTCTCTTACCGATTTAAAGTGTCATAGGCCACGACTATCAATTGCCTTTCGGACTCTGTTCGGACTGCTTGCTCGTGGCATCAGACCCTGCCCCATTTAAAGCTTCGTTGTGCCACATTCCGACTGAGATTTGAACTATTTCCGAGACACATAGTCTCGCACTCTCGCACTCGTGCTGCTCGTGCTGCTCGTACTTCTGGCTGTCGACTGAGTAATGTGCAAATTTTGTGCAGAGACAGCAGAAAGTGCTGTTTGGCCAGTTGAAAATCATGAAGTAATCAACTTAAAGTGAAACTTTTCAGCAAACTTTGAGAGCCGCAGAGCCACAGAACGGACAGAGAGGCGCAGATACACAGATACTGTCAGATACTGAGATACATGGGCGCAGATACAAACTTGCCTATAATTGAGCAATTTACACCACAACAAGATGGATCCGGGAGGGGGGGGGGATGGAGTGCTAGGGTCCGTCTGAATGGCGGATCTAGTGGAAAAGTTTGCCTCGAGCCATCAAACAGTGCTGGAATGTGATATAAATGCTGAGATTATGTAACCGAAATACTTTTAAATCGAAATCGAGCAATATAAATTCATGGCTTAGACACTTGAAAATGCCAACGATGGGTGGGCCGTGGGCCGTGGGCCCACGGATGAGGACTGTGGTCTGTTCTCAGTTCTCAGTTCGGTTGGGGCTGGGCTTGTTTGGCTATTGGGGAAATGGGAAATGAAATATTGTGAACACACGCAGAGAGACCCAGGGAAACACACACACACACATAGAGAGAGAGAGAGAGAGAACAAGCAGAGGGCAGGGCAGACACAGACACAGGCACAGTTGGAGCCAGAGCTGAGTTTGCCATTTTTTGGTTGGGATCTAAACAATATTTTATACTTATGTGGGTAAAAATATTTATTAGTTTGTTGTTTCGCATCTCTCCCTCTCTCTGCCGCATGCCCGTTCCCGAAATGCAGTCGTCGCCCATTTGAACTGCTTTTTACGAGTATGTACGTACGTATATGATGATGCCTCTGGCATTTACATTTACATGAGAAATATCTTAAATCGATGGCATGCCAGCGAATGCCATTAAAAGGCAAATGAATGCGTTGCAAAGACCCGATAAGATCGCAGATCGGAATCTGAGGGGATCTGAACACCATTAGCGGCAGCTCAAATAGAGGGAGGAGATGCAGATGCCGATGGAGATGGAGATGGAGATGCAGATGGAACAGATGCAAAGTATTTCCGAATAAATTTGTACATTTCATAATTACGCACTCGAATTGACGGAGTGGAGAATTTAATCTGCCTAAGTGACTCCCCGCCGGAGGCCCGCGACTCGAGCTGTTTAACCCTGATGCGGTCGACGCGGGATCTTTTTGCCACCCACATGCAAATGGCGATCGATCAGTGGAATATTATGCAGCATTTCATTTCGAATTGATCCGCAATAAGCCGAGTCTGCGATCAATCAATCAAACGTCTGCGGAATTTTCTTAATGAATTGTCAATTAATTACTGCTTTATTTCAATTGTTTTGCTTTGCTTTTATTATTCATTGCTTATAAGATCATTTATCATCAATTATTGTCATTAAACCGATAATCAATCACACCTAAAGCTATCAATCATGCCATAATGGGAAGAACTTCTTTAATATTCTATTAAAAATAATATAAATGTATCAGCGTCGCGGCAATCTATTTAGGAAAAATAATCATTTGGAATACCTTGTTATCCGTGATTCAAACAGCACCCCTTCGATTATTTTCCAATCGAAATTTAAGTCAAAAGTCAAGGTTGAATTGGGAAAACATCCATCAGTCAAACCCAGTCAACAAATGAAAACGTAATGCTCAAATCGAATGTTATTTGGCACAAATTATCCATTCCGTTCAAAGAACAATAGATGAAAGAGGAAATTTCCCTTATAGCGCTGCCTTTGGTCCCATTCTTCACTCTTATTGAGCAATCCTGCTGCTGTCAAATCAAAATCAAACTCACTGAGAAACAAAAACATAAATATTTTCCACAGCATATGAGTGGCAGATGAAGACGTCCTTTGGCCATGTCTGACACCCCACCACTCGAGGGTTAAACAATTAAGGGAATGCCGGAATGAGGAGAGAATGGCGACCGCCTACGCTGCTGCAATCACCGAATCGATGACCAACACCAACAAACCAGCAACAGAAAAGAACCGAACCAAAACCAGCGACTGAAGCGACTGAAGAAGGCAATGAAGATGGGCCATGTCGATAGCAATGTGGAACGTTGACGGTGACGGTGACGGCGATGTGGCTGGTCAATGAACCATGTCGATGGCTGACTCGACGCGACTCGCCTTGGATGGGAGACCCTGCATCTGGGTCTGACACACTTTGCGCCTGCCATGCCGCCAGGCGGCGCAACAACAAACAAACAGTCCAGTCCGACAAACAAGCGGAGTAAACAGGCTGTTCGGCCGAAAAGAACCCAGAACCCAGAGAACAGGGCACAGGGCACTGGCAGTAGGGAGCAGGGAGCAGGTCCGAAGGATTCGACAATCCCAAATGCTGTCAAAATCACAAAGGCATCGTGATGCCTCACAAGCAGAAACAGAAGACTTCTTCTTTTCGGTGGCAAGAGGGTGTGATGGACCGATGGACGGATGGACGGATGGACCGATGGCGTTTTTTCGGTGTTGGAACAGCTGGAGGGGACGGACGGAAGCGGTGGCGGTGGCGGTGGCGGGTCCCGATGCATTGCCAAATCATTGCCTTTGACGTGTGGGAGAGAGAGAAGTTTATTACGTGTATTCTTTAGCTCCAACCATGTGGCCCTTTCTTCCTCCTTAATTTTTTCTCTTTTGTGGAGAGGGGGAGGTGTGGAGAAAGCTTTGCACATTTTTCATCTTTAGTGCCAAAAGGCTTCACTCGAGTGGTCGGTCGTCTGCTCTTTTCGGGGGTATATATAAGGCCCCGGTCGGACTTACTGCCACACAATCAATTACAACATTTTGAAGTCTCAACGACATGTTCTCGGCTCAAAGGATCTATCCACTCGACCAGAGCCTGAAGCTCTGCTGCCTGATGGGGCTTCTGGTGGTCCTCCTCCTAAGTCCCGTCGATGCCCGCCATACCCGACGGCCCAGACGTACAACCACGCCCCGAACTCCACGCCCCACAACGCTGCTGCCGGTGCCGGAGTCGGAGTCGGTGCCGGACCGACATCACCATCTGCACCACTGGCCGCCATTGCTGGCTCCAGCCCATACACCGTCAGTCCCCCATATACCCCAGCATCTGGCCACAGCAGTGGCAATGCCCAAGCTGGTGGACAGCTTCGATCAGCGCTCAGTGGATGGAGAATACGAGTTCAGGTAGGAGCCATCCCCTTTGCAGGCCCAGAAAGTATTCGCAAGTATCTGCTAATCCTGCTCCATCCTACAGATACCAACTGGATAACGGAAACACTCGCTACGAACGGGCCTACTGGCTGCCAGTGGGCAAGAAGCTGGTGCTAGCCCGGAGGGGCTACTACTCGTTCCCGCTGCCCAACCACCAGTTCTCCACCGTCTTCTATAGGGCCGATCATCTGGGCTATCATGTGGATACGAGTAAGTTCCGTGACTCCGCTCCAGCTGGGGCTTCTTGTGTGTGACGATGCGTAAAATTTTATGCCCCAAAAACGCAGACACATTATCCGGGAAGCAGCCGTTGTTGCCACGCAGCCTTGAAGTGCCCCAGGCGGGGGCACGGACTGAAGCTGGGACAGCAGACAGTGGTTCAGCTAAACGAAATTCAATAAGCATGCCAGACCGTAACGAGCAGGAGCAGCAGGAGCAAGAGCCGCAGGAGCAAAAGCAGAGGCAGGACCAGGGCCAGGGCCAGGAGGTGGAGCTGCCTGCAACTGGAGTCAGAGTTGACTCTGGCAAGGACGAGGAGGAGGAGGGTCCAACCGAGCTGGTTCCAAATGTATGTGTTACCCTAAACGTTGCATGCCACATTCCTTACCATCTCCATCTTCCATTCGCATTCCCCCTTTCGCCGCAGGCACTAAACCAAGTCGAAACCGAAACCGAACCATCAACTGTGGCCAACGACATTTTGGCAACTGAAGCAGCAGTCGACAACCATGATGATGATGCTGATGATGATGCTGATGCTGATGATGATCAAGAGGCTGTTGGAGGCGACTCCAGCTGAAGGCCCCGCCCGGAGAAGGAGGATATTCGTACTGTGGCATATGGAGGAACAGCAATACACACTCGGCGCTCCACTTGCTGCAAAATCAAATTGAAAACAATTGTTGCTGTCCCCCAGAGACCGAGTCCGACACAGTTGAGTGGTCCTGGCCCAAAACTATTTCTCCCCTGGAGCGACACAAGTCATCCCGAAAGGCGAATGTGTCCAGATTTCTTAACTTACAGCCACAGCCACAGCCACATCTCCATCTGCATCTGCATCTCTGTCTGCATAGATATTTTTTTTGCTAGCTCTTAATAAAATAAAATAAAAATACAAATTCGAAAACATATCCAAATCGTTTGACCTACAAGAAAGTCGTTATATATCACATCACTTGTCACTAAGTCACTCAGTTTCCCTGTGAAAAACTCTCAAATTGCAAGGACCCAAATTTGTCCAAGTAGCAGCAAAAAGTGGACGTGAAATCCTTGAGGATTTTTCAATAGAATCACCTACTTAGTAGCGCAATTTCAGCAGCGATTGGTATTAAAATTTGACAAATCTATTGATGCTCGATATCCTTAATTTGCATGCCTCAAAGAGCCTCACTCTCAGGATCAATTGTAACCCCCATAATTACATCATGTTCAGAGGAAAGAGACACCCGCCCTCAGATCTATTGAAGCAATGAATCAAATAGTTTCGAGGTGTCACAGACATCTTCTGGGAGGCGGTGCCTGTCCCCGATTTGATGGCCAAAAGATGAGACATTATGAGGATACTGACAAAAACACATTTGTGCCTCAATCTGCCGGCTGCCAACTGGCTTTTGTCCTGGCCTGGTCTGGCCTGCCTCTCTGCTTCTCTGTTGCCTGCTTGCCTGCTTGCTGCTGTGTTGCTTCGTTGCTGGTTTCAATTTAAATGGTTTCTGTAAGAACGCCCGAATCGGGTGGGTGGCCCGTTATGTGAACAGGCGACGGCCATGCCAGGAGATTTGTCGGCGGCAAATCGGTGAGCATTCATAAAACTCCAGCCACAGCTCCAGCTCCAGCTCCATCTCTTTCACCATCCTTCTGCCGGTTGCATGTAAGACATGGCTGCTTACCTTCACACATACACATACACACACACACACACACATCCAGATCCACACATATGCTCGTAAAATGCAGGACCGACCAGAGTCTGGGGCAGGATAACTGCAGCTATTCATTTCGCTACTAATCCAATGCGGGCCAGGGATTCCTTTTCGCTGCCATCATCTCCCTGTTGCCCCCCCCCCATGCCCTTTTTTGTGTGTGTGTGTGTGTGTGTATTTACGAGTCAGCCATGCCCATGTAATGAATGGCAAGACCAGGAGGTCCTGCCGGCGACTGAGTGTGAATGAATTGAGTGTGCAAATGGCTGAATGAATGGACGAATGTGAATGCGAATGCGAATGCGAATCCGAATCCGAATCCAAATGCGAATGCGGGCAGGAGTCAACCCAAAGATGCTTTGTTGGTGGTTCTAATTGCGGCTCTGCTCTGGCCAGAGCTGTCACCGTGCTCTGATCCAGCCAGGGCTCGGGCTGGACCATCTGTGTCTGTATTCTTCCCAGGAATGTCTGATCGATGGCTCTTGGTTCTGTACATCCGCTGATCGACACCAGCGCCGCGGCGTGACTGCCCATCTCCGCCCATCGTCTGTCACGCTGCCATCTCCGATTCCTACCTAACCTTGGCTGCAATTTTTGTTCGTTTTTCTTTCGCTCCGCTCTCACAGTTTTTCCTTTATTTTTGTACTCGTATTTTTGTATTTTATGCTCCGTGCCTGCATCAAAGTTGTTTGCCCCACACGAAGCTCCACAAAAGACCGGGCCCCGGGCCCCGGGCCACAGAATGGGGAGAAAATCTTCTGGCAATGGCAATGACTGCGATTGGAATTGGGAATGAAGATTGAATAGACTTTGCACTGGATTCACTTTTCATTTTCATTTTCATTTTTTGCAGCAACTTTCACTAGAGCGGCTCCTCTCTTCGGTCGCATTAGCATTTTTGGAATGGCGCCGCCAGACAGGGATCCCAGCTCTCAGCTACCAGCTCCCAACACCCAAAGATCCCTCAAAAGTTCCACCCGACCAAAAATGCTAAAATGATGGATTAGATTGATGAATGAACGAGCCCCAAATATCGTATGTTTCACATTTCGGGAGGAGAGGAGACCCAGAAGCCCACCCAGACCCCCACTCCTGTGGGGCATGTCTGCCCCTGCCTGTCACTTGACAGGCCTGAGTATCGAGTCTCGAATTTGATTTGAACACTTGTGGCTATTTATACGAGTGAAGAGCCGTTCGGGTCATCGATGACCCTTGTCCACTTGATTACTTATGTAAATATTTATGAGGCCGAGGTGGTCCGTAAGTGCACACAATCGCCTAACCCTTGGCCCCATCATCATTTGGCTATTTGCGCAAATTAATTTATCTTCATCGGGCACCCGAAAGCAGGGCAGCAAAACCATTGAATACTTGTAAGCAGATACCATACCCGACAGTAAAGCCCCAAGAGAGAGAGAGAGAAAGAGAGAGAGAGGAACTCATGTCTGGTTTCGGCTTCCTCTCTTCATAAATAAATAAATAAGGAAATAAATACGTAAATTGAGTAATGGCCATAATTGACATGTCCGATAAAAAATTCAAAGCGCCGACACGCAAATTGAATGCCAGTCTGCCGTCCAGTCAGCCAGCCTTTCGGCCACAAATGGAATGGATCCCACTGTGAAGAGCGTCGGACGTGCGATTAGCCCCCGAAAACAAGCCCAAATCGAATCCGAAACGGATCCAAAACCAAATCCAAGCCAAATAACAGAAAGCCAAACGTTGACCCAATGCAGGATAGTGAATTCCGCCGAGTGAATGGCTCTGGGATGAGTTTGGGACTGCGTCTGCGGGGGCGAGTGCGAGTGCTGGGTGTGTGAGTGACTGCGGCATTTTCCAGATTTATATCGGGTTATCAAACCACACACAACACAATGAAAACCAAAGAACAACAACAACAGCAGCCACATCGAAATACTCCCACCATGCCACAGAAATAAGCCACAAAGCGGAGCAAAACTAAAAAGCGGCTAAGACATTTGTGGCTTTTTAGTAAACTGGGCACATACTCATACCATCCTCCGCCAGACGGGTCAATGGGGGCCGTTGCTACCGCAAGGGGTAGGCGTAGGGGTAGGGGTAGGGGTAGGAGGGTGTGTATTTTTCAGTCATCGTCTGAAATTTGGGGGCAAACATCTGCACTGAAAAAAACTCTAGGCACTCTACTTAGATTTTGTATAAGTATTAGTATTTCTTGTAAACTTTTAAAATAAAAATAGAAAACTAATACAAAAATATGTACAATGTACATAATTAATTTTAATCTTAAAATTGAATATATTTATTATATATTTGATCAGCAGATGCAATATATGTGGTTACTACATTTATTTGTATGCCTAATTCTATGCAATTCAGTTGCTTTATCTCCATATTTGCTACTTTTATGAATACAAAATATATAAACAACGAGGGGGAACGTTATGAGCCGCGTCTGCGCCGCGGCTCTACTTTATACCCGGTACTCAGTCAGTATATATGTATGTGAGCTTGTTGTAATTTATTACATGTTCGCAAAAGGAAAATATTAAATTTTAGCCAAAAAAAAACAATTTAAGTCGAACCTTTTCGGAGATTTTGATCTATTAGATGTTTCCATATTGGTTAACATAAATTTTTTACATCTGCCATTTCTACATGTTTTTATCTACTTCCTACATATACATACACGGCTGTGTGCGAGAGAGAGAGGGAATCAGTCTGCGCTTGGAAGGCCACTGAAATTTCATTTGTTCCTTCTGACTATATTTATGATCCGATCTGATCCAAATTCAATACTCTGATAGATATAGTAATTTTCTATGATTCTGCGTTTTTGGTTTTCCCGTATCTTCAAAATTGTAGATTTTCATCTTTTGTGGGGGCGGAAGGGGGCGTGGCCAAATTTTAAAACAAACTCGTCTCGGTTTGATATCACAGGAGCTTGGATAGAAAGTTTGGTGGTTCTAGCTCTTATAGTCTCTGAGAACTAGGCGTCAAAAAATTCGATCAGGCATAGCGCCTACCCCTGTGTGTGAGAGAGAGCGAGAGGGAACGATGCATTTCGAAATTGTTTTCTTCATTGTGGCTATATTTATGAGTCGATCTGATCCAGATTCAACACTCTGATAGATATTGTCATTCTCTACGATTCTGCGTTTTTAGTTTTCTCGTATCTTTAAAATTGTGCATGCCACAGATTTTCGTCCTTGGAGTGGGCGGAAGGGGGCGGGGCGAAATTTTGAAATACACTTGTAACAGTGCGATAGGACAGGAGTCTGGATACAAAATAGTGTTCCTCTAGCTTTTATGGTCTTTGAGCTATAGGCGCTAATGAAGACGGACAGACGGACAGACGGACAGACGGACGGACAGACAGACATAGCTATATCGACTCGGCTATTGATGCTGATCAAGAATATATATACTTTATGGGGTCGGAAACGCTTCCTTCTGGGTGTTACACACATTAATTTTTTGCACAAATCTAATATACCCCTTTACTCTTCGAGTACCGGGTATAAAAATACTCGCATAGTTCTTCATTCTCTGCTGACAATTCTGGAACGTTTAAGATTAATAATACGATTTTCATATATTCTTTAAATGATTTTAATTTATTATGAACTATTAAGATATTATTTTGAAGGGAAAACATTGTCAGATTTTAATAACATAATAATAACTAGGATCTTGGATTTATTTCAGTATATTCTGTGTTACGTACATGCATACATATGTGCATTTGTACTGCAAATGGGTGTTTCTGTGATCTATGCGCTTTCCATATGTTTATAAATCATAGTTTTTATACATGTAAGTCTGCTCTAGAAAATTCGATCAATTAGATAATTATAACATACATTTACATAGGCTTTTTTCGCTCAGTGTATACAGCCCGGTCTCTCTGGGCTCCAACAGTGAGTCGAAGTAATGGAGAGAGTGAGAGGGCGAGAAAGCCACAGAGGGGGAGGTACAAAGCGAGCCTACCTACATATGTATGTATTTATGATTATGCATTGCACTATTAGGCAAAGCATAAACATTTCCTATTTCAGTTTATCAAAAACAAGACTCAATTTAATCTTAAGATTAATAATGCGGCTCTGCGTAAATTTCAATTGTAAGCGGACACACAGATACACCCGCCAAGCCCACACACACACACACACACTAGCGCAGAGATACACAGATACACCTCCCAGATGCAGACACACACACACACACACACAAGTGGAATGAAAGGGGGGAGGGGAGGCTGGGTGCTGGGTGCAAAAATGTAGATTTAATGGAGACCTCAGCTGCAATTCGGACTTGGTCAGCCATGCCGGTCGTAAGAGAGTGGTCTAGAGAGGGGGCCAACAGGCAGTGAAATGGCGGCACACATGCCTTGGTGTCTGCCCCTTTTTACGGTTAGAATTTTATTGACTTGGATTAGTTTTGTCTGTGTGTCTGCGAGCGTCTGTGTGTCTGTGTGTAGCTCTGTTTTTGGGGCTTCGGTGCGCTCTGGTAGAGTCCAGTCTGGCGTCCGTAAGATACATATTAGTGGGACATGGCACATGCTGCATTCTTGCAACATTTGACCAGGCATGCCCTCTGGTCAACATATCTGCATACTTCCGGTAATTGAGAATTGGGCATTTCGCCCTGGCTTAGCCGCTTAATAAATTTATGCAAATTGAGAGATACATTTGTGTACATACCATTGTGCATTTTGCATACCATTCCTCTTAGTTTTATATTTCAATACTTGAGAGATGTATGTTTTGGATATTTTTAAACTATGCCGAGTCCCGTGAGAAGTTGTGCTTTTACATACCCATAAGGGACGCCCTAGCATTTATGTATGTGTCTGTGTCTGTGTCTATGTATAAGTGGTGGCTTATCTTTATCTGAGGCAAGTTTACCCCTATTCCTGCTCCAACCGGCTTTTTTTGCTCGGGCACTCAGCATGCGGATTTTATAATTTATGCAAGACACCAAACAAACTCTGCTTAAGTCTTACAAATTGTTTTGAGATGCTCGGCATATCATATAAAAAAACAAAAACAAAAACAAAACCAGCAACGGCAACAGCAAATCTGTATCTGTATCTGAGTTTTGAAGAGCACCGCAAAAAAGACGGCAAGAGAGTGCGGGAGAGAGAGAGAGAGAGAGAGAGAGAGATAGACGTGATTTGATGGGAATTATTCCATTGCCGAGACAGTCGGAATCAGAGCGCCGGCAACAGGCAGGCAACAGACAGTCAAAGCCACAAAAAAAAAAAAAATAAAATAAAAAGAAAGAAAAAAAAAACTGTGCAAAGTGCTCCAGACCAAAGGTAGTACTCTCAGTGGGGCACTGGCAAGGGGACAGGGGGTGGGTGCCTACCCAGTGGGGTCTACAGCAAGTTGTATCTCGGGATGTCATGTCACGTAGGCAGCAGGCAGCGGGCAGGCAGCGGGCAGGCATCGCTACATGGACCATTCATACAAATTTTGTTTATAAGCCACTTTTGTACATTATTTGTGTGTAACTTGGCTCGTACCCATCCCCCCCACTTCCACTCCCAGTCAACCGCGCCACGGTCCTCTGCCCGTTCTGTTCCGTGTGTTTATCTCCAGATGTATCTGTATCTTTATCTGTGTGCGTGCGATTTCTTCCTCTTCTTTTTGCTGCCATGCGATTTTTTTCGGGGCAATTCATTCGCGCTGCCACTGCCGCGCCACTGCCACTGCCGCTGCCACTGCCGTGTTTGTTGTTGGCAATTCACTTGCTCGCAATCGACAGCACCGTCCGTCCACAGTGGTTTGCGCTCTCAAATTATCCCTGCATTAAGAATTAGCCCACTCTACGATTTTGAGAGACTCTAACATCTTGAGGGGCAAAAGGTACACTTGGTATCCATTTTCTAATGAAGTTATTGTTGGCTTGTTTCCTAAAGATCATTTCAATCGACTATGTTTTTTTTTCGAATTTGTACAAGGCATACAATATATATTCTGCTAATTTTCATGACCATGAAAACAATTTCCATCAGTACAATTTTACCAGCACGAACCATTTGGTTCCCTTATCGATACCAATAGTATTTCTCATCGATTGCTCATTGCTCATAATTGTTCTCGGCAGTCGTATTTCGAGTGCTGTCCCTTATGACAGGTTTTCGTAGAAGTTTCTTCTGGTTCTCGTGCCACTGTGTGCCTGGGTATGTGCTGAAAGCCGGAGCACGTCGTCAACTCAGTGCTGAGAACACAACACAGAAACCATGACACCTACAAAGTAAGCCAGGCGGCTCCGCCCGGCTCGGCTGCTCCTGCTGCAGTTTGTGCTGCTGGGGAGCCAAGAGCAGCATCTGCAGCATCAGCAGCATCAGAGCAGCAGGAGAATGCAGTAATGCCCGAAATAACCAACACACAGCGGGGACCTGGGGTAATGACAAACAGCTCTGTTGTCCCAGCCATTTAGCATCCAGGGACGGGACAAGCTGCCGCTGCCGCTGCCAGACAGAGCGCCAAGAACTGCTTCCTGTCACGACTGCCCAGCGGCCTTTCTGGCCATTTTCCTTGTTGGCTGTTGATTCCCCTTCGGACATTGTCTTTGTCATCGACATACAAAACAAATGACCTTGCTGATGAGTCTGCTCCTCCCACATGCCACATCTCCTTCGGATGGGATGGGATCGGATGGGTAGGGTAGGGCGGGGCGGGGCGGGGCGCAACAAGTTCGACAAACATTCTTGCACTTTTTGCACATATTTTAATTTGGGCATTGGACTGGCATTGTCTTTTGTTTCGTTGGAATGAATGCTTTGTCACTTCCAGAGATAAAATACGTTTAAAAATAAATCAGTTTATGCCAGGATGTTGCCACTTTGCCAGGTTTAGCACGAGCGTTTTTGTGGCATTTCTCTTTCTGTGACACTCTGCTTGACTGCTTCACTGACTGACTGACTGACTGACTGACAGAGTGCCTGGTGCTGCCTGACTGAATGACCGAATGACTGCCTGACTGCCTGACTCACTCGCGGAATGACTGAATGAGAGAGTGAGGAGTGAGGGAGTGAGTGACTCGTCCGCCTGTGACTGCAATTGTCACTGTGCTGTCAGTGCGGTCTGGCCATAAATCTACTCCACAGCACCGCAGCAGCGCAGCACCACAGCACCACAGCACCACTCCAGCAAACAGCAAACACTGAAACACTGAACACGCCGGGCAGCCATAACTGAAAATTAATAATAAATAAATTTCATAAAAATGAATAATTTCTGGGATGGGGAGAAACATGTTTAATGCATTGGCGCGACCTTTGAGGTGTGGGCAAATTAATTAAACGGCGATAACTCCGTGTCGACATATTGACAGCTGCCCCGAGAGCAGCGCCAAAGGCCGGGGGGCAGGCGCACATCAACGGGGAAGATACTCGCAAGTTTGGATGGCTCTGGGCCCAGGCTCAATTGCACATCATTAACTTTGGCCGACTGACCAAGTAGTGCCTCCCCGCCCTGCCACTAACTCTCCTTGCTGGTATCCTCAATTGGCCCGCGGGGCAGCCATCAGGCAGGCAGCAGGAGCCGGGTCTCAGGTCCCAGGCCTGCCTGTTCACTAAATCGCTGCACATTAAATGCAATTAAGAAATGATTGAAATCATAAATTAGCCCTAATTGGCCACAGGACGCCTGCCCTGCCTCCATCGTCTCGCTCCCGTTCTCAACTCACTGCCACTGCCGCTGCTGCCTGTTTGATCGGCACAATTCATTCCATAGGCAGGCACCATAGGGAGCTCCTCCTGCTCTTGGTCCTGGCTCTGGCCCTGGCCCTGGGCCTGGTCCTGTTCCAGCTGGTGCATCTGCTCCACAGAGAAGAGAAGCCGCTCACTCGCTGAGCGAGCTGTGTGCTGACAGGCGGCACGTACTTGTTGGCCAAATTGTAGGGTGCACAAATTGCAGTATTTTTAGCCACTATTGCCAGGCACAGTGGAACATAATGCGATTGCCATTTAATGGAGTTAAAGATTGAGCTCATTTTGAATTCCCACAAAAATCACTCCAACAGAGGAACAAACCCTTTCTTTATTATGATATTAAATATCCATAGATCTGAACTATTCTTATATGGCTGTTCACCCTTATTAGACTTCAAAGTTGGCGATCCATTAAAAAATAATCTGAACAGGTGAGATGCCAAAAACATCGCAAAAGTATATCCTCATGAAGATTAAATATAACTGCAATAAATATAAATATAATTGGCCCACTGCCCAAAAGCCCAAATAGTAATGGCCACTTTTGTTTGGCTCTTTTTTCGGGCAGCATTTTTATGGAACTCAACCGAATACTGACCATACCCAAAAACCCAATCACCCAAAGAGAGTCCCAGCAATCGACTGACCACCAATCGATTACCTCCGCCATATCAATTGCCAGGCAGTGATTAACTGGCCAAACGCTTGAGGCTTGAGGCCTGGGCTTGGGCCCAGTGTGCGAGTCCCTGGGACCCGGAGAACCGATTCGGCCAATTTGGCGGCGGTGCGAACAGCCCCCAAAGCAAACACACACACAGCAGAGCTGGGGCTGGGAGAGAGGGAAAAGGAGAGCCGAAAGGGGCGCAACCAAATTGCCCAGTTAGCAACCTGTCCGGGCCGGCTCTGATACGCCCCTGTCCCTCCCCAGATAAGCATGTGTGTAAGTAGATGAAATTAAGATTTTTTTTATGATTAAGCGTTGAGAATTTTTGACGGCAATGCCTCCTCCGACAGATGTACGTACATACCTCCCTCCCTCCCTCTCCTTCTCCCTCCCCCACTGACTGCTCTCGACATTGGCTCCCTCTGCGGATATCGGTGTGGAGCTGGAGCTGGGACTGGGACTGAAGCTCTCATGAGTTGTGGCCGACGTTGTCGCTGGCTTCGCTGCTGCTGATGTTGCTGCTGTTGCTGTTGCTGCTGCTGCTGCTGCTGCCTCAGCCGCTGCTGTCGTTGACTATAAAAAGCCAAAGTTACGCAGTTTCCGAATTAAACTGTTAACAAAACAACACGCGACAGCACACGCACCCACATTTCCCAACCAAACACACACACATACACACCCCATCCTCTGTCAAATATATAAAACTCTCCTGCACACTCCTTAGCCCACCCAAACACTCTTTCACACATGGAAATGGCCCATTCTAGTGCTGTAATCTTCCTGCTCTCCGTCTCCGTCCTCCTGCTGCAGTGTCTCAGTCTGAGTTCCGCTGCCATTGCGGAGCCGCAGAACCACTTGGAGAGGCAGGCGGATCACAGGGGCGTGCGACTACTGGACCGCTTCGACAATCGCTATCCGGACGGTAGCTACGAGTACCGATTCGAGCTGGACGACGGAACGGCGCGCTACGAGCGGGGGTACTTTGCCATGATTGACAAGGTCAAGACCCTGATGGTGGTCGGATACTACTCCTATCGCATGACGGACGGGCGATACATCACCGTCTTCTACAATGCCGATCAGTTTGGATACCGTCAGAATCAATGTGAGTATAGAAGAATAGTCGTATTCGAGGCGAATATGAGTTTTTTTTTTTAAGTGCAATTGGATGTTGCTAGGGAGTGTTTCCTAAAGTGCTCTGAGAGGTTTTCAAATATAAATTGCTAGATATTCCATTATGTACAATTTCACAAGATAATGAGCTAAACATATAGATATAAAAAGTGATGATTAAGAAAGATTAAGCATGATTTGGGAGAAGATAGAAGACTCAATTATATACAGTTTATAGAAAGTGATACAAAACCGTAAATTATCAAAAAATATTCAGCCCCGTACTATTTGGAATTTAAAAGAAAAGAAGGGAATCCTGTGCTAAAAAGTACGATGGCAAAATGATAAATTCTCTGCGAATATTAATACCTATTTATTTTAATGAGCAATAAATCAATTCAATCTCTCGTCCGTTTCTCCCGCAGCGATCACACCTCAGGTCTATCCGAATCTGCCGCGCTCCATTGAGGTGCCAATGGCCAGCAGCGGGACGCCCGACCTACGCTCCCAATCCCGGCAAGAGTCTGCCTACAGCTCCACCTTCAGCTCCAGCTCATCATCGCCATATCCCAGTACCCGCTCGCCGTCTGAGAGCAGCACCACGCCCAGGGGGGCCACGACGAGTCGCAGGGGGGGGCGCTTCTGAGACCGGGTCCAAGCAATTACAGGCTACCCTCATTATTATTATTCCTACCTCTTCTTCATCTCGTTTTGAGCCCTGACTACTGATATTATATTATAATGATTTTTATTTTTTTAAATATTTTTTCGCGTTCATTGAGAGCGAATTAAAAAATAATAAAAATTTATTAAGGCAAAGCTGCAGAAATTATGAATTTATTATCGAAGATGTTGCCAGTGGTTTGTGCGCCTCGTTGGGTATTTTATGGGTCCCAGGCAGTGGGTTACAGGGTCCCCCAGTCACGCCTCTCCGCCTCAGTTCTCACTTCTCCTCTGGGATGAAAAGATTTCGCGAATTTTCGAAAGTCGCCATCGCCCGACAATTTGGCAATAAATTTACCGCAAAGCGATTCGGGCAATAAAACATACAAGTGCGAGACCACCCCCCCCCGCCCCCCAGGCTTCTCGTTCGCAGGGGCGGGAGCTGCTCCCCTTGGAGTACATATAGTGCATATATTGTACATATCGAATATCTGGTCATATTTTTGCATTTTAACACAATTTTCGGAGGGATTTTCTGGCCAAAGGCAATTAAGGAACGAAAACGAAACCGAAACCAAAACTGAACCGAAACAAAACAAAACGATGCGAGACCAGGTCCAGCTCCAGGTCCAGGAGGAACGACGAAACGAACGGGAACGGGAATGGGAATGGGATTGGGAATGGCTGTGGGAATTGGGAATTGGGAATGGAATACCAAATCCCGATCCGAAAAGTGTGTGAAGGTTCGTCATAAATTTATAAAGTGCGGACAGTCGGACGATTGGCTACGCAGGGAAACGAGGATGCGACGCCGGGCACCAAACGGGTTCAATGATCCACCTCTGACTTGCAGGAATAATCTCTCGCAAGCTCGCTGGATCGCTGGCTCGCTCGCATATTTTCTCTCCCTGTATTCCCCGACTATTAAGTCATAAAACATAAAAGCCCATAAAGAACCCACCTGAGATCTGATTGCATTCGATTTCGATGGCTTAATTGCAAAGCCCCCAAAATGGAAATGCGAGACATAAAAATTAAATTGATTTTGATTCAAATTACGCAAAGAGTTGCTCAATCACGAATCCATCAAGACAGCTATCATATAAGTCTTTGCGAGATAAACTAAATTAAAGACAGCTTTTAGGAGCCGGCAGTGTACTCATGTTTATTATCACCACACCAGTCATATTTTAAAATATATGAAAAAATCAAAACAAAGTTAGTGGGCATTCAGCGAAGAGCGGGAGTAGAAGTGCTGCTACAACGAATAATTGGATAATCCTCAAGCTTAAAATTGAATAAGTAAGCACACATACCACACACGATCTAGATCTTCCAGTCCTTATCCAATGTCTGACTGGAAGCTGTGGCGGGCACCCCTACGAGGCGGTCCAGATCCTCCGAGGACGAGTGCAGCACCTCCAAGGAGTTCAGGCCCCCTAAGGAACTGGCCTTGGCAGAGGCCTGGAGCTTCGGGCGCCCTTCCTCCTGGTCCATCAGGCGGAACAGCAGCCAGTCGAGTGCCCCTGGCTTGCCTTCGGCCAACTGCTTCAGATCGCCTGTCTTCAGACGGAGGCCCAGTTTCTTCAGCTCGCGAAAAGAGAACACCTGCCAGTTCTGGAGACGCCGATTGAAACTGCTGGCCGAAGTATAGAACTCCAGCTTGAGCGAAGGGTACTTCTTCTGGAGGATCTTCGCCACAGGGCGCACATCCGAGTACGTGTCGCGAAGCGACCGCGGGTTCAGGGTGATGCCCTCGAGCTGCAGCCATTCCTCTAGGCGAGCATGCTCCTGGTCGTTCAGCTTACGAATGCCCTGCATTGCACTCACGAACTCGAATTTGAATTTCACTCAAACATATATTCGGAAGGAAAATTTGGTTACTTAGGCGAAGAAGATAATTTTGAGTATCGTTTTTGTTATTGTTATTGTGTTGTAATTTTACGAAGTCTTTTGCACCAAGTAGACGAAAATTCGTAAAATTTATGTTCTGTGTGATATTTTGTTGTGGGATGTGTGTCGGTTGGAGGTAGAAACTGTTATGAAATATTTCCGTTTTCCAAACAAGCTAAAGAATGTTCTCAGAACACTGGATTGCTGTAACTTTGACTAGGATTTCTCCGATTTATCGAGTTGTACGACTACTGAGTCTAGGTAAAACAAACCACGAAAGAAAAAAATATATAAGCTGGAAATTCGTTCTAATGAAAAAGAAAAATTGAATTAAAAAGGAAATTGCAGAAGCGGGAACTTGGCTGCCATAAAACCAACACTTCTTCGCGACGATGGAAGGGATTGTTCTCAGAGGCGGAGGCGTTAAGCAGGCGTTGCCAGAGACGCGGGATGCGGCATGGATGGGGGGCTGGTGGCACGGCCTTGGTCTCTTGACTCGATTGCTTGCCACTGTCGTCGCATTTGAAAAGAAGAATCGACTGAGTCGCAAAGGGAGGTCCTCTACAAAAGTAAGAAAAATAAGGGAGAATGGAAATGGAAATGAAAATTAGAAGGAGCAGATCTTCGAGGACAAGTGGGTGGGTGCCCTTGGGTCTTTCTAATTTGTCTACTATATTATGGCACTTTAAATTGAAGAACTAGCTATGTACCTTAGATTTATATTTCTGATTAAATATCTGTATATTTAATTGAATAATTTCGTGTGGAACGAGCACAGAAAATCCCTTCTTTAGAAAGACTTACCACACTTTAAAGTTTTAAATGTTATGATAAATGCACTTTATCGTCGATTTAACATTCCGAGAGTGATTACACAAGATACACAATAAAAACAAACTTTGACAAGTACTAAGAGCGGCTTTTCAGCTCAGCACGAAGTTGCCCCCCCATCCCCGTTTTCCCTGGATATTCAGCCACCCGAAAAACCCCCACTGGATCCAGAGACCGACCGGCAGACAGACACATGTATCCGAGGTAGTTAAAATTATCAATGAAACTTTACAATCACAGTTAAAAGAGGAAAAGGGAAAAGAAGAAGCTGATGCGGAAGCGGAAGAGCAGGAAAATGGATTGGGCCTTCTGGCGGTGGGGCAGGGCGGTACAGCAGCGAGCAACAGGGTGACAGAAAGGGGAGTGGGGGGAGAGCGAAAAGAATAAGACCAAATACAGAGTAAAAGTTGACTGAACTGCAACTTTGTTAACTTTGCCGCTTATTAAAGAGCTGAGCGGGGACGACCGATCCAACTCGTGGAATAAGAAAAGCCCCGAAAGAGACTGACAGATTCCCGGTTCGAGCGGTTGGAAAAATACCCGTACTGGAACTTTGACTGGCTTAAAGACCGACCCCCAAGAACCCCGAGAACTTTAAAAATGTTCGAGTGTGTGTTTTGCGGCACAGGCAAATCAATGTCAATGCCAGGGCTGCTTTTCCCATTACCCCCCATGTTTTTCCATTAAATTCGCATCACCCACAAACAGAAATCTTAAAGGTTATTCTGTATATGCAAAGCGTTTTTTTGTTGTCCTTGTGGCTGGCTGAAATATAATCAAAAGGCAATAAATATTGCAAATGTGACAAAGCAGGCAAAGTTTAACTAGGACAGGGACAGGGACCTGGACCTGGACCTCAACCCCAACATCAACGCCTCCCCCACACCACAGCTCGGGAAATGGCTGGAAACTGTTTGCCTGCCGCCGCGGCAACAGCGGCAAACAGCCAAAGCAGCGACACAAAAAATGTAAACCAGAGCTAAAGGATGGCCGAGCAAACAGAGGAGGAGGAGGAGGAGGAGGAGGACGCCGAAAAAGGACCAAGAAGCCAGGACAAATGTGGTGCTGACCAAGGCATTGGATACCCTTGAAAAGCCATCAGAGTCCCAGTCCGAAGTGATATGCCAGTGGATCAGAGTGGACTTAAGCATATTGAAATAGCATCTCGAAGGTACGAAGGGAATATGTACAGACATATATCTGGAACCTAACCCTAATCCAGATATTACAAGATAATCATGTTGTGTATAAGGTGCGACTATGGACTACAGAAAGCGGATATATTGTCCGTCCAACTCTTATAAGAATTATGTGATAGTAAGAATAACATTCTTAGCTTTTCATTTAATATTTTTTTAATATATTTCCCTTTATATAATACTTCATTTGTAGTCCAAAACATACATACTATGCATCCCACTTTAATGTACATTTGTTAGACGCTACTTTTCCTTTGAAATGAGATACGTGGATGGTGGAATCATTGGTAAATTTTCATTCATTTAGCTTCAAATTCAAATAAATAGAAATAGAAATAAATTCAAAATATGTACGATTTTAGGCAATTAATTGTGGCTTATTTTTGACCAATTATTTCCTTGGCCCCCACATTATGAAACATTACACGAACTTTACTTTGTGCATGAATATTGATTTTTATTTGATATGCCTTGGACTCAATTCATTTAAAAATAAATCAGATAGCTACAAAATTATTCTGTATTTATGACTGCCCAAAATGGAAGAGATTTTGTTTTTCCTTAAGAATAATAATCATTTTCTTTTGCTGATATTTGATACCCCGAATCCGGATAGTTCTTACTTGAATGCTTCGCACAGCATTACAAGTAAAATCCAACAAAATCGTGACCCTATCCCTGCCTGCGCACCAGTCGAAATGTCAGAAAAGTTCACGTTGCAACACTTAATGGACGAGCGGGCAAGCGACTCAGCTCTTAATGCTGAACTCTTTGGCTGTGCGGGGCAAGCTCATGCTCATTATTCGAATACCTTTGGCCAGGGTATAGAGGGGATAAGCTTTGTGGCTGAGCGGTTGAGGGCGATGCGGCACAATGCGGTGCGATGCGGAGGGCGGTTGGGAAGGGTGGGAAGGGTTGGGTGGGGGGCGAAAAAAATTAAATATAAAATGCAAAAATGGCTTTTAAGCAGCGAAAGTCGCGTTTAGCTGTGCGGACATAGCGAAAGGACGGTGCGGGCACGGCTCGGCTCGGCTCGGCCCCGCGGGAGGCAGGACACACGCCAGGTGGTATGTGGGCAGGATGTGCTAAAAGGACATTGCTGTTGTTCGTCAGGGTAGGGGGCCGTGTGTGCAGTTCATCAGCGACCGCAGCAAAAGGCAGAGATCCAGCAAACAGAAAAAGGACACTCTGTCCTGCCAGTTAACCATCAAAAAATAAAATAAAATAAAACAAAATAAGATAGAAGAAATACGAGGCGAAAAATGAGGAAAACGAAAATTATCATAGGGCTGCCTTAGCCCGGCCAAATGAAGCACGGCAAAAGGTTCATTAAAAATAGAAATATGGAAAAACGAATGCGACACCAGAAATCTATTTAAATATTGGTAAAAGCCACTTCTGAATGGTGTAAAATAACGCAAAAAATAATATGAAAAGAAACGAACACGTTTCGTGGAACATCCTCGCGTGCCTGCGCAGCCCTGAGCAAATTATGAACTGCAAGCAAGTTGCATTCTTTCGGGGGCATTTCTTTTCGCCATTTTTTTTTTGAAATTGCCCAGCCCAAGTTGTCCTTAAGTCGGAGCGAGTCTGTCTGACTGACTGACTAACTAACTAACTAACTAACCAGCCGTCTTTCCGCCCTCCCGGCGGCTGTCCCCCTGTGCCACCGCTTTGTTTATGCAAGTGGAAATTCATTATTTTAGCGTGCATGCCGCAAATTATGCGATGAACTTTTTCACTGCCGCTCGGCTCACATCTGTAATTTCGGCGGTTGCAAGTGGAATGGAATACCCCTATTGAGCAAGATTAAATTGTACGAGCATTTCGCACGAATTTCATGCACGGAATTAACATTCCAAATTGAATGAGCCCCGCTTTGATGGGCTCTGGTCTCGCTGATTGGCCTCCGGGTACATACGCTTCCTATCATGGTTTGTCCTTTAGTTTTGGGGTGCCCAGGATCTCCAGGCTTTAAATTTATAAAATTGTATATTCCGGTACCGAGTATATTGTATAACAATCACAATAATTTAGTGACAGCTCCATGCTCTATGCTTAATGGTTTGTTTTAGCATCGGATTACAGATTAGTGCAGCTTACCTTCCCCTCATTGCATTACCATCCCCCCGTAGAAAATCTCTGCTAGTTCTGGCAACTATTTCCATTTATGGACTGATCTGATCACAGAGCATGTTCCGACAATTCAGAGACAGCCGGACCAGCTCCGACGATAAATACAGGCCCACCAATTATTCCAAAGCTGCCACCAGAAAAAAACGGCACTGCCAAAAAACAGCGAAGGGAATTTCCAACCACACAACAACTGTAGAATACATTTAAATTTTTAACGAAAATCCACTAAGAGCATTTCACACAAAACCCAACCCAACCCAACCCCCCCTCCGACCACTACCCTCCCATCCGCCGGCATTCGGCAGTTCTAGGAAGGGATTTCCAGGTTAGGCAGAGGTGGGCATGCACATACATATGTATGGGCACGAGTACAAAAAAATAAATGTAAATATAATAAAAATTCGCTTTTTTCGCTGTGTAACGAAATCCCGCAAACAGGCGTCGGGCACAAAACATGTTTCCCACCCGTATGGTTTCGCATGCTATTTAGGGTATATTGTATTCGGGGAGAAGAAACCGTGCTTGACCGATAATTAATTAATTACTTGTAATATTCGAACATCCCATGCATGGGCATGTGCTGAACCCATTTCGTCCTGACAGTAATTACAGAAAGTTCTTCTTCGATTCGAGAATGTTTCCTTTGGCCCATGTGAGTCTCGCTGCTTCCAGCATACAAATTAAAGTTCTCAAGTCAGAAGACTCAGCGCCATCAGAGGGTATCACCCTGAGCAGGAGCACATGCTGGAACACCTTCCCCGACAAGCGTCCTGTGGTGGGGGAGGGGCAGCAGAATTGGGCCTTTGCATTCCCTTGGCGCTTTGCTCAAGCCGATTTAAAGCCCCTGACAGAAGGCAAATCAATGGAATGAAGGTAATTTGTATATCGAAGAAATCCCGGCTTACTCCTGCACAAAAACTCCCATTCATCGAGTATTCTCATCAAATCCTCAGCTGATACTTGCTTTTCGACCCCACAAATCTTGCCCATGATTTTATCCCATATGTATGAAGTAGTATCTGTTGGCTAGCGGGTATCCCCATAGTCGGTATCCCAGGACCGGACCGGACCGCACCGGTCATTGTTAATTGTTTTTTTTGTTTTTTCGTTCCCTGGTACAAAATGAACATGAAGCTATTTGTTAATTCAATGAATTTATTTTACTGGTGGAGAAAAGACCCAAAACGAAACGGGGCACTGAACATTGGCCAGGCCATGTTGCAGCACAAACACACGCGCGCGCGGACGCGCAGGCAGATACTCACGCACATTGATGAACACATTACAAGATATTTTGCATATTTTATGGGTTCGAGGAGAGTCGAAGGACCCGCATACATATGTATATCTGTATATCCATATGCATGCGTAGCAAAGGAGTGCAGTGTCAGAGTGTCAGGCGTGCAGGAGTGCAGGAGTGCAGGCGTGCAGGCGTGCAGGAGGGGAAATGAAGTCAGCTCGTGTAAAAATCTGTTTTTATGATTAATTGCCGTTCCAGTGAAAAATGAACCACGACAAGGAGGAGGCAGGAGGCACACGCAGAGCCTGTCCGTGCCGGGCCCGGCCGTTTCTGCATTTCAATTTGTATTTTCCCAGCAATTTCATTTGCACACAATTTTCATTGCTCCCCTCCCCCCAGTCCCCCCCCAGTCCCCCCAGTCCACACCATCCTTCTCGGTGCCAGACTTTACATTTCTCGCATTCACACTTGGCATCCATCTGTCCCGTCCGTACGTCCGTTTTGTGTGGCTTTCTGTCAGACAGCCAGCTCTATTTTTTTTTTTTTTGCCCGGATTGAAAGTTTTATTTGCCCGATTTATTGGTGATCCCACGCATATATAATTATACGATAATTAATCCCTGCCGGAACGAGGGCGTAACAGCATATTGCGCTCTCTTTTTCAGCCCGGGCCAACGATTTAAGTTTTCCTCTATTTTTGGACCCGCCGCACACTGCGTGGAAAACTTAGCTTGAGGAAAGTTTTTCTATCCCGTATTGGCAATTCCGTAGTCCTGGACGATATACTCAGAAGTAAGATTGAAGACAGACCAGAACGTTCGGAATCTGATTGGACAGACCCCTCATCAAAATCCTGACAAAAATCTATTCACAGAAATGCATTCCGATTTTCTTCAAAATTCGAATGTTTGTATATTTTGAAACAATTTTATTTCCCACGGTACAGTTGTTAAGAATGTTGTTTTTGTTGTTGTTGTTTTTTTCCTACTGGAAATTGGCGCCTTTATCTGGCATTATTTTGTGCACATTCGTTTCATATTGCTTTAGCTTGCTGCCTCCTTGGCTGACGAGCATAGGAGCAAGGCTCGCTCTTTTTCCAGCACTACTTAGTCTGCCTCTTCCTCGGATTCCTATACCCTTGCAGAGACCATTCTCCATTCTATATGTTCCTTAGCAGCATCCATAGCTGATTAGATATACCCATGTCCATGAGTTGGACATTCGTTTAGTGTTAAAATGTTTCACTAAATAGAGCGTTCTACAAATAATTGAAAATATTAACAATAGCATCACAATCTGCCACATCTGCAAGGGTATAAAATGCTTCGGTCTCTAAAAACATTGACATTTGCTTTAGTTCTGCCTCCTGCATTGCTTGGTCGCCACTGCCACACTGCCACTGCCACTGCCACTGCGACTGCCTCACCTTCTTCTCCATCCGATGTCGACTGCTGCTGCAACTACGAGCATTGCCTCTCCTCCTATTCCTGCAGCGACTGCCGCAGCCGCAGCCTCCACCGCTGCTTCCGTTTCCTTTTGCTTCACTCTGGTGGCAGGCATGCTTCTAGTCAGCGTGAGGCGCAGAAGGCAGTGGCAGTGGCAGTGGCCAGTAGAGGGGGAGTGGGGTCGGGAGAAACAACTGCAACTGGCATTTTTGGCGTTCCCGGCACGCGCTCACTAATTTTATTCCTTCATAAAAACCAAAGGCACAAAGCGATGGCAAATGGCTGAGAAGTGGGAGTAGGAGCAGGAGCAGGCCAGTGGAGAGCCGAGGCGGTGTGCAGAGGAGGAACAGAGGAGGGACCTACATCGGAACAGTGGAAAGACCCAAGGCAGAGCTGCCATCCGCCCCAGAGCTGGAGCAGTTTTGCACGTAGCGCCTCATCTCTCTCGCTGCGCGCATCCATTGGCCCCATTATTGGGGGGCCCACCTTTACGGGGGGCACGGGTCTCGCTATCAAACTAGCAAAGTTCATTAAAGTGATAATTACAAAGGCCGTAAAGCGAACGACGGACGACCAAGACGACACCAAACGGATATACGAGCTGACAGTAACAACCAGCAGCAGCAGCACAAGGAGCAGCCCAAGGCGCAGCAGCAATAAGAGCCGGAAAAGGGTTGCCCTCGAGACTCTTAAATAATTGCACATAAATGGGCAACGACATGGGATAGTAGCCTCTCCATCTCCCACAGCTCTCCCACTCGCTTTCTCTCCGACTAAAATTCGTTGTTTAATTTACAGTAAATGGAGCAGAACCGTTCCATCTGATGTATTTAAAAAATGTCTACTTCCCATTCAGAAATTAGCAAAAAATCATCATCAAATGTTCTAGAAAACGTTGATAAGGGAAAGGGTTTCCTTTGAGAATTTTGAGTATTTTTACAATGAGGAAGGACTCTTTGAAATTTAAATCTGAACCAAATATTATATTTATATTATATACATTTTTGGAGCCCAAGTAGGCCAAGTAAAAGTTTGTGGGGCATTAGCTTGTTCATTTCCAAATTTATTTCATTATCAAGCCGGGAGTCGACAACAACACACATATATTTTTTTCAAATTTTTTTGTTTATTTCAAGCAAAATGCAAAACACAAACCAAAGAAACAAAGCGTCCAGGTAGGTAGTCAAATCTCTCGTCTAGTCACCTTCGGTTCTCCTACAATTTTGTTCGATACAGAAACCTTAGTATTAATGCAACGGGAGCCTTAATACTGGATGTGGTCCGGAGTTTCGGGAAACCAATTGGATATGAGACCATCATGGAACTGGTGGAGGTGGCGACTGCGGAGGCGCTGGACATGCAGGGACGCCTTGCTGTGATGGCGGCTCTGGATGCTGCTAGCCGCCTAGGATACATACACCGGAACGGGAGCGGGCAGTTCTCCGCGATGTCGCTCACCAGCGATGGAACGTTTACGGCTGCTAGAGATATGGCAGTGGATCCTCCGGAGCCAGCAGTCTTGGATGGTGAAGACACTGCTATTGATGACATTCTGCGCATGTACCTCAAGAATAACAATTACGAGGACAGCCCCAGCCCCAGCCCCAGTTAAGAGGACAAGAAAGGGAATGACACGGCTTGCGCTTAATCAACTAATCTCATTAGTTGATTAAAGTTTGCAAAACTGGAAATCACTCGAGCACTAAGGTCCGCAATTCGGGTACCCTAAGATTTGCGCAAGCCGTTCCCTCAAAATTATTTCCGTCTCTTTGAAATGTTAATTCAAAACAGTATTTTATTTTTTGGTTACTCATTAAAAAACAGCGACATGCTCACACGCACATGTTCTTTGTCTTATTGGATTCGTTGATCTCTCCTTTCTGATCTACTATTTGGTGGTTAGTCAATAAGGCAAGAGATTTGTATGCTATATTAGATATATAATCTCTATGGTTTCATTCATTAATACAAGTAAATTGTTGTTTTTTGCTAGCTTTTAGAATTGTAGACCCAAAATGATTAAACTATTTATTTATTTCGGGTGGTGTGAGGTCTTCTTTACATCAATTTAATTACGATCCTAAAGAGGAAAATACAAATACGGGTATACCACAGCATTTGGATATTAATCCATTGAAATCATCTTTAAATACATATTCAGGGGCAATCATTGGAATCGAGGGACATACTATGTACATAAAATAGAAGCAAACAAGACTTTAAATAATCATAACCCGGAGACCCAAAAAACTTTGCACAGCTGCCAACAGGCTGACGCCCAAGGACCAGGAAAACTTTGCGGCATAAACAACAAACAACGAGTGCTACGAATGGTGGGAAAGGGTGGGTGGGGGGTGGGCTGCGGGAAATCGGACGAGAGGGATGTAGCAAGAAGCGGGTTGAAAGCCATAAACTACAATTGAAAGAAGCAACAAAGGCAGCAGCATCTGAAAAGGCAGCAGCGGCATCAGAAGCAGAGGCAGCGGAATTGGGCACAAAGCAAAAAGTATATAAATAAATAAATACATATGCAAAAATGCGAAAAGGATTGGGCAACAGAACAGTGAGATACTCGCACTTTGATATGCATCTAAATGGCATCATCAGGAGCAGCATCATCGCCATCCGATTCTCGGGTGGAACGGGGACGGGGACGGGGACCCTCGGGGCGCCAAATGTGACAGCAGAAACAACAAGAAACAACAAGCATATTCCAAAGATGGCAATCAGCATCGGTGCGATTGAGAAAGCAACAGCAAATAGAATAATACTCAAACGGAAAAAAACAACAATCCGAAGCGGATTCCAGGACATTCAAAGGGGAAGCAAGGAGCAAGAAGCGAGCTCGGAGTCCAGCAATCATAGCTCCGGCATACCAAAGTCTGTATACCCTTGAAGATCTACAGATTCGACCTAAAGATCACGTGTTTGTGTGCCAATTATCTTCTTAACTGTATCTTTATTATATAGTTAGGGAATAAAAGTGATTCTGATCGTTGTTATGCCAGATAGTTCCAATGGAAACTACATTTTCGTCAAAGTAGCTCGACCTGCAGGATTCTAGCAAGTCATCGCCAATATATGTACATGTAAGACTGACCTGTAAGACCCTCATAGAAAGACAAAAACTTAACCAAAATTGGAATACCTTCAGGAAGGGCACGCAATTGGTAGGAAAACAAAAACAACACCATCATACAGCCATAAGAGCCAACGAAAAAACAGCAAATCATTTTGCGGGCATTACATTTTATTTCGCCATTCGTTTGCCGTGGCCAAAAGTGAACAGTGGCTCAAATATTAAATGAAATGTAACAATATTTTCAAGCCACAAGGGTAGAAACCACCCTAATGCGATAATCTGACCAAGGGATACCCCAGTTTTACATCATTTTATTTGTTTAATAATCGCATACCCATCTGGTTCCTCTAGTTCTTAAAATCGCTTGATCAGCTATTCTTTACTTTCCCCAAAAATGCAGTCAATTAAACTCATTTAATACACAAAATATCGAATAATATTTATATTAGAAGTCCTTTTTTATTATTTGTACAATAATTGTAATTTAATTGTAATTGTCCATAAAATGAAAAACCATTCAATAATAATCCATATTTTCTAATCACATTTTATTTTGAAAAAAAAAAATATTAATATATACTTTGATGTAGTTCCGACCACTGTGCAGCGCGCATTTCAGAATCCTTCTCATCCTTGCTCACATATTGGACGGTTTTGTGGCTTTGTAATGCAAATGTTTGGGCAACCCTGGCTGATGATAGTTTTGCTCAACTGAAGAGGGGAAAAGGAAATAGACATAGACAATGACAATGACGGTTGATTTTGGGGAGCCACAGCCACTCCCCGACGGACCTCGAACCAACTCACTCTTATAGACGTTGTATCCGCGCTCATCGGCAATGAAATACTGCGTTTGTATCAGATTACGTCGACCTGCGATGGGCACCGAGTTGTAGCCCTCCTGCACATTGATCAGCTGTTCGCCCACGCGTTTCGTGTACAGTTTCTTATAGTTCGCCAGGCCGTTGCTCAACACTAATCTGTAGAATCGAAATATATAGGTTTTGTATAATTACAAATTGAAAATTTTTACTCTCCCGCTCTCTCTCTCTCTCTCTTTCTCTGTACTGTGGAATGTGTTGTACGTACTTGTACTCTTCGGTTCCATTGGGATGTATGACGTGATAATTTTCAACAACATAAGTGGGGGCTGGTGTGGTCGTACCGGTGGGATCTATGGGCCTTGGACGTGCAGTGGTTGCAGATATTGATGGTGGGGCTGGTGCTGGGGCCGCTTCATCCAAGAAATAATCAAGATTTTCCTCTTCAAAGTCCATTTGCGGAAATGCAACCAATTGATCCTCATACAATGGCCAGATTTGTTCAATAGATGGTGTTGGTGTTGTCGTTGTGGTTGCTGTTGCTGTGGTAGTGGTAGTGGGTGGTCTTCTGGTTGTTGTTGTTTTGGTAGTTGTTGGTGTTGGTGTTGTTGTGGTTGTCGTTGTGGTAGTACTGTCCTCTAGCGGATTGAAGTCATCACCATCCTCAATGTCACTGGGCCAAACAACCAATTGTAATTCATAGATGGGCTGACTATCGGAGGACTTCAAGTGGCGCTGCAGCTGGACCGGCTTATTAGCCATGCTACTTGCCCCGGACTCCGCCTGCGCCTCCTGTCCCATGGCCACCTCATCGTGGCAGCCTAACGAGTCCATTGTCGCCGCATCGAAAGTCAATTTGCAGTCGATGCGTTGCCTGTCCATCTCAAGTGTGGAGCTCAACTGGGTCTGGTTCTGGTTCTGGCCCTTGTCCTCACCGACGTGCACATCCACCTCCTCGACTGGTGCTGCCTGGACAGGGCTCTTGGCCAGGATTAGTGTCGCCAGCATCATGGCCAGTGGCAGGACGAGCCATATTCTGTTTGATGTCATGACTGCGGGCACTTTTCTTTGCCGTCTCTCGCTGCCAAAAGGCTCAGACTTGTATTTATACGAATCGAAAAAGCCTCACTCTGAAGCTCTGACGCTGACGCTGTCGCTGACAGTGACTGCAACTGCAGCAGCAGCGGCAGCATCGACTACATCATCGATTTAATCAACAGCACTTTAGACACCAGAAACATTTTATTCTCTCATTGTTATAATACCGTTATGCGATGCGGGCAGAAATGAGAACAGCGAATGAGCAAGAGAGAGTGAGAGAGAGAGGGGCCAACGGAATGAAAGAGGATCAAAATACAGCTTCGCTTCTGTTTAACCCTTCCGCGGGTCCATGCACCTGGGCATCACTCACC
The DNA here is from genome assembly GCA_963969585.1 of Drosophila helvetica. Classification (NCBI taxonomy): domain Eukaryota; kingdom Metazoa; phylum Arthropoda; class Insecta; order Diptera; family Drosophilidae; genus Drosophila; species Drosophila helvetica. The sequence continues at coordinate 14,341,090 of OZ018401.1, read as the reverse complement.
CAAAAGTTCTTCTCATCGGAACATTACTAACCAATATTCAATATTTTTTATTATTGCACATTGTACTCTTTGGCACTCTTTGAAAATATTTCTTAATAATTTTCTAGCAATTCAAAACTGAAATCCTGACTTTCACTTATAAATACTATACGTATGCACATTTTCAACAGAAGAAACCATCTTCTACAATGAAAAGTTTTGAAATTTTGGAATTATTAAAGGAAATATTAAGGCCTACAAAAATCCTTTATTATCGTATAAATATTTCAAACTTACTAACAATACTCTTTTTAGATTGAAGCTCTCAGAAAAATTGTTTGGAATTTTTAAAGGAAATATTATGTCCCTTAAAAAGCATTTATAACCGTATTAATATTTCAAAATTACTAACAATCCTCTTTTTAAATTTTCAGAATGAAGCTTTCAGAATTACTATTATTCCCAATAAATATATATGCAATGGATATATATTACTGATTGGTTCTAAAATATTGTATACATACTCTTGAATTTGTGCGGCATCATAATATGATGGCCACACTTTGGACCGCTTGGCCTTTGCAAGGGTTAAAGTGCATTTTACAATCCTGAAAGATGATGGAAATCACCCAATAAAGATGTAAAGGGCTCAGGTGCAGGATTGCTATAAAGTTTATAATTGTTTCATTGTCTGTGTCTGTGTGTGTGTGTTTGTGTGTTCTCGTGTCTTTTGGCTTTTTGCTTTTTGTTTTGATGAAAGTTCATTGGCTTCTTCTATAGATGGGATATGATCAGACTGATACGATTGCTGGCCACAACTTGATTTCGTAGCGAGACATCGTTCCAAAGACTTCTACTTGAATTCCTTATGACCCTTCACCTTTTGTTGGCAGACCAAGTCCAGTCAAAGGGATTCATTATTTGTCCTATTTTATTCTAGTTCTTTATTTATTGCTCTCCTCTTCTCTTTTTTTTTTGGTCATTTGAAGTACATCATTTATAATGAGATTTTCCAAGTTGAACAAAATACGAGTACTTGGTGGATGGTCTATGGTGGTGGTGGCGGACATGGAGATGGAGATGGAGGGGCAAGTAGTGGTCGCAGCTGCAGCGCGATTCGCGGAGCAGAGACTCTGCCGTTGATGATGATGAGGCAGCAGCGGTAGTGGCAGTGGCAGTGGCAGTGGCAGCGGGGGTGACGAGGATGAAGCTTTGATGCCCCGCTTTTTTTTTAGTGCAAAAGTTTTCTGTGTCAACATTGTATTATCAAATATCAAAAGATTTTAACTCCACTTTATTAAGCAGCTGTAGGGTCAAAGGCAATCTAAAAACTATACGAATTTTTCCCCAAGAAATTGATATAATAATGGTCCCACAATTAGAAAGGTAGGGTATCGCCTTAGTCGAAACAGGGACCATATTGTGAATTCTTTTGATTGCTCCTCTTCTTCTACTTTCTTCGTTTATCTGGCGCTTCTTCTTCGGCCATCTTCTGCATCTTCTTGTGTGATTTCGCTGCTGTCGTGTGTCATAAAAGATACTTTATTTTGTGAGATATTTTTAAAGCTGGATTTTCTTGAAACCGGTTCAACGCCTCTACCCGTTTAGCGCCTCGCCAACTGCATTTGAATAACTTCAATGCCTCTGTGTCGTGCTTTTTTTTTTGGTTTGATTTTTTCTGGGCATTTTCAAGGGCAGCAGCAATATCAATTTGTAACGAGATTTTTTAATTCAATTTCTATTTAATTGAAGGAAAGCCAAAGGGAAACTAACAAACCTAGCTAGGGCGTGGGGGGGGAGGTCTTTAATGTGCAATTTGTCAAAAACTTTTTTGATTTATGAGTCCACAACGACAGCGGCAGCGGCAGCAACCGAAACAACAACACAGCGGCGATGGCATCGAGAACAGCAAGCGGCTGTCAAACAAGTTGTCCCAGTCCATTTTCCTCTCCTCTCCCCTCCCCCACCCACCCGCTGCCGGACCAAAGAAAATTGAAAATCTCTCATACAAATTTCCATGTAAACGAAACATTTTCCCCCTTGTTGCTTCTCCCAGTTCCTGTTTCGTTATATTTTCTTCCTTCCGTGCTTTCCTTTCCTTTTCTTTTCTTTTCTTTTTTTTTCTTTTTTTGGGCACAAGTTTAATTTGATTTGATTTTTTGGTGAATGCGACTGGACATGGCCCCAAGGCAATTTGTCAAGGATATATGTACAATGTACATGTGTATGTATGTGCATATTTATGTACAATCTGTAGCCGAGATTATGACATACTAAAAATAGCATATGTATATGAGTAGCTTAATCCAATTTAAATTTTTCAATATCCAAGGTTATTTCCAATTTAATAAAAATTGTTATTTTCTAATTTTGAGACAGGAGCGAAGGCAAACGGCGAAATATTTCCTTAATAAATGCAATTAATTTATCAAAATGATATTGGGCTGCTTGGTAAACAAGGAATTAAAGCCTGATTAGAGGCTGATATTGTTGGCGTGGCTTAAACAGGTCAATCCTAGCCTTAAATCAGTTTTCTTTCATTGGGTAAGCGCGGCTTAATGAACTAGTAAAGTAGTGTATGATTAAATATAATTTATGTCCCTAATAGCGAGATCCTTCTAGTATTTTTCAACAGTTTTCGTCTACCTCGGGCTCAGTCAATTTGTTTTAATCAGTCACATTAATGGATACAAAATCAGAATAATTTCTTTTACCGCTGAAACAAAAAAAACCTCTTCATGGAATTTAATTATAGATTAAATGTTTTCATGGATGTATGTATGTACATATGTATATGTATGTATGTAAGTACCGTTGTGATCTGCAAATTGCCATTTTTGAAGTGACTGCCAAAGTTTTGGGTCCACTTGCACGGCATGTGGTTTTCATTGAAAATAATCATAATTATGCTCCAATTAATTTGCCTTCGAGATTGTGTCTCATTGCCCAATTATTTCCAGAGTCTTAAGGGATTGCACCAGTGAAGCTCCGACAAAGCTTGCTGAAGGGGCAAAAGTTGTGCATGCAACAAACGAGCTCAGGTTGAATTGTTTCTGCCTGCAACATGGCAGAGTGGCACTTGCAACAGGGCGAAGCTATCCTGCCGAAGCTGAAAATGATAGCAGAAATTATTTTGGGAAATTATAAGGAGCGGCGTTGGGGAGCTTGCGAGAGTGCTTGTTCCCACAGATTATCTAAATTTAGAACGCATACATGTGGCAGGGGTGAAGGGGGTAGATTTCGATAGGGTTGGCTAACAATGACGCATTTGAATACATAATTTTGCATTATATAGGGAGACAAAGCTTTGTGCTGAGAGGTTTATTGTTGCCACAACGATGTGGCATTCATTTTCCATTCCATTTGTGCATGCATCTCTAATCCCATGCTCCCACCTTAATAATAAACCTCCTCCGAGAATCTGGAAAGCATTATAAATGCCCATATAATTTCGTATAAATATACAGCACTCGATATTAACATTTGACCCACTTTTTGTGTGGAATCAAGTTCTGAGCACTTAAATCCTTATTGAGAACAATTAAGATTCTGGCCAAACCAGGCTCCATTAACCGCACCCCAACAAAAAAAACGCCAACAGAACCGAAGGAATATCATAAAATCTTTTGGAATCTGTTGCCAGAGAAATCATATATAAGAAGATCCCGATTCCAGGTTGAGATCAAAGCAAACCCAAGCCAAACAAACTGAAGAACGCGTCACAAGAGATCGGAAAAGATCCGGAGAAAACAGACAAATATATCAAATATATAGAAATACCCAGAACTGCCTCAGAAGACACATCATGGCAGGTATATTGAGCTTGAAATTGACTATCCTGATGGCCATGATCTGTGTGGTCCTGGCACAGACTGCAACAACAAAGGCACCCATGAGCACCACCACCGGGAAACCATTGAACGACGTAAAGGAGACCACAGACCGTCGCGATAAGCGTCAATTGGTAAGTGAGATTGGGCATAAGGATTGGGGATATCCTTGGGATCTGTCTGTCCGCCCAGGAAGAACAAAAATATTGCTGTCTGTCTGTGAAACGTTGACCTTCTGATACGATTTATGGGACACATTTTGGGGATATTGCTTCCAGCTTTTTACTGGATATACTGCCACATCCAAGCAAGTTTGGCTTCCCGTTAGACATTCAATAAGTACCGTTATACCATATATAAATTGTGAATATTCTTGTGGCATCCCTAGTACAACCCCTGGCCTGCTTCTCAATTGCAGGGCAGCAATGTTGGTGCCGCCAGCAGCACCGGCGGCAATTTTCCCATCTTCTACGATGGGGTCAATGTGAATCCCCCCCTGCAGCCCCTGCAGCCGCTGCCGCCACTGCAGCCCCTGCCACCGCTCCAGCAGCTGCAGCCCATCACCGTGGTACAGCCGGTGGGCCCCAATGGCAATGTCCAGGGCCAGCCGCAGTCGGGCTGGCTGCCCAACTTCGGCCAGAACTTCGGGCAGAATCTGCCCATCATTGGCACCCTGGTGGGCGGTCTGCCCAACCTGATCAGCAGCCTGGGTCTGGGCAACCTCAACGGCGGCTTCGGCACCCTGGGAGGCATCAATCTGGGCAACCTGGGCAACCTGGGCCTGGGCGGCCTGACCCCAGTGGTGGCGACACCCGTGCCCATCGCCGGTGTCACTCCCAGCAATCAGCAATGTCCGCTCACCCAGAAGCTCAGCTGTCGCTGCGAGCCCCTCGTCCAGCTGCCCGGCCTGAAGCCCAGCTCCCAGCTCCGAGGACCCCAGTCGCACTCGCACTCGCAGTCGCAGTCGCAGCTCGTGCAGATCCTCAGGCAGAATGTGCGCCGCAACGATGATGGGTCCCAGGAGCTGCGCGTCATCCTCAGCAGCGGGCAGGTGGTCTATCAACGCACGGCCAAGGATCTCGGCCAGAGCGGCTACTTTGCCATGAGGATCCAGGCGGGGCGGTACTTCAACATTTACTACAGCGTCAACGACAAGGAGTACACGGTGAGGGCCGATGTCAAGGATGCGCCACCCAGCTCCGATTTCGACGAGGAGCTCAGTGGCCAGATCTAAGAGTATTGAGTGAGGAGGGAGGGGAAATGGATGGCAATGGATAAATGGGTATAACACTTGAAGGTCACCATTCATCACCGTCTTGGGAGGTTGCAATCATTCCCTCCTGAACATTTATTGCATAGCCACAATGCCACTTCTTTAAAAAGTATATAAATCATATTATATTTGTTTTTTTTGACAACTGAAACTATGAACTATAAACTAGCCGAAAATAAAATACACAACAATGAAACACATTTGTGGAAATTGTACCGCTGGGGATTGAAGTGGCAAAGACAAACATTTATGGGCGAGGACCGTAAAGTTTTCCGGATGTTGTTTTTTATTGCCGCAGTTGGTTGCCCCCTTCAGCTGCTACCAGTCGAGGCCAGACCAGGCCAGGCCAGGCCAGGCTAATCTGCCTTGAGTTGTCTGAAAAAGGACTCCTTAATATGTAATTACAACATCCTGGCAGGAGAAGGAGTCGGAATCGGAGTTTTCTTCCTGGCTGCCACTGCCACTGCCACCAGTTGATGCTCCTGTTGGATGGCGAAAAGACAGTGGCTCAAAGACCTCAATCTGCGAATGGCCAAATGGAAATCAAGCAGTAAAATGCAATGTCCTCTGCCCTGCCCTGCCCTGCCCCACCCAGCCCCGGTCCATTCGCTCCTCGCTCCTTTCAGTTAAGAGCTTTGCCGAGCGGATGCAACTCGAACAAGGATAAGTTCTGCAATGAGCCGGGAACAGGATGGCCGGGAAATGGAAACTGCAGGATACTGCTCGGAACAGCATGAAAGCCGGCAAAGCGATATAAAATTAAAAGTTCGCCTTTGTACTTCAGTTCGGGACACTTTTGCCGAGCATTCGTGGAGGAAAAATATGTGATCCTGCCGATGGGAACCATTCGACAAGAGGCTTCTATTATTCTATTAATTCCCAAGAATTTAATGAAGGCAGACGTGCAAATTGCTTGTCAAATTAGAGCGGTATTTATTGCTCGTCACAGGCCACCGGTAATTAATATTTCAAAACAATTACGAAGTCGAAATAAAGTACGAAAGTCTACCTCAAGTAGCATTTGAGCGGGGCCAGCGGATCCGAGTTCTTTCTAAAAGAAAAGGGCACTAAAGCAATGCAGAAACTGCATTCTAGGACACTGGGTACCTCATGTCCTGGAGCTTCCTGTCAGCAGTCATCCAACGTTCAACGTCGCCCAAGGACCGAACACCTTGCAGATACTCCACATCGTTGGCGGCACCTCCTCCTGGAAGAAAACATTGAACAGCACCCAGTCGAGGGCTCCGTTGCGGCCTTCGGCCAGCTGCTGGAGATCGCTTTTCTTCAGCCGCAGGCCCAGTTTCTTGAGCACGCGAACCGAGAAGACCTCCCAGTTCTGGAGTCGGCGAGAAAAGCTGGAGACGGGCGGATAGAACTCGACCGTGATCTGGGGGCAGATCTTCTTGACGATCTCTGCCACGGGCCGCACGTCGGAGTACTTGTCCCGACGGGAACGCCAGTCCAGGATGATGCCCTCGGTCATCAGCCATTGGTCAAGTTTGCGACGCTGGCGCTTCGATAGCTCCCGAATGATACCCATGGCGCTTATGAACTATAATTTTTGCAACAACTGATAATTTAAAACATCTTAGATTTAGCCGAAATGCTTTCAATAAACGCGATTTTTGTTTTTAAAAATAAATACAATTTTTGGAATTTTGTTAGTTTTTGAAATTTTTTTTTTTTTTTTTAATTTCTGAATTTCTGAGCCGATGTTTACCCTACGGAAGTTGAAACCTTTGTGAGTGTTCCATAGAAATTCCGAGAAAAGGCAAGCACTGTCAGAGAACCTTGTACGAAAGGGATTTTCCGTGCATGCTCTGTTGTGTTTTTCTCGGTGATCCAGTGGATAAGCCCCACGTCGAGGCAGCTATCGAAATTGATGAAGTCTGAGATCAGATTGCCCCCCAATCACTGCGCTCTCCTTGGGCACACTCTCTTAAATATTGCATAGCTCTGGTCGGGTAACCGCTTCCTCAACTAATTCACCCATCTGTGGCATATGAGAGCTGTTGTTGCTGTTGCTGCCGGACAGGGGGGGGGGGGGGGGGGGATGGTGGGGCATAACCGCATTGCTCTATGTGCACACGAAAGTTTTTCACAAATCATAAATGGGCCCAGGACACAGGACACAGGATGGGACGGAACGGAACGGAACGGAACCCTGCACTCTGCAATCGTCAAACCCTAAACTTTTAAAACTCCCTTTAAACTTCCGCACCCCCCTCCCTTGCCTCCTCGACGTACTCGTACTCCTCTTTTCTGACAACCCACTTCCGCCTCATTGGTTATGCCAATTGGGGGAAAATTCCCAGGCAGCAACAATTGAAATTGCCGGACTCGTTGCCGGGGGAGTTTGCCATTTGATGGAACTTTAAGCTGCAGCTGACTCCTCCCTCTCCCTGTCCCTCTCCCTCTCCCATCCATTCCCATGGCCAGCGGTAATTACATATTACCAGATGACTGCCATTAAATGGCCCCAATGCCACTGCCACTGCCACTACCACTACCACTACCCAGTGGAACGTTGGGGGCTTTAAGCTGGCACAGAAGTATCTTTAAGTGGGGCCGAGCTGCACCACGCATCATTAAATCGACTGAATGCTCCACATTTGGTACGGTTTGCCGACTGCAGGACTGGGCCGGGACTGCATCCATTAGCAGATATGACCAGACGGGGCCATAGACCCAGACCCAGACCAGTCGCAACCGCAGACCAACGTGAGTGACCAGCGAGGCTCGTGACTAGACAGTGTCCGACGGCGCTTGCCACACCGTCCAGCACACGCTGGATGACCTATGGCAACATGACAGCCTCCCACTGAAAGCGCCTCCTCCGAAATGCTGCCGCATTGTGTGGCCAAAAAGCGAAACCGCAACTGCAACTGGACCTGGTCCTGGACCTGGACATGGGCCTGGCCCAGGAACACGGGGAGAGTCCGAGAGTCCGAGAGTCTGAGAGTCAGAGAATCAGAAACACAAAACCAAAACCAGCAGCTGCAATAGAGCCATAGAACCAATTGGCAACGGATGCGAATCGAGAGCGGAAAGCGTGGCAGGTAGCTAGCTGGCGTTGTTGCAGTTGCAGTTGCAGTTGCAGGAAGAGGGCCAAATCAGTGGGTTGGAGGCAGCAAGAGCAAGGGTGTCATGGAAATGATTAAAATGTATTAGCCAGAATTAAGTTGGCTACGCGAGAGACAGAGGGAATGCGAGACAGAGGGAACGATGTGAAGGGATGGAGGGGGGAGGAGAGAAGGCCAGCCACACAGATACACAGATATGTATAGCTAAAGGGTGAGAGACAGAGACAGAGACTGAGACTGAGCCAGTGCTTTGGTTTTGGCCCATTTAATCAGCACAAGCCGCCCGACGGACACATGTGAACGCGTCGAAAGGCATACATAACATTGTGCTGCTTATGGTTATGGCCAACGGATGCTTTGAGGTTAATTTGGGTTAGACTGAGTGAATAGTGAATAGTTTGGGACTAATGAGAGTAATATTCAACTGAATTAAGCACCTTGAGGGACCCAAGCATTTAAGGTGCCCATTCCTATATCCATTATTCATAATTTATAATTTGTATGACGTATGATGTATTTTCCAGAGCTTCTTACGATCTGTTTCCCCACTATGATTTATATATAAACTCTGTTCGTATGCGTATTCTCTCCTGATCTGCTGGTATTCTGCCATTTTTGCATACTTTTCGGCAGCAGTTGATGGACTCATGGACTCGGTTATATTTGGTTGTCGATTTTCAGCATGGCTTATAAATGGTGGGGGTCGTTTGCCTACTTCAAATGGAGAACTATTAATATGGTCAACAGCTTAACTACGGATGCTCGAATCTATATATTGTAGATTTTGGACTATTATTTTTATATGTAAATTCTGGCGGCTGATAATTATATTTCTGGCGTGGGGAAACTGATGGCATAAACTGACTGTCTTGTATCCAAAGAACAAGAATCTTCACACGTTACCTGATGTAAACACTTTTTGGGCTTTTTGGGTACTGAAATGAACTGCTTTTTTTCGAATGAATAATAGCGAGTCGTAGCGGTAATAGCATTCGATTTGTATTTTTTTTTGTAGTCCCTAATCGGGTGTCATATAATTTGATCCTTCTGCAGAGGATAAAAGATGAGCGATTCAATTTTAGAATTGAGAACTGCCTTTATTGAGAATCCATATTCGACTGAATGAATCGAGTGTATCTGTAAATAAACCTGTATGAAACCTATTGGTGATCACCGGCAGAGGAGTCAGCAGAGGATTCAGCAAAGGAGTCAGCAGAGGAGTCAACAGCGGAGTCGGCAGAGGAGCCGCAGCAGTTGGGTGGCAGCGGGAGGTCAACAGCGGCGGGCGGAGGTGGGGGCAGAGAGCAGCAAAGTCGCATTGTCAGCATTGTCGCAGCATAGGAGTGGGAGGGAGGGGAGGGGCCGACGGTGGTCGGGAAAGTGTTGATTGAAGTGGGTCCAGCAGCACTTGAGAAATACTTTGTTTCGGCAATTGTTTTTGGACTGGAAATGGACTTTACATTACACATACTATGTACCTACGTATACATACATACATTAATTGTATTTCGAAATTCTTGTGCAGTCGTATTGCAAGTGGGAAATAAACTCTTGAATGAACTGAAGAATGCTTATGGTTTTGGCTTTGGGGCATTGAACTCTTAAAACAGACGATAGGCTCAGCTGGAACCTCTTAATTAGCTTTAAGCAGTTCAAGAACCCAAGTATCACTTGCCGCACTATTTGCAGGGACTATTCAGAGATGTTCCAATCATCCCTACAGAAGACTGGCATATAGTACACGTTACACCTGTCAAAATAGTTGGGCAGTTTCCATGAAATAGAAAATTGTCGTTTTATTTTTTACCAAATTATTATATAAGATAAGATTTCAATCCCCCCCCCCTCCAACCTTATTACACTCGCATTATTTCGCCTGGCTCAACCTTAAAGGTGACCCGAAACCCCTTGAAGGAATCCGACTTATGTCTCTCTAAAGTCAATTACCAGCACCAGGCGATAAGCCCGTAACAGAGCAACTACCGAGCAGCTCCAGCCCCACCACCCACCACCACATTGATCCCCGGGCCGAAACTGTCTTCTGACAATGGCCCCAGAGCCAAACACTTATGGTCAGAGCAATTTACCTGCCGTAGACTTAAGCTCGGCTGCCGTTTGATGGCTAGAGCCTTAGCAGCAGGACTAGGACCAGCCCGAGCAACAGGCTTCAGCTTCTGCATTGTCTGGCAGCGGATGCACTAAAAAGGGCCAACTTATTGAGGCACAAGCCAAGCCAAGTGGCAAGTGCCACCTGCCAATGTGGATCAGTCATGTTCTGCGACTCCCAAGCACTGCCCACCCGAGGCTGCAGCAACCTGCCAGCATCCGCAGCAGACCACCCCGTGCCACCTTTTGTGTGCTGAATATTTCTGGCATTTAATGCTTTTGCTAAAAACCCCTCCATCTAGTGCTCCATGACAGCCTGCTGTCAGCTCCCAACTCAACTCGTAAATTCACAACACTTTCGACTTCCATAGAACAAACAACATTTGAGAAAAAAACCAAATTTAAATTCTCAGCGTATCACTTTTCACACACACAAATTCCTCGGTATTTAGAACTTTTCGACGAAAGCGAAAATTGTAATTCTGTAACGCCATGGGTAGCATCCGTCAACTGTCCGGAGAGGAGCGTTTGCTCGTTGAGAGATGGCTGGGTAGTGAGGGTATCGTCCTGAACTCGCGTTCGCGCCGCGACACATACTCGGATGTGCGTCCCGTTGCGGAGATCCTCAAGAGGACCTATCCCGAAATAGAGCTCGAGTGCTATCCGCCTGTCAGCAGCTTCGATCGTCGCCTCCAGAACTGGCAGATCTTCTCGTTTCGGGTGCTCCTCAAGCTGGGCCTGCGTCTCCACAACGATGATCTCAGACAGTTGGCCGAAGGCAAGCCGGGAGCCGTCGACTGGGTCTTCTTCAATGCGTTTTCCCAGGCGGAAGCCCTTCCCAAAATACGCAGCTGTTCCAAGGCCCGCTCCGTGGGCGGTGGCTCCACGAACCAGCAAACCAAGAGATGGCGTCTTGTCTAAATGTATAATAATCCTTACCGAAATCGTTGGGTATGTATTTCTTTGCTACGATTCAGGGATATTCCGACTTAAGGTCTTCTCTTCCTTCAAAAGGTATTTGTTGAGTATTTAATTTACCGTAGTGCAACGAAGAAATGGGTCTTTGTTCGCCCCATCATCGTCATCGAAGCGAAAACACAGACAGCCCATAAAAGTGAAGCATGCCCCAGTGAAAAGCAGACACAGATGAACCAGGGACCAGGTGGGTGGAACACTCTGAGAGACACGCAGAGAGATAGCCCTTTAAACGTAACGTAACCCTTCGTGTCACAGATGCTACTCGATTGGGGATACGATCTGTGTGGGACCTTTATGGGTCACGAGCTTCTAGATGTCCGGGCTACACCTGGATGTCGATAGTCCATTCATCTTCAAGGCTGTTTTTTTCAGTATATTTATATACAGGTCATAGAATACTTTGCATTACCCGTACAAGTAGGAAAACCCACCATTTTCTGAATATGAATAAATTTGCTTGTCAAGACAATCCTCTTTTGGACGGTCCTCCTGTAGATCCTGTCAGCTCCTGCGAGCTCCGCAGGCGGATAAGTGAAAATTAGGATTTATTTATTGTTGAGAGTACAATAAGCGTCTTTTGTAGCCTCATTCGGTCTGTTGGAAATGCAGTGATGTGAAGAGAAAGTCCTTAAGGATTCGACCCTGGATTGCCTCCTTTGTTTTGAAGATTTGCGATAGGTATACCTTAATTAAAGGAGAACCGATTAACAATCTTACATATTTTCCGCTGTGATTCTGTGATGGGCCCGTGGCTATGGCCACGAAGTGGTTCAGCGCCCCAAGGAGTTGGCCTTGGCATAGATTCGGATTTTGTTGCCCATCAGGCGGAACAGCAGCCAATCGCTTGCTCCTGAAATTCGTACTGAAATCCTGAAAAATCCCCTTGCCGTTTGACCGTTAAAAAAATGTTTGAAGTTCACTGGCGTCATCTGTGGGAATCAAAGGGAAACTTCCGCTAAAAGCGCCTCCTATACAAGACAGTGCTGCCAGACCAGCAGAGTTCATAGAAATACTTGTATCGATGTTCCAAAGCCGCACGCTTCTATGCGATATTTATCCGATAGTTTACAAATGCAACCCTTAAGAGCAAATAAAGAATAGTTCGCGCCTAGATATATTTCAAATCATATTTCGAATTTCTAATCGTTTAAGCCCAAAAATAGACAAAAATACACCAGAAAAAGTACAAAATGGAGAGAGCAGCAATATAAATAATTAGCACCATAATAGTGCGAACCAGTACCAGTCAACCAGTACAGATCCAGCTGTTGCTCTATTATTCATTCTGTACCCAATGCGAAGTGGATTAAACTGGACATTCTTGGTACTGTAAAACTGGGTAAGAACAGGAAAAAAATATGGGTTTCAATACCATAGAGTAGCTTGAAATAACTTTAGGGCTGATATATAAATAGGCAAGCCATCCCCATTGCACAAACAACAATCACAAAATTATTCAAAATAAATGCAGGTAACCGTCGAATTCATTCCGCTTATCGCACAGAAATATCGATGTGGTGCCCATCAAAAACGGTGAGGTGAGGTTCGCAGGAGCCATTTAATGTTGCTGGGCCGTTTTGCCTCGATTTCCATACCTTTTCATACCATTCCGGCAGCATGTTTTCGATCAACATTCTCCAGCAACATGCAAGGAAGAACGGGCACTCTGGCGGGGAAAACTGAAAACTGGTCTCACAAATCGTTCGCTGCCTGTCAGCTGTTTGGTGCCCCGACTTTATAAATACACCTAGCGTGCGGACGTGTACTCCTCGCCTTCTGCAACATACGTGTAATTTTTTTTTTGTCGCACGCACAATTTGCAAAACAGTAAAATCTACGAGTGCGCGAATCCAAGCGGCGTTCAGTGCAGCTGTAGTGCACGTGTGGTTGTGTGTTCGCGTTCAAGTGTGAGTGAGTGAAGACTATGCAGATCTGAAACGGCGGTTCTCGACGAGAGGCGGAGGAGGACAAAGAGTAAGAGCACAACAAAATACAACAAGTGCAAACAACGCGCGGACTTCTTCTGACACGAAACAACAACAAGAGCCGTTGGCGGTAGAGTGTTGGAGTGTGGGTGATTTCGGCGGCGGCGACGACGTGGGAACAGGGGCAGCAGGCACGCTGTTGTTGCTAGAACATTGATATCGATATGATTAATGAATAAAACGCGGCACACGGCCTAACGGCATTTCGAGTAAATATATTGTACATTTAATACCAATGAAACACATATCACCGCCCCTGGCCCCATGGCCCTCTGGCCCACCGTCAGCACCCTATCAAGTCGTATATTTTAGGCGACGTTTCTTCTTTTCGCTTTTGCTGTTAGGTTTACGAATGGGATGGGGAATGGAATTGGAATTGGAATGTGGAATGGTAAGGGCAGAGGAACTAGCGTTGGTCTTTCGGTACGTTCTCTTCTGCCATTTCCATTGGCCATTCCTGCTGCTGCTGGTGCTGGTGCTGCTGCGGTTTTTGTGTCGCTTCGCTTTCTGCCGCCTGCAGGCCGCATAATGAGAGTGCTTCAATTTCAATGCATTTCGCTCTCGCGCGCGCTCTTTTCTGCCTTCTTTTTGTTGTTGTTGTTGTTGCTGGTGTGTTCTGTTCCTGTGGCAAGCGGCAGTCACATGCATGTGCATGAGAATCTCCAGCTGCGGCGCCGAGAAGTGTCTCCTCTCCATGTTCGTTCGTGTGTTTGGAAGGGAGTCTGCGATTTGGAATTGCGGGCCGGGCCGGGCCAGGCCAGGAATGGGGCGCTTCATTTGTTCGTCCTTTCCTCCACCCACTCACACACATACACACACACACACACATACAACCTTTCCATTTCCCCCCCGCCAGTCCTTGGGCTACATTTTCGTTTTATTTTGTCAAAGTTTGTTGCACTTTTCGCATCCTGTCAACCCAGCCCACCCAACACCCAACACCGCACACCCCTGCCCCCCTCTCGCACCCATGGTACACCCATTCTGTATTTCGTTTCCTCTCCGTTACCCGCCCCTGCCCCCGTTCATGTCCCTGTCCCCCTCCCCCTCCCAGCAGCAACAATTAGTCGCAGCTGCGAAAGAAGGGCACCAAGGCAGCGCAGCGACGCTGGCGGCAGACAAAAGCCGCCTTGCCATCTTGCAGCCCTTTTTCTCTCGCTTCTTTCCCGCTCTAGCGCTGTCTCTGTCTCAGCATTTGATACCCTCCCAGCGGATATGATGTCTTTAGCAACGTTTAGAAGGGTCTGTGACTGCAGATCCCCTACGAATGCTTAGGGTATTAGATGATGCGACCCCTCCTCGCAGGAGAGCTGAACTTCACTGCTTATTTATGTACACATTTCACTTGGCACTTGTTATATTTATACGCTCCGAACACTTGCACATGCCACACCGCCCCTCCCCTCTCCACCCTTTGGGATGAGTGTGTGTGTGTGTTGTGTGTGGCATCATCAGTATGCCAGTTGTCACTTCATCGTTTTAAATGCGCTTCATGGTTTTCAATTTCGGAAAACAAGTGGCCCAAAAGAGCTGCAGAAGTGCCCATATTACATGCCACAGCCGAAGCAGAGAAGAAGTGCAAGAAGACCTACCCACCCCCGCCACCCATCCACCCATCACCGACTGCAGACAAATGGAATTAGTCTTCCCAGCAACTGAGAAAGAGAGAGAGAGAGAAAGAAGGAAGGACGGGACGGGACGGGACGGAGAGTGAGAAGCGGTTGGATATCAAACTCAATAAAACTCAACTAAATGCAAATTTCGAATGCATCCATTCGAACACATACAGACACCATCCCCGCCCCCCAACCCCCCACCCCCCTCTTCTGCCCCGTTCCGCTAGCCCTGGCAGCAGCTGGAAAACAAAAAGAAGAAAAAATAATAACTCCAATCCGAAAGTTCCGGCCAATTCTTTGAGACGGTGTAAAATCATTATTCGTCACGCTTTTTCGTCCGCCTGGCACTGCTAGAGGGACGCGTCGCGGTCAAGGGGGTAAACATGTTCTCAGAGAAAAAACAGAGAGCGAGATAGACAGAAAGAGAGAGAGGGAGAGGAAGCTCTTTTGCATATGAGAAAGTCTTAAGAAATACAGGTAGAAATGCGAATGCAAGACAACTACCGAATGAAATACGAGCAAAAAAACTCTGAGATGTTGAAAAATTCCAGACTTAATGCCCGATCTACATATGGATCCTTCATTTGGGAGTTTCAGCCGCTTTCGGTCTCCCTCTTATATCTGATTCGAGCACATCCTTTGACCTACCTGTTGATTTCTGAAGCAAATAATTACCACACTTCCATCCTTTCCCTCCACCGCCCCCGACCACAGTCATTTAACGGCATTTTGGGAAATGGAAAAAAAAACAAAACAAAAACAACCAAAACAAAAATTAATTGTGGATTGTGGAAAACATTACGCATTTATCATCATTCCATTCATATTAACGTGGCTATCAGCATTTTTCATCATTCTCTCAAATCGCGGCACATTACGGGGGCCGGAAAAGAATATAAACGAAATGAAATTAATATCAAAAATTAAGGGGAATACTTATGAGAATATGTATATGCAAATGTCAGACACGCTACGTTGGCTGTTTGTGCTACCAAAAAAAAAGAACAATAAAACACAAAAAAGAAGAGAGAGAGAGAGAACCATTTTGATGGCCTCCAAAAGACCTCGCGATGGTCTCCCCTTCTCCCCAAGCAATTGCACAAATTGCCTCAAAGCCAGAGAACGAGAGAGAGGGAGAGAGAGAGAGACAGGCAGGCTGACATTAAGGAAACGCGAAGGAAATGCAAAGGAAACTCCTTGGCTCCATTAAAAGTTGGCCCATTTGACATCGGTTTCATCGTTCTTCTCACCATGCCACGCCCCCCCCCCCCTCTCCACCCTCCTCCTCCCAAAAAAAATATAAGTTTTAATGGCCTTTCCTGGAGTCCGCCAGTCCTGAAGTCCGTCCCTCCTTTATGCACCCTCTCGGCAGTCGTGGCTTGAAAATCTGTCTTTTGGGACACGTAAGCCCTCTCTCTCTCTCGCTCTCTCCCTTTGTAGCAGCCTCTCTTCTGAGCGGACCCGAGAGAGAGAGAGAGCGAACGAGTTAAAATTGCAAATTAAAATGAAACAAAAAAGACACAGAAAAAGTGTACAAAATTTAGCACGCTTATCAATTTATGGCATTCGCGCTCTGTAACGCCCCTCTCCCGCCCCCGCCCGCGTGACCGATCCCACACGCCATGCAGTCCGTTCGTCACATGGGCACCGGCACCGCCGCCGCCGCCGCAGTCGCCTCTTCCTCAGCAGAAACTTTGTTGCCAATTTGCATACAATGCAGTTTTTTGCAGTTAACATTTTCCACTTGACAGTTTGTTACATTTTGTGCATCTTGTTATTTATACTTATTTTTATTTTTTCACAGTCCCCCACACGACGTTTAGTACTCCGTAGTGCACCAAGATACATATAGGAAGTATATATTTCGCATTGCCAGAGAGCTATCTGTACTTTTAGGAAAATATTCAATCCAGAAATAAATATCTGTGTTTTCTTACATGTATGTCACTGCCTGCAGACAGTTTATTTACTTAATTATTCAAATATCAGACCATCTGCACTATATTCCAAAAACAATCCCAGTCCCTAGGTATCGCAGTAGTCGCATCTCGCATCTCCTCGTCTTGCGAGTGCCCCACACGCAGTGTCCGTCCTGCCTTCGACACACATTTAGTTGCAAAGTTTGTTGCACAATTTCAAAGTCAATTCATTCATTCGATTTTTCTTTCTGTGTGTTTTTTGTGTGTTTGCCTGTGTTTTCGGTTTCAACTTTTTATGCCCTGGCTCGGCTTTCAATCGATTCCACATCCAAAAGCAAACAAACGCCGCTCTCTCTCCTCTCTCTCCTCTCTCTCTCTCTCTCTCTTGCTGTCTCCCTTTCTGTCACTTTTGTTGGTTTAATCGCGCAATAATTTGGGTTCAATGACTTGAACCATTTGTTTTATATCGCATCGCATCTTTCGCTGCTCTCTGGGGGTGTTAATTACTTATTCTTTTTGTTGTTTGTTTTTGTTGTTTTAATTGTCACTTTTTTTATTGGGGCAGATCGAACGCAGGGCCACGAAAGTGACTTGACTTTCCAAAGAGAGGGGAGGACAGCCGCCGCTTCCCGCTCCTCGCTCCCCGCTCAATGGCACACAGCTGACTGGCTGATACGCAACTATTTTGATTGGCCTGCGAAGCGTACGTGTCGTCGGTAATAGGCGGCTCTTAAGCTTTTTTCGTTGGCCCTAATGATGCTATAAGCCCTGCCCGCCCGTCGGTTCATTAGTTTCTGGAGTATGTAATGACAGAACACAGACAGGACAGGAGAGGGGGGGGGGGGGGGCGGCACTGTCGCTCTTGAAGGATCGAAGAATATCGCCACCATTCACTTGTGACTGGCAGTCGTGCGTCGTGGTGAATGGTCCTCGGCATTCCTGTAGCCATTCGCTTTCGGTACATTTTGCACAGCATTCAAAAATGTATGTGTGTGTGTGTGCATGTGAAACCCTTTCTGTTAAATATTAATGGGAAATGGAAATGTCACATCTACTCGGTTGTGTCTATGGCTAAACGAAGTTCAATGTACCTCTCCCATTCCGATTCCCATTCCAATTCCGATTCCACAGCTCTACAAAGTCTTCTTCTTCGCGTCTCTCTTTCTTATTTACACAATACTCGTATTTATTTATACAGAAGTTGACATAACACAAATTGAATTATAACATTTCTTTCCTCTTCCTCTCTTTGCCGCATCTTTCTTTCCTGTTTGGCTGCTGCTGCTGCTGGCTGCTGCCGCTGCTGCAGCAGCAGCAACGTTCCGTGTATAACGCGATCAGACGTTAAGTTTTAATTAACACTTTTTGCTCCACTTGCACGGTAAAACACCCCACCCGATCTCTGGCGGATGGATGGGGTGGCTCTAAGCCACGTTTAAGTCTAACGGAGCCTTGCAGAGGGTATTACATATATGTATTACATTATATGTTGGCAGTGCAGTAGAGGGAGCGAGGAAGCTTGGGAGGGAAAGCCCTCGCATAAGCCCAGTCCCTGGCTGCACTCGTAATAAATTCTTAGTACGGCTTTTCCCTCCGTTAGAAGTTAATGTATGAGCATCATTCCGATAGAGGATGATAATCAGCAGAATATAGGATAACAGTATAGAGATGGGATGGGATCAGTAAACTTTTTTACATTACATTACAAGTTTAAACATTAATTTAACATTACTTGTTAAAAGATTATTAATTATTATTATTAAAAGGCATCATGCTGTAGCTAAATTAAATAAATAGAATTGCTATTAGTTATCGTTTAAAATATTATTTATAATTTTTGTTGTATTCTAAACATTTGTGCTACATATTCTATATGCAATTAAATTATTCTAATTTGAATTTAACTAAAATTATAATTGCTATATTTTTAAATATTTTTATTACATTTTGTATCCGCGAATTTTCGTAATATATGTATAGTTTTGGTTTTTATTTTGTGACAAAGAGACAAAGTGACAAGGAGAATGCCCGAAAACAGTACAAAAACAACATACATGTCGTGTGCATGATGCGGAACATTTGATGCTCGACTCGAGTTTGTTTGCTGTTTCCAGCGACAAAATTAAAAACGTATAAGCAGCGGTGCTGCCGCAGAGGAATAGAGCCCATTTGTAGGGTATTGCGAGATTCATTGGAATGTTGTGGCATTTCCTCCTCTCCTCTCTTTTCCATCATCCAGTGTTGCGTTGCGCTTCAGTGTGCAAATATGCTGGGGGATATTCGCTTCATTGCATCCGCTGCCCCACCGTTACGTGGCGTGGCGTTGCGTTGCGTCGCATCGTTCCGGCAAGGGCAAATCCCAAATCCCTGTCGCTGGGCCCCCGTCGTGGGTTTAGATAACGCCCTAGAACCGTTGCCTCCTCCTGCCCTCCACCCTCCACCCTCTACTGCTGCTGGCTTCTGGCTGCCTCCAGTGCTGCTGCATATTGTCTGAAGTAATTTATAATATCATGACGTGACGTGGCTCGTGCTCGTGCCTCTGCCTCTGCCTCTGCCGCTGCCGCCTTCTGCTTTTGCCTGATAAATGAGCCAAATGTCGCCGAGGAGTCAGTTGGCTAAATAATAAACTCTCTGCCTCTCTGCGAGACACAGGGCCATGGCGTTTCAGCCACGTTTTGAGTTGAAAAAAGAATGGCTATGGCTATGGCTATGACTATGGCTGTGGCCTTCCCTTCCCTTCCCCACTTGCCCCTCTCTCTTACCCTCTCGCTGTGCTTAAGCCTCACGGATTTTGTTTTCTGTTTTTTTTGCTTTGTTTTTGCGCGCTTTAGTTTTTAGAATTTTCCATCAAATCATCAACACTTCCTGCAAAAAGCGTGGCTCAACATTATTTATGCAGATTTTTCTCTTTTATTTTTTCGCCCCCGCCCCCCCTCGTTGTCTGTCTCTCTCTGACTCACTTTGGGGCAGACGAATGATGTGGCAGACAATGAGACATGGAAGACATGAGACGCATGGAGGCGCAACAAGCGTGTGAACTAGCGCCAGGCTATTTGAACAGAGTGCCACAGTGGGACAAAAGTCAAAAATTGTAGCCAAATTTTGCTCAGAAAATCCCGTTATTTCGTATTAACGTAGAATGATGTTTTTCTATTTCTTCTCCTGCCTACATGGCCCTGCACCCTATTTGAATATGATGCAGGAAATATACAGTCGGACTTTGTTCTTAGCTCGAGACAAAAATTAGGTTGTAGAATGGGATGAACAGACCGCATTCCCACACTCAGAATCTGCAATGTGCCATCAAAATATTTAAGAACGAAATTAGTACCGCATTTTCGTGATTTTGCGCCTTTCCATAATTTTCACTCGGGATCTACAACTTCGATATCCAATAAAATATATGTGTTAACAAGATAAATATATAAAATTTCATATGATCTTTGATTCGTTATATCCAGACCAATTTGAAGATTTTTACCATTTTTAAAGTTTCTTCAACTTTTGAATTATTTTTACATAATTTTTTTGTTGTCCAGTAAGTAATCTTTAAAATTGTCCAATTAATGGAAAAGATATGGCATTTATTTTAGGAAATCAACTTGCTATGTACATACATACATTTTCGTGCTGCTGTTCCCTGCCCCACCATTTCCGAACCACTGTGCAGCAGCGGAGCAGAGTGGAGTGGCCGAAACGAAATGCCATTAAGCTTAAGTTGAGCATAACACGAAAGAACAAAAGCAGCTGAGAACCGAGAGAGCTGTTTGTGGAAAAACGCACACAAAAAACGAAAAAAAAGGAAAAAGAAAAACATCCATTCCATGCAGCATACTAGGAGTATTATAATAAAAAGCAAAGTCCCATCAAATAAAGTAGGGAAAACTCTTCTCTCTCCTCATATGCATAAACAATTTAATGCGACCGTGTGGCTTGCTGGGATGCTGGATGAATGTTGGATGGTGGATGGTGGATGGTGGATTGTGGATCCAGAGCAGGGAGCCCTCGCCCCCTCCTGTTTGGCAATACAATAAAATTTACACGCTTATTAATTTTTACAAGACTTTAACCGACACTTGGGCTCACACAACCGACCGAAAAGAAGAAAAACAACAACTGTTGGCAGGAAATGTGGAGCAATGTGTGTGTGTGTTTGAGTGTGTTTACCCTTTTGCCAGCAAACACACACCCATATCCACATATCCACATTTCCACACCCACATCCACACACTCCTCCTCCGTGTAGCACCTCTTCAAACAAAACTTCAACTTGCTTTTCGGTATATTTCCCTATTTGAAAGAGTTGACGCGGGGGTGGGCGCTGAAAGTAGTGAAAAGTGGGGTAGTAGGGGTAGTGGGTAGTGGGTGGCGGGTGGCGGGGTCTGGTTGTGGATGAAAAGGGGTTGCTCTAGTAACTCGCAAAAAAAAAAATTACTTTCAACTGTTGGGCCCTTCTGGGTAAATATATAAGCCACATTTTGGCATGCAAAATATGGCCAAAAGGAATTTTTATTTTTTTATTTATTTTTTTTTTTTGTTAATATCAAAACTTTTCGACATACGAGCGAAAAATTGAAGAGACTGCGAGAGAAGGAGAGAAAGCCAAAAAGGGAAAATGGGAAGCGGAAGGGCGAAGAACCAAAGAGAAACGGAAGCAAACCCTTGAGGGGTTCACTGTCATATGTGGAAAGCACATTTTTGCATTCCCAGACACACACGCCCCCCCCGCCCCAAAACAACTCCTTGGAATGACCAACAAGTTGGCACGGATCAGATGCCAGGAAGCACAGAGACAAGAGACAGACAGAGAGGCGCTCAGACATGCACACACACATACACACACACACAAAGAAGCAGTGGGAATGCTTTGTGTCGAGGCTCACGGGAATCGACATGAAGATACCCCGCTACTCAGTAAACAAGTCTCACTGGAAGAGAGCTGGCGGTGGACAGATGATGCTCAGAGAAAAACACACCCATATTCAAATTAAATACGCGGTTTATAAATAAAAACTTGTGAAATTAAATTTAATTCACTCTGATAAAAAAAATTAATTTATTAAAATTATGCAACCGATATTTATTTTTAATATAAAATACTTTCAAGTAAATATAATATATATTTATTTCTTAAGTCTAAATAGTAAATATATTTAAATGAAATATTTTCATAATAATGCCAAAATGTGAAAGCAATTTCACTTTACAATTTCCATTCTTGGAGCATATGTATATATATAAAAATCGAAAAGGCTCTTTTGTGTGAGGTCGTAGATCCACTCCCCTTGCCTAATATACCCCTGTCCTAATCCCAGTTCCTTCGAGGGTATAAGAACTGAATGTTTAATTGAGAATAACAGGAGCGCACCCCACCCTCTCCGTATACGAGTGCACAATGTTGTGTGTGTTTCTGCTCCTACAGGGCTAAAGGTGAATCATTCGAAAGGAATGAACGGAGTGAAAGGAGTCAAAGGGCGGAGTTTGAGGTGGGTGCAGAGACGACCGCAGTTGACGACAAATTGCAAGCTTTCTTTGGAAAGTTTCTCGTGTCCGGAACAGAGTTTTGGGGTTAAGAAAATTGCATGCGAGTAATGGAACGAAAAAAAACACACACACCCGAAAACCTCATGAGAGAGATGATTTGTGCAAAAATGTTCATTCTGTGGCTGCTTCGGGGTCAAAAGTTCCAAAGGGGAAACGGCTTCTTTGCCGGCGAATCATCAGGAATTCGTTACAGAAGGCCCTGCCTTCTGAATGAATAAATGCTAAATTAATTTAGTTCGAGGGGGTGGGGGAATGGAATAACTTTTATTCCAGTGTAATTACGGTTTCTAAATGCGGAAATTTTGTGAGGAAAAAGGAATGCGAATGCCAGTTTCTGTGCCTCAAAGGTCTCACTGGGAGCAGTTAGTTCTAGCAGTGGAAATAGTTCTCAAGAAGCCAGGTATCGTTTCTGTGTCTAATTTGGTTTCTGGGGAAACGGCAATGGTCTGCAATGGTTTTCCATGAACCCAATGATGTGTTTTATGGGATAACATTCGCATAAAGCTGGCATCGTTATGCAAATACTATTTGATGTGGGGTCTTCCCCTAAAGAAGAATTCATCACACGCAACTCTTTATCTCTGTTACTCCTGCCCTTCTGCTCCGCCCCTCTCACTCTGTCTTTTGATGTTGTAACTGGAAAAGTTCTGTATTTAAGGGAATTATGCTTGAGCATCTGACACGTCGGCCGCACTCTCGAGAGTTGCCAGGGACTTGGCAGTTGGCAGTTGTGAAGTGCTGCTGCCCCGACTACAGCTCCCAGCTGCCACTGCCTCTGCCTCTGCCACTTCCATTGCCCCTGCCACTGCCACTGGCAACGCTCCTCAAGAGGAGGCAAGAGAAGCCCCCGTGACGAATGTCCCCTCAGAATTGTACGAGATGCACTCGACGAGGTACAGTTGAGCTTCCCCACGGCTCGAGAAGGATTTTTGAATGGCAAAGATATAATTTATATCACATTTTGTAGATATGCATCCAACGTTGAATTTTCTCTGTGTTGGTGGGTGTGTTTGAAATATAGTAAATGTATCCGTTTATTTATGGGAACATTTGTGCGAAGCCCATCCATTAGCAGACTCCACTGTACTGCTGCTGCATGTGTGACCCAAGCCACTTAGACCTGTGGAAACAGCTGGTAAATGTCTTGTGTCTAAGAAGCTTACGCTCCCGTCCCCCCATCCATCCATCCCCAGGAGTCACGTTCTCAAGTCATAGTGGTAGTAGTAGATTTCTAATCAAATATAGTACCACAAATGACAAAAAAAGAAGAGTAATATGCGGTTGTTTACGCTTTTTACGCTTCTGTTTGCTGTCATCTCTTTCTGCTTTCTGTTTTCCGCTCTGTCTTCTGTTTTGGGATTATTAATAACAAATGTTCGATCATCTGTTTGCAGGTATGACGGAGGAAATAACCGAAAATTGGAGCTATTATCTGTATATATCGCTAACACTGGTCCCAGTCTACTTGGCGTTTCGGCTCATCAAGACCCTCGGCTGGCAGCTCTTTGTCAACAACTGAACAAACACAGGACACAGCTCGCTCCCCGTTCCATTCCGTGTGGCATCCCAACCAGGTGCAGGTGTTGCACCTACTGCGGCAGTCGGGGCAAACAACAAAAAGCAAAGGTGCGTAGTCACTCGAGGTTTCCACATAGATGCAGTCCGGTGTTGGGTAGTCGAGTGCAGCAGCAGCAGCTAGAGAGTCGTGGATCGCGACTAAAAAATATTCAGTGGCGAGGATTAAAAAATCCAGTGATTGGGAATTGGTGATTCAATTTAAATTGGTACATCAAGGAGATGGCCATGATGCCCAAGTAACGCTCTTTGAAAAAATCTGCATATAGTTTGAGATTTTAAATAAATAAAAAATTAATTCATTTAGCAAAAAAAAATTAAAAATGCATAAATTTTAAAAACAAATTAGAAAAGTATAAATAAACAAAAATTAATAAACAAATTGAAAAAATTAAATAAAGACAAATTCGGAATACAACAAAATTAATACATTTAAAAAAACTATTAAAAAAACGTTTGAAAAATTCAAATTAATAAATTAAAATGAATACAAATTTAGTACAAAAATAAATGAAATACAAGAATGTTAAATAAACATTGTTTGGAATAAAAAAAAAATAAAATTGTATTGGAATTCACTCTTGCAAATCCAAATCCTTAAGATCGATACAATTTGAGTTTCGTTAAATGACTACAACTTAATCCACGGCTAACCTTCAATATAGTGGTGTTTCAGCTGTTTTTGTATTATATGTTAAAACTACCGAAACGAACAATAAATATTCATTCAAATCGGTCTAGCCGGCTGGTTCTCATGGTGTTGGGAAGACTTTTCCACCGGTGGCATACATACATACATAAATCTTCAAGAACACCAAGTAGCCGCACTGTTCGCTACGATTGTAGGGTATATAAAAAGTTGTACGCAAACAATAATTTTCTTTCACTTAAAAACTATTTAAATATGCATTTTTTTGTGTTTTTGTGTGTTTTTTGCAGGTGAAATACAACAAAGTAAATTATAACAAAATGCAATAAAGAAAAGTGGAAGCGAAACAGAAGCAGAAAGAAGCCAAGAGGTAGAGCGAGAGTGAAGGAGAGCGATAAACAAGAGGGGGCCAGCTGCTGGGATTTGTTTGGCCAAGAAGCAGGCGCTGCCTTGGCCAAAAGAAGCAAACAAAGGACGAGGCAATGCCAAGCAATCAACGTCATAAACAGGAACAGAAGCAGCAGGATCAGGACCAGGACCAGCACCAGTACCAGCATAAGAAGGAGCAGGACCACAGTGGCCGCCGTAGACGCAGTCATTGCGGTGGCATAACAGAGGAGCGGCAGCAACAACTGGAGCAACGCAGTCAGCATCAAAACCAGAAACATCTGCTGTAGGGCTTCCCTTTTGCCGCAAAAACCCAGGACTACTCCTCCAACGCCCCCAACGCCACCTCCTGCTAGAGAGCAAACAGTGAAGCAGAAAGAGCGAAAGCAAAGCCAAAGCCAAAGCTAAAGCAAAACAACTCGCTTTGAGGACTGGGTACGCTGTACGGCTCTGTACATGCCTCAAGAAAACCAATTTACATATTTAAGCTTTGGGCAAACGAACGAGGAGGAGGATAGAGCCAACTAGAAGACCACTCACTCGTCAATAAAAAGGCGACGACGACGAGGGGTGTAAGAAGGAGCTCCGCTCCGCTCCCTCCCCCCAGCCCAACCGCAGCCAAGGAGTCAGGCACCAGGCACCAGGCCCCAAGTGGCAGGCGGCAGACAGCAGACGGCTGGAGTCGTCAGGGGCAATTCAAATCAAAAAGCAGTTAGCTCCAACACCTTCCAAGTCGAAGTAGAAAGAGAGCGGGAGAGAGCCAGGATGCGATTGCCATATCGTAATAAAAAGGTCACCCTGTGGGTGCTCTTTGGCATCATTGTCATCACGATGTTCCTATTCAAATTCACCGAACTGCGCCCCACCTGCCTCTTCAGGGTGGATGCCTCCACCAACGAGCTGTCCTCCCAAATGGTCCGCGCTGAGGTATGTACCCAAATCTCGGCCCCCCACACATCGCATCCAAACACACACTCGCCCCCGCCTCCCCCAGAAAACATCTTGGCATCCTCGTGGGCTCAACGTGCGTTTCGAGTGTGTAAGAAAGTTTTGGGAAAAAGAAAGTTTTCTTCCAGCTACTCGTACGAGCAGCTAGATAATGGGAAACCCAAAAAGAGGGGGAGAGGGAGAGGGAGGCATCTTCCTTGCAGGTGTAGAAACAAACTTCTGTGGCATTTACATATCAAACATTTGTTCGCCCAAGGACTTTGCTTATTTGATAATTTAATCAATTTGATGGCAACTCCGGAACGAAATTAGTTTCAAATTGAAAACATCTACCTTTAGTGAGTTTAATTTGTGTGAGAACTAAAGGATATGAAGGAGTGCCGGAGTATCTGTCATTCGTTTGATAACAATTGCGAGTTAAATGTAGTCGGAAGCAGCCTCATTTTGATCATTTTGAAAACCCAAAACCCAACAAAGATGAACTTTCTTAGCCATCAGATTAATAACTTGTTCGATAAAACAATATATTTTGTTGTTTAAATAATCGATAATTGTCTTTTTTCCAATAAATAACTTTAAAATATTTGATATTTTAACGTTAACGCGTGAATGGCAAACCAATAGTTGATTTTCTGTATTCAAGCTGTCCAAGATTACTCTTTAAAAACTATTTAAAATTTACTATTTTTATTTCTTCCATAATATTGGAATATTTCCGATTCACATTCTTCTAAGACAGCGGTAGAAACAGCCTCGCCCACAAAATACATATCGTGTGCATGATTTGTTTATTTTTTAATAATCCCCCAATTTTTGGGCTTGTTGTACTTGTTTTCGATTTCTTTTTGGGAGTTGGTCGGAAAATACTTGTCACAAAACGCTCGCAGCGTCCCATTCGCTTATGGGGCAGCAAAAGCAACGAATGATGGGCGAAGGAAGAGTGGCCAGTGGAAGGGAGAAGGGTAGCAATTCAGCTGTAATCCCAGTTTGACCCCCGATGGACGTTTGTGGCATCCGCGATTGATTCGGTTATGCGAGGCAGAAGCAATGTAATTGAATATTCAACTGCAAATACAGTCCCGTGACGCACTGTGGTGACTGGGTCCCGGGGGCGCCGGGCACCAAACGCTGGCAGTGATAAATCAAAGGAAAAAATACTCGTACAAATCATATAGGAATCGTAGGAATAGTAGAACCGAAAGCAGGCTAACTAATTTCATGTTGGCTGAGCATACAGAGTGAAGTGGAGTGGTAAAGGGAGAAGGCCCCGTTCCATTTGCGGGGAAAGAGAGTGGCCATCCATCCATTCCATCCTTCCCCCCGACTGACCGACCGACCGACCTACCGACCGCACACGCAGACCAAAGCAAAAGTCATTGAGGGAATTTAACTGGTTATCGGATGACCGAACACTATTTTGTAAACATTAGTCCAAGCCAAAATGGTCCTCATTGGACGTTGAATACTATAGGGAGGCAGGGCGGAATGGATGGGAAATGGAAAGGGCAGAGGCAGAGGAGGAAGAGGAGGAGGAAAAGCCATTGATTAGCATTGGGAATATCGAAGGCCATAAGGAGCTTAGAACCGGACCAGGGACCAGAAACCAGAGACCAGGGACCAGAGCCATGACTCGCACACGAAAGACAATACCGATTGAGATGTGTGTGCTGAGATAGACAAAATTTCACTTTTCCACTTCTATTTGCATTTGCTCACAGAACATTAGCACATCTTTTGGCTTTAACCCAGAGGTGGAATTTAATTTCTTGGCATTTCTGGTTTGTCCGTAATTAAGGGAACAATGAAGCCTTCTGCTGCCCTCTGATGTTTGCCTTCTGATGTGGGAACTCCATTCCAGTTGATTTATCCTCGAAATTGAATTTTGATATGTTTGATGAGTGCAAATTCGTAAATTTTGTAATCTTCAATGTGCATGCATGCGATGTGCAAATATCC
This sequence comes from Drosophila helvetica, assembly GCA_963969585.1. Classification (NCBI taxonomy): domain Eukaryota; kingdom Metazoa; phylum Arthropoda; class Insecta; order Diptera; family Drosophilidae; genus Drosophila; species Drosophila helvetica. Next base: position 14,313,262 of record OZ018401.1, on the reverse strand, counting down.
TATCTAATAGCCAACTGGCATACACCCAGAGAAAAACGCACTTAGATTCGAATGTTGCCAATCAGCTCGTATAAAATATAATTCCAAGTGTCTAATATTCGAATCTAAGTGCGTTTTTAAATACCCGTAGTATTCCGAACTATTTCTGTTGCTCCGAAGCTTGTCCTTTGGAAGCCTGAATTGAATGAGTGAAAGGACTGCAATGACAATGTGGATATTCTTTGTCCATAGCACCAATCATCACTTTCGGATGAGCGGAATATTCAATATTTGAATCCGTTTATCTCGGGCCTCTTGAAGATTGAGAGTTCCGTTTCAAATCAATGTGAATCCTATTCAATTTCACTTTGTATATATTTAAAGCCGAATATTTATTCGACATATGCGAGTGTTTCTTTTTACTTTACCTTTTTTCGCCGAGTGTACGCACATACCCGTACATAGGAATGCATCGCGTATCTGCGATGTAAGACTAGAATTAATTTCTTAATTAATGTTTATTTTTAAATCAGCAAAACATACAAACATTCCTTAATTTGATCAAATTAATGACACACACCGCAGACACTGTACAGATACAGATACAGATACGAGTATCATATCAATAAAAATCGGGGAGTGCTTTCCCCTTCAGTTTGTTTTGCTTATCATTAGCCAATGCCCATTTGATTAGATAGGAGCCCTCAAGCCCGAGAGCTATCATAGATATCGGTGCTCCAATAGCAGAAACCCCTAACTCATTTATAATCGATAAAGGAACACCGATCGATTTCCCATGACGAATCGCGATAACACGCGATAGAGAGGAGCGCAGAAGTGGTTGGGGAAGGGCTCTGCGAGGCAAGACCTTTAACTTTTATTGACAGTTTGAGTTCTATTTTTAGTAATTTCCATCACATTATGGCCCGGCCCCGGCCCCGGTCCCGTCCCCATACCCTCCCTAACCACGGAAGACATTTTCCAGATATTCTTCTGTCATTTTCCCTTCCTTTTTTGACGCTAATGCCTACGAAGGCGTTAACACCTGCGCTAACTCAAGCATCAAACCAGTCCTCCCTCCCCCACACCGCCGTCCTTCTGCCATCATCATCATCCGCTGAGCCACGTAATTTTCCCCTCGCCTGCCTGCCACATTTTCTCTAATTTCATTTTTTCTCTCTCCTCCAACACGGACGGACGTACGCCCACGCCACGCCATGCCATGCCACCCCGATGCCCGTGCAGAAATACGTCACGGATGACAATCAGCGCGTTTATTCATATAACCGGGAGATGCCTTTAATATTCATAGGCGGCGTGCCCAGATCTGGTACGACGCTGATGCGCGCCATGCTGGATGCCCATCCTGATGTGCGGTAAGTATTGTTGCTCCTCACAGAGTCCTTCAATTTGCAACACACTGAAATCGGTAACTGGATAATACTTACACGAAGGACGCGATACCCTTTAGCACGCCGCGGCGCTGGGAACTGTTCAATTAGTGTAGAGTCCTGGCAATCGTTTGGGGTCATCCTGCGAGCATCCTGCGATGCCAAAGAAGCACTCAAAAGTGAGCCTTAAAGTGTCTTTGAAACTAGCAAAAAACAACGGGAGAACTCTTTTTCGATCAATAGAATCTATACTTGCCTTTTTCAAGTATACAAAATTGTAGCATATTTTCTTAGCCTTTTGCATAAAGTGTATCCTCCTCTATTGTTGGTCCCACAGGGAAAATATTGTAAATTTTAATATTTGCATTTTTTTCTCCCGGTTTCCCTCTGGGTTTCCTGTGTGGCCCTGTGCCTTCGCCTCCGCCAGATTCCACGGCCACAATTCAATATATTCCGTGTTGCCTGTGGCAATTTTTCCTTCTGCTGCAGAGACAGCAGCAGGTCCTCCTCTCTATCTATCTCTCTCTCTCTCTCTCCACCTCGCTGTTCCTGTCGGGGACTTTTCCCCATTTACCCCCATACATTTCCCTCGTATTGCCATAATTTCTTAAGTTTCCCTTTACGCATGAGTAATTAGCCACGAAAATTGTGCAATCTGAAAATGTAAAGGCCAAAAGCAGAGCAGTGAAAAAAAAGGAGCTTTCGGCCTCAGCCTCCTGTTGCCTTAATTTTTTTAGCCGCATATATTTTTTTTTTATTAACAATTTGCCTTTCTGCAGTCCCAGACCAGGGCCCTGGGCCAGCCTCATGCCCATCCATGGTCTATCCAGGATGGGAGCTGTCCGTTGACAGGGAGTTCGGGCTCGCTCTTTCTGATGGCTGCACAGCACAATTTCCGCTATTTAAAAACCTACTTCCCCACCTCCCCCCCCTCCCGCATCTACCACGAGTACAGGACGGAAGAGACTGTGGGATGTGGAAACGCGATATGGAAGGGCGATTTTAGTTGCGAAATAGGTTCAGCGAGCGCCAGGTTGAGGCCAGCACTTTGTCCCTTTGTTCGTCCCAAAAATTCTGTAAAGTTTTCGCAAGCTTCTGTGTGTGTGTGTGTGTGTGGGGGGGAGGCAGACTGACAGTCGGCTTCCTGGCTCTAACGCTCAGATTAAATCTAGTATCTGGTGTGTACTTGTAGCATTTAGCATTTTAGCATTAGGACTTGGCTTCAACTCAATTAGTGTGAGTCCTCGGTAAGCCATAGGAATAATTTGTGGGATTTGTGTGTCTGTGTGTGCCCCGCGGGGCACGGGGCCCACGGGCCTTACGGTTGATGTTGAGGTGTGAACACACACAAAATGCGTTTTGTGGCCTATCCGATTTGACTGTATGAGCTCTTAATTCCTTAACTTTTGAGTGCGCAATATTAATGCAAGACTTTACTTGCACAGACTTAATGGGTAGCTAATGCTAAAGCAGAAAGTACTTGGCAGAAGGAAAGGATTTGGGATCCTTCAAAGCAGCAGCACAGCACAGCCCAGCACCACTTGCGGCAGTACCATCCATCCGCTGGCATGCTGGTCGACTGCTGCAATCAATGAGCCAGTGCGATATTTATGATAATTTACGCAATCAGCGTACCAATTTTTTGTGCATGCTCTGAGCTTGATTACTAGCTTTGGTTCGTGGTTCCTGGTTGCTGGTGGCTGGTGGCTGGCTTCTGCCACTGGGACCGGGACTGGGACTGGAGTTCAAACGATTCGTTTGAAGCCCTTCATAGTTGAGTGAGCTTTGAGCAGCCCAAAAGGAGACCAACAACAGAGGAGCTGCGGGTAAAAAATTGGGAGCCAAATGAGAGTTATGCATCAGACATCCAAGCCAGCAGCCGCCCAGCAGCCGCCCAGCAGCCGCCCAGCAGCCGCCCAGCAGGGTGGGGTCCCGTTTCATTTTGCCGATTGCATTAGGAGGTGGTTTTTCGGTCTGGTTTTTCCTTGTTCCTCCTGCTGGGCCCAGACCGATGAAGTCCTTGCTTCATCCTGTTGTTGCCAGGCGATATCATGAACAGTTCCAAACCAAACCGCTACACGATACGATGCATATATGCAACCTGCTGCTGCTGCTGCTGCTGCTGCTTCCACTTCCACTTCTATTTCCACTTACTTTGTGTTTGTTCTCTCTCTCCCTCTCTTTCTCTCTTCTTCTCTCCCACTCCGACCGTCTCCGGCACCCGTTCTTTGTGTGCGTGTGTGCGGTACAGCTGCGGGCAGGAAACGCGCGTCATTCCACGCATCCTGCAATTGCGCTCGCACTGGCTGAAGTCCGAGAAGGAGTCGCTCCGCCTGCAGGAGGCTGGCATCACCAAAGAGGTCATGAACAGTGCCATAGCGCAGTTCTGTCTGGAAATCATTGCTAAGCATGGCGAGCCGGCGCCCCGTTTATGTAACAAGGATCCGCTGACGCTGAAAATGGGCTCCTATGTCATCGAGCTCTTTCCGAACGTAAGCATAATGCCATCCCACACCCTTCCGAAACCCACCCCAACCAGAGAGCGGAATCTTACGTCAGCCCAGGCTCCTAGGCTGCCAGGCTCCCATTCTGTATCCTGCTGTGATACAATTTCCTCCGCCTTCTACATTTTCCCCCTCTTTGCAGGCTAAATTCCTGTTCATGGTGCGCGACGGCCGGGCGACAGTTCATTCGATTATATCGCGCAAGGTGACAATCACCGGGTTCGATTTGAGCAGCTACCGCCAGTGTATGCAGAAATGGAATCACGCCATCGAGGTGATGCACGAACAGTGCCGGGATATCGGCAAGGACCGTTGCATGATGGTGAGTACAAGGAGTCCCGGTCCCGATACCGGTCCCAGTATCGGTCCCCACGTGACAAGCCAATCAATGATGGAGCACCGTAACTGGTTCCATCCGCAGAGGAAATCACAAAAGAGTCTTCTCATATATATACATACATTTCTATTTTAATGCCTTAAAGAGCCAAACTGAATGTTTGGCTACATATAGTATGTATACATATACAGCTTTGAAGATATCTTAATTGTCTAAATATTCTAGATGGGATCTACATTGGGAAATTTTGCATAAATTATTTCTCTATTGGAAGAACGTTCACATAATATTGAATTTAATATTCAGCCAGTGAAAATATTTGATTTAAATATATTTCATATTTAAAATAAATATCTCTCATAATTAAAATCCGATTAAATGATTTCAAAAGTTACTCATTTTGTAAACCCTCTTAAGTAGATTCTAGCTAAAAATCTTTTGAATTCATTTATTTTTTGACGCATTTCGGTGAATATCCCAAAATGGTTCCATTATTAATGGTCACATATTTCTGTTCAGGTCTACTATGAGCAGCTGGTGCTGCATCCAGAGGAGTGGATGCGCAAGATACTGCAATTCTTGGATGTGCCATGGAACGATGCGGTCCTGCATCACGAGGAGTTCATCAACAAGCCGAACGGGGTGCCGCTCTCCAAGTGAGTTTTTGCCAGGCCATAAAACACATTTCTGATTACATTGTATCGCTAAACCCTAACCCATTTTTATTGCCGCATTAGAGTGGAGCGTTCATCGGATCAGGTTATCAAGCCGGTGAATCTGGAGGCGCTTTCCAAATGGGTTGGCCAGATACCGGGCGATGTGGTGCGCGATATGGCCGATATAGCGCCCATGCTGTCCGTGCTCGGCTATGATCCGTATGCGAATCCGCCGGACTATGGTAAGCCAGATGCATGGGTGCAGGACAACACGTCGAAGGTAAGGTGCAGCCCCCACAAAAACGAAAACAACAGCAAAACAGCACACACACGAAAACAGGCTGCAAAACGATGGAAAGGACTTCATGTCCTGTCCATCTCCCGTTTGGCACGAAACGCATTTTAAGCCCTTGCAGTGTCACGCTCTCTGACTATCTCTCTCTCTCTCTCTCTCTCTCGCTCTCGCCCTCGCTCTGTCATCCTGTTATGACGGCCCTCTCCCTTGGGAAGGGGGGGAGGTGGGGAGGGGAAGAGCTACTTTCTGCGTGCCTCCCCCTGCTGGCTGTGCTCCTCCATGCATGCTCTTGTTATCTTTCACCTTTTCCTTTTTCCCTCCAACACATCCACCCCCACCCCCACCACCGCCATGTCATTGGCATATTTTGCACTCCTTCAGCCCCCCCCCTTACACTTTTTGTGGATCGTTGGGATGGGGGGAGAGGCACAGACATACGCCTTACATCACACGTTTTGCAACACTCTTTATTTATTCTCTTTTCTTTCTTTCATCCTTCTACTCGATTTCGTTTTCTGTGTGTGCGATTTGTGTTTTGTTTTGTTTGTTTTTTTTTTGTGTTTTGCACTTTGCCTTTGCCTTTGCCTTTTCCTTTTTTTTAATGTTGTTGTTTTTGTTGTGGCTGTTGGTTGCACCCCTGCAATGCCCCCGTTTATTTTCTTTAACTTTTTTTTTATTATGTATATTCCTATTTTTTCAGCTAGCTACTTTGATTCTTGTTCCTATGCCAACGATATATCGTACTTATTTGTTTTTTTTGCTCTTCTTATTGGTCCTTGCTTATTGCTTACGTATGTATATGAGCCCAGAGGTTTCGATATCAATACGGAGGAGAGCCACCCATGGGAAGGCGATGGCAATGGGTATGGGAATGGGAATGGGAATGGGGACTACGTACGTAGGCACGGGGTACAGCCGAAGGGAATATGATGACTATGATTACGATGATAATGATGATGGGAGGTGGAGAAACCTCTGGAATGGATAGAATGGTGCGGCGGGTGGGGGCGGTTCCTGGGGCAGCTTTGAAGATGCGAGCATGTTGGGTTTCATAAGAATCGTAGAGTAGGAAGCGTGAAAATTATAATTCCTTCAAATTGGAGACTTACTGAAACTAAATATGACTATTTAAACTATAATTAGCATGATGTTGACGTGCAATAATTGTACTCTCAAGTGAGCCTTGTTACGCTCAGGAAACGCAGTCCCACAGAGGGGCGGGGAGTGTGAACATGAACAGGTGGGGTACAAGCAGGAAAGGAAGAGAAACAGGGAGTAAAATCAGTTTTATTGCGTGCACAAAAATCTCTTATGGAAATGTACAGAGAAGAGGTTCAACCATTTTCAACCGCCTGACCGATTTCGATTTATTTTTTATGTAGATTTCTGTAGTATTAATGATACGAAAAAATACCTTTATGTTTTAGCATTCAGGCATTACAAAATGTATAAATTCGATAATACTCAATGATTTATTAATTTACTTAAACATTAGCTCTAAGGGAATAATAATTCATTGGGAATAATAAATATTATAACTAATAGCGGATTAGAGTAGCGTTTAGATTGCAATTCTTCAGAAAGTTACAGATAGTACCGATATTAGCTTTATTCTCATACAGTAGCAAGTACAGAAGATTAAGATTGGTCTGGAAGAAAGATAAAGAACCGATATTGGTAAATTTGCCTAATTTGGTTCTAGATTCGATATCTGTACTAAACTGAAGACTATAATTCGCATCAATTCCAAAAAGTCAACGTAAAGGTATATTGAATGGACACAAGAGACACACGACCATCTGCCAAACACACACAGACGGACAGACGGACCGGACCGATAGTCTGTCTATTGCCCAACAAGTAAATAAAAGCCATCCGGCAGCAGCAGCCAAAGCGGCAGAAAAGAGCACAGCCTTTTTGTTTATTTATTCCAAAAAAAAAAATGATGTGTCGGCAAAGATTGCGGCAATGTTTAAATACTATTTCGCATTAAGTTTCGATCTGAACCGCTTGGCAATCGCCAATCGGCCATGCGTTCACATTTTGCTCGAATGGCTTTTGGTTAGCAATTACAGCGCCCTGAGGTCACAGTAGAATTGCGCTGTGGGCCAATGCGGCTGTCACATTACGCATATTCGTGTTCGTAGGCGGGGGGCGGCTGTAGGGGGGTTCCTCCTCTGCCATCTGACTGAGTGGCATGTTCATTCGGATGATGATTCGGCCACAGATGTTGCCCGCGGGTGTCCGCCTTCCCCACAAGATTTAATTGAAATTTTTGGTCGGCCAGGGAGGAACTTGAAGCTGACCAGCGGTGCGATGTGGTGCAGAGTGGTGGATGTGGATGTGTGTGTGCCCTCTAGACTACATCTGCCCCATCCTCGCCCCTGCCGTGGTGCTCGCTCTCGGACTCTCTGTCTGTTTGCCAGTGCATCCTGCTGAGTTATGTCCTGCCCAGCGACGCGTTAAATTAGCTGCTAATTAATTAGTCCACTCGACTCGAGTTGAGTTAACTTAAGTTGAGTTATTTCCTCTTTTTTCTCGCTTTTTTTGCATATTTGTTCGTCCAAGGAGTGTCTCATAAATTAAAATTGCATCAGTGTCAGCGCCAGACCGATGGTGATAGTAGCAGACCCAGGACTCTGGTCTCTGGTCTCTGAGATTATATCCCGGGTGCACACTTAACTGGATACTCCACTCTGGCGTGGGGGCTGCAGTCTGGGTCCAGGGATAGACAGACGGAAACAGGAACTAAACGGAACGGAGGTCCTGGACTAGCGAGTCGGGACTAAACCGTTCAGTTTTGGGATGTGTGTGCAGCCATATACACCGTGACTGCACTTTTCAACTCGATTTGCTTTCACCTTTCACTGACATTCTGTCGGGCTTACTATATATATTTTTGTTGTATTTTTTTTAATTTTTTTTTGTATTTTTCCCAGAATTTTTGTGTTTTTTTATTGCGCTGTCACGGCGGCAATTTCTGTTTGACAGTTGAAATTGCAATGTTTCCACGCTGTTGGCAGCGGGGAGGCGCGACCAGTGGGGGGCAACACATCAGACAGCTTATGGCATAAGTGGCAATTTATACATGCATGCCACCGCCAACAGAGAGCGACAGTGGCAGGAACGAGCGGACAGGTGAACGGACAGACGGAGAGAGAGAGTGAGAGAGAGCCGGACAAAGTTAAGTCAACTTTTTCAATCCCCGTAACAGTTTGACTGGCGATTCCTGACGCCACATAATACCTGTCACCAGTGCCACACGGCCACACGGCCACCTGACACCTCCAACCATAACCGTAACCGTAGTCGTAGCCGTAACAAGGCTGCAACGCAATTAATATCAATTGAAAGTCCGCCAATTTCATTATATTCCTTAATTTATGTTAATGGCAAATATTTTAATTAATTGACGTGGCTGCTCCTCCACCTTCTTGCTGGTCGAGGTGTCTGCGCACATTTAATATTTTATCCATATTTGCATATTTCATATTTGTGCAGTGAACATAATAAGTGCGGGAGGAAAATTGCACGCGAAAATGGAAATCAAAATAACGAAAGGGAAATACCCTCAGGCAGGGCACCAAATGGGAGACCAGCAAATGTAAATATACATAAGAAGAGACCGATGGAAAAAATCCTCGTGGAAAGCAAATATGGAGAAGGGGCAGTCCAGAATGACGCGGGAAAAATCTGTAAAATAAAAAATTACCACATTGCAAAAATACCAGAGAAAATTGCGAAGGGGAAAAAATGCGAATTGCGAAAAGAAATTTGCTACATAAAAAAACGGTGGCAAAAGCAAGATTAAAAAATGGCCAAGGAAGATTAACAAACGGCATTATTCAATTAACTACAACAGCCTTAAAAGATACACAAAACCAATTTTTTTATAAGCAAATATGGAAATGGAAACATTAATTGTTTTCCCAGTTTTTGTCATTCTTTAAACATTTTTTAGTGATTATTCGGAATACTTAAATGAATTTAATCGGAAAACAAGGGGAGGAATGTATATAAAATGATGTGATGTGAAAATGGGAGCATAAGAAAGAAAATACATTACATATGTATATTTGATGGAAATCTTTTTGTATGGCGCAAAAGATGGTCACTTTTCATACGAGTATGGCTGGAAATCTTTCGGATATTTTTATGTATAGCCACATATTTTCCGCTTGAATCGTGACAACGCAAAGTTGAACAACAATTTGCGGTGCTCGAAAGTTTCCGTTTTTGGCAATGTTCTGAAGCTTAATTGTGCAGCTGCTGGCATATGTGTGGCTGCTGCGTGGCTGTGCGGATTGGGGAGCGACCATAATGAAGCGTCGACCATCGGCAGCAGCTGCTCACAGGGGGGATATAATCCACAACATTTATATTCAATCCTCATATGTATGTGGGCCTGCAGATATGTGTTTAAAATATTTAAAGGATAATTGTATCTACGATAAACACATACGCATAGTACTCGTATTTATGCAGTCGATTAATTTGTCTGTCCATTTTGCAGGTAAAGGCCAATCGAAGACTGTGGGAAAATAAGGCCAAGCAAGTGCTCCAAATGAATCCCAGGTCGAGTGAGGACGCTGATAACGACAACATACACAATATAATTGACACTAGAAACAACAACAACAACAACATCAACAAAAATAATATTAATAATGATATGAACATATATAATCTGTACAATATCAATAAAATTATACCAGTAGAAGAACAAGAACAGCAGCATCAACTGCAGAGACACCAGCAGGAGCATCAGCATCAGCAACACCATCGGCAGCAGGAGCAGGAGCATCAGCAACAGCATCAGCATCAAGAAAAAGAATTCGTTCGGGAAGGGGAACAGGAACAGGAACCGGAAGAAGAACAACAATTGTTGCATCAAAAGCCAAAGGATGTCATTACGATAAAGCAGCTGCCATTACAGTTCAGTGGCAGCATCAGTAATAGCAACAACAACAACAACCAGAATGGCCCACAGGCGGATACATGATATCCGCATATACCCATAAGACTGCCACGTGGCAAGCACTGAGAGAACGCGGAAACTTTGATAATGATTATGATAACAATGAGAAATGTATATGTAGACGATGTTGGATGATGTGGTGCACACAGACACCCAAACACTACACACATGCACACCAATTTTAAATTGTATTAGCTATAAAGCATATAAGATTACATATGGATATACATATGTACATATATGATGTGCGTACATATGATAATGCTTTTTAATGTTACCAAAAATGAACGAAACACAACCGACAACATTTTAGCCCCCCGCAGAGTGCGTTTCATGACAATGAGCAGGCAAATACAATAGAATAGACATTGGAACAGATTATCCCATACACATATATGATAAATGTAAGCACATTGTATTCTGTGGGATGCCACAGGCATTAATCATCCCTTACGTATGTACATATATACGATTAAACCATTCCCTAAACTCTATTCATTAATTTTCTTAATAAGAAGAGTGATATTATGCTTTAGTTTCACTTACACAATTACAGACCAGGTTTAAATTACTTAATTTAAACCAAGAACTCCATTGGACAACAGACTTAATATTTATAAACTACAACCACTTCTATACAACCACTAAAACCACTTGGCAGGAGATTTGTGGACACTCTTAAGTCATGAAACGCACTGTCTGCATAGTATATGTATGTACAATCTATAAGTTACAAAAGACCACCAACAGAAGCTGAAGAAGTGCAAGCAGAAGCTCGAAATTCATTGCAGGCGCTCTGACCGACCTCTACTATAATATATAAAAAATCTTTCTATTTAGTTTAGACACAATCTTTTGTACGCATGTTTTTTGAGAGACTTATAATTAGATAACCTTTTTTTTATTGTGTATATACGAGTAAATTATAATAGTTCGATTATTATTTTTCCCTAAGCGTTTCTGATCGAAAGAATCTCTCGCGGTGGCTGAATTTCGTCTATGGACATCTCTAGAAATCTTTATATACATAAATGTATACATAAATATATGATATATAAGATAGGGCACTGTTTATACGTTTGCATGGCGGGACAACAACAAATATCTATTAATGTTACATTTTTAATGAATGAGCTTTTAAAATATTTTATTTAAAGAGTCGAAATATTAGTAGTAATCGTACATCAAATATTTGCTCCTGATGGGGTTGAAAAAAAAACAAGACGTGAATAAGAATATAACTAGGAATTTTTTTATCGTTTTTTTTTTTTTTGTTGCAATAAATTGACTGAATGTAAAGAAAATAAATTGAATAATTCAATCTTAATATTTAAATATACAATATACAATATATTATAAAAAATATAAATGGATGTATCTATGTAAAACTGAATGTCTAAATATGTAAATGAGAGATGTAATAGATTTTATCATACCTAAGTTTGTATGCATATGTGTGTGTATTGTATGCCATGTGTATGTATGGAAAAGAGAGGATCTTAGACCTCGAAGGATGTTAGGCTTACAACAATTCAACTGGTGGCTTAGTAGGCACCTGGAGGACAATTACTTCAGACTCCACTGCCTGGATGGACAAATTGTATAAATTTGAACCAGATAGAGCGAGAGCCAACTAACTTATGCTATGCGACTGCTTGATGGTACTGTACCTACGACATACAGCTTAAGATCAGTTTAAAGCCACGACATAGGGACACAAGCTTCGAAGAGATTAGGTCAGGGACGGAAATGTACTTGCACACGATTAATACAGAGTAATAACAGTTTAACTGATGGCGCCTGCATAACATATGAGTACTGTCTGTGTACTCACAGGATATTGATCTTTTAGATAGAAGTCGAGATAAGGTCTGGAGTGAGGGGACTATACTTTCAGGATATAGGCTAAGAACAGGATAACTGCTGGCGCCTGCATGACAATTACACTGCTTGAAGCTTCACTTCACCTCATTTAGCACAAAAGGACACCAAGAACAACCAGCTAGAGCGAGAGGCAACGACTTGATTGGACCGTACTGTACATACCACATGCATTTTTCTCGCTTACACAGCAGCTCCTTCCAAGTTTGTTTTGAAGTAAATGTCCTTGAGGAACTTTAACTATTATTTTTTATTTTTGCCACAGAACGCACTCCTCCACACACACAGACACGCACTCACACATACATATGAGCCTTGTCCGTCCTAACTGCTGCGTGGGTGCATGGGTGTGTGTGTGTGTGTGTGTGTGTGTGTGTGTGTGTGTGTGTGAAAGGGATAGCTATATGTTGTATGTATGTTTGTACTTAATTACCGTTAGCCTGTCGCTGAAAGAAAAGAAAAAGTCCCTTAAGATAAGTTTTTATTTTATTTTGTATTTCAAGAAATAAAAAACAGAAGAGAATTGCTGACAATAAATAAGAAAATAATAAATAAAAAATGATTGCTTAGAGGAAATTGAAATTGAGAAAAGACAGAGAAGGATAATCCATACTGCTGTCACGCGTGCTCACTAAAACATTATTACAAAAACAAAAAGTGAATGTGAAACAATGAAATGAGCAAATGTTTATAATATTTATGTATATTTTAAATCTGCGTATGCGCGTTTCAGAGCCATCGAAAGCAGAGCAGAAATGTAGGCCATGAAATGAGCAAATGCTTTAGTGGCCATGAAACGCAGTGTATGTGTAAACTATACGAGTATATAAATGTGAAACGTGAAACTATTTTTGCTATCTTTTAAGATGCATTTTTTGTCTAATTTGTACCAATGTATGTATGCATGTATGTACTATATCTCTCCAAATATACATATACATATATTGCATGTAAACAATATTTTATTCTGTGGGTAATCGCTGCATGTTGAAACAACAATTTGTATTAGCATAATGGATCGCTCGATCTACTTGCAGCAGACAGACAATCAAGGCTCAAAGAAACTATAAAATTAAAATAAAATGAATCCCCTACAAGCCCCATCCAAGGAATCCAAGGAACCATAAAGAAGAGTATTTAGCAAATTATAAACCAGGAAAAAGGCAAAACAAAAACAACCAAACACTGTACGCTGCAAAGATCACATATGGAAAAGAACTACATGTATGTAATTCAATTCATCAGACATTTTTTGTGTGCAGTTGGTAGGCTAAGCAAATTGTACAATATTGTATTCATTAATAACATGAACATCAAGAATCTGCCGAATATATACGTACGTGGAACTATACCATACAACCAAAAACAAAAAAAAATCAAAAGCGGAAACAATAAAAATTAAACATAACATAAAATTATGCAAAACAAAATCCGTTTGTACTTATTCATCCAATTTCAGACTGTAATATAATAAAGGACTCAGTAACTGAACGAGTGCATTTTTACCAGATCCACTCATATATACTATATCTACATACGGATATATACCATAAGTATGTGTACATATGTGGACTACTGTCCAGTTGAGTTTTAAAAACATGACATTGCATATCCAGCCATTGTAACCAAGGGAAATTGGTGTGCAATTGTGCCACAAATTTTTCATTTGAGTATCTATAGTATAGATAGATATAGATTCTATACATCTACTGATTGATTCTGCTCCCACCCATCCTCTGCATCTGCAACAACTTGCAGTAGGTCTCTGTTTCCATTTCCATTCTTTTGGAAGTAAAAACACCCTATCATATTCCTCTGCAAACCGACAGTAACCAATTCAAAAGCAGCTACTATATACCTTTGTATATACATAGTATATAGGTACATACATGTAATGATTTACCAATATAGTACAATATTGAACCTTCCCTTTGCCAAGCCTGACAGTAATCAATCATCTCCTTATATTGTTTTGGACCAACCGAATCTACCAGTACAAATAGGTTTCAATTCTTGAAGAGTCGGCGATTCGCACAGCCCACACAGTGTTGCCGTTTGTCTGAAATTGGCATCACTATTCACCAGCCACAGTATTCGTAGTTTAAGTGATTTCGGTTCCATTGACTAACCTGAGTAACCTGACCTGCTAAAATACTAGTTTGAAAATCTATCAAATCGAATGCACTAGATACATTTTTTATATGATACTCCTTAGTCATATATAGTTTTTGAAGATATGGAAATTTTTTCAGCGGTTCAATACCCTCCTCATCCTCTAATGTACAATAGAGCACTTTAAAGGCGCTGAACTCTGCCAGCACCGACGTCTCCTCGATATCGAGCGGAGAGTCTTCAATTCTTAGTGTCAGATATTTGGAACAGTCGGTTCGCCACCTTCTCATTCCTTCAAAAAGTTTTCGCAGCGATCGCCTTTACCTTTAATGGCCTGCCAGAATCTTCAAGTTGGAAAGTTTTTGCATTTTCGCCAGCGGTGCATATTGGTCGGCATCGACACCTGGCTTAACCTTGAATGTAAGGCTCGTAAGATTGTTGCAATGTGGCGCAATATCGGACAGTTTTCCATACATTTGCGTGTTCAAGTAAGAGAAGCTCTTCAAGCCCGGATTCGAACGGCAACCCTCAACCAAGGCCTCGGCGTCCATCCGTACATTCAGAGGAAGCCATAAAAGGTATCTTAAATTCGACAAAATGTTACTGGAAGAATACCAGTCATAAATGTAGACTTGAATCGAGCTGTTGTTGATCAACCTGGCTACAATCCGATCTATAAGGTAATGGCGTCTTCTTATGATCGAAATGAAACGTTCATTTTTCTAATTTTAATTGTTACCACTACCAGACGAAGATCTTAAGTTGATGGGGCTATGATTTTGCTCTCCTGAGGTTTTCTTCAAACGCTTAATCGAAATCCACTGCTGCCGATGAACTTAATGCCGCCTCAATGTATGCAACACAATATTTACGATGCTGGATTTACGATTGGCGTTGCCTTTGAAAGAGAGGAATCTACCTTAAGGATGTTTATCAATATCCTCCAGGAACGTTAACATTTCATTACTGTGCCACCTCGTAAAGGGATACTATTCTAGCTTCCCATTCTGACATTTACCAAGTTAGAGCCACCCAGGCTAAAACCTTGCGCGGAAATTTTTCCCCATATCCATACGCCATGGAGCATATCCATACCAATGAGGCCGATGCCGAGAGAGACCCGATCGACGCACAGACATACACACAAACAACAGGAATTGTTCATAGATACGATGCCATAACAGACTTTAATATCTTGATTGATCTTTTCTTTTTTTGGTTGATGGTTTTTGTTCTCTGGTATTTGACTTAGTTGGTGTTGGTTTTGATGTTTTATTTGAAAGAAATTGTACATTTCTTGTTTCAATTTGATAAGTTCAATAAAAAAAGTTGGTCAAGTTGTTGTTTTGTTGTTTTGCAAGAATAATAAGTATGTTTTTGAATAAGCTAAGATAATAACTATTTAGTTCATTCTTTTACTTTTATTAAAATTGTTTGGCTTTGGTATTTTTGCTTTGGTATTTAAATGTAGAGTTTGTTTTACGAAAAAGACGGGGGGAACGAATGGCTTCAGAGTTCAGAGTTCAGAGTTGGAAGCTTATTCCTCCTCCTCTTCCTCCTCCTCTTCTTCCTCCTCCTCTTCCTCCTCCTCTTCCTCCTCCTCTTCTTCTTCCTCCTCCTCTTCTTCCTCATCCTCCTCAGCCTCCTCATCCTCCTCCTCGACGACCTCCTCCTCGACTTCCTCATCATCCTCAACGATGTCCTCATCGGCCTTGGCGTCCTCCTCGCCCTCGGGTGTCTCGGGCTCACCGGCCTTCTTGCCTGGTCGCTCGCCGAACCACTTTGGCAGTTTGGCTATATATGTTCGAAGAAAAAAGAAAAGACACACAAGCGATTAGCACTGGATCGGTCGAATGGGAGCAAAAAGAGGGGAAAACTCTTGTGGTTGGGGCTCAGAGGAACGGGCACGGGAACGGAACAGGAACAGGAACAGGAACAGGGAAATTATAATACAATACATAGCACGACAATGAACAGAATTAATGAATGTTGTTCTGTTGTTGTCGTCTCTGGTGGTTCACCGTGCTGGTGCTGGTAGCAGTGGCAGTGGCAGTGGCAGTGGCACTAGTAGTAGTAGAGTACAGTACATACATTTTTGACGGCCGGTGTATTGTTCCTTCTTCTCGTTCCAGATCTTCTCGTTCGAGTCCTTGGTGATCTCATCCCAGCCCTGTCGTTTATGTGTTCAAACGTGTGTTGGTGTGTGTTTTTGGTTGGGTTTTTTGTTTTAAATGAATGTTACGATACGCAGCGCACACAAGTACAGTTGACAATTATAAAATATAGTTTACATAAAACATAGAAAGAAAAATAAAAAGAGAGTAGACGTTAGGCGAGTTATTGTGGTCAGTCCCCATCCCAGTCCCCGGTCGCCCACCACCCATTCCCTTTCATCCTAAGCTGCTTCATCGCTCCGTTTCCCAACCAACCCTTTGACGTGACTGTACTTTGGTAATGATTGGACACAGTTTATGGATTAGACATAGATAGATAGGTAGATAGAGACACACGTAGACATGGAGATTGGAGATGGCTCAGTAGATGAGCCATGTGATCGTTTATCGGACGCTTACATTTTGTGCGCTGAGTAAATCTTTCCTGTCTTTCTTGCCAGGTCTTTTCTAAGGTTTCCGCATAGACCGTATTATAGCCCTATATTATTGATATTGAGATATACATAGAGAATATACATAGAAGCAAGAGATACCCAGAGAAAACCCAAAAACCCCTAGTCGTGTGCCTGTGCCAGGCAACCGAATACTTACACCCTCGAAGAGCTTCTTCTTGTCGTCGTATGAGCGTGTATCGACACGTCGCTCATATTTGGAGGCGACTTGAATCTTGGGCTGTAAATGCAAAATAAATCGCGTAAGTCAGACTTCGATATCGAACGATCGATGGAAGATCGATCACTTACCGGGTATTTGCCAGTCAAGGCTTCTGGGTCGAGACCCTTCTTCAAGGCTTTGTGCCTGAGCTGTTGCTTCTGTCTTTCCTTCAACTCTTTCAACTGGAATCGTGGAAGGGGTGGGGGGAGATCATTTTCGATTGCTATGGGCTATGGGGCTGGCCTGATTGGCACTGGTACTCACATCGTAGTCCTGACGTTTCTGCCTTTCTTCCAAGTCATACTTCTCAGTTTCCAATTTGACGATGAGCTCCCACAGCTCCTGGGCCTTCTCGCGCAGCTTGGATTCGCCGAAGCCCTCGATGGCCAGTGGCTTGATGCGGAAGGACAGCGAGATCTTCTTCTCCTCCTCCAACTGTTCCTTAGTCTTGTTACGTTCCATGGCGGCGGACGAGAGTCCCAACTATTTTTTGTTTTGTTTTCATGTGCGTGCAAGTTTTTGTTTGTTTTGTTTTGTTTTTGGTTGTTTTGATTTTGTTTTAATTTTTTTAATATTTGTTTTTGATGCAGACACATTTCGTTGTGTTTTTGGTTTTATTTTGTATTTGTTTGATTTTTGTGGTACGTGTGGTACAAGTGAGAGAGACAAACAGTGAGAGAGAGAGACACACACAAGAGAAGAGCGCATGGAGCGGAAGTTGGGAAGTTGCGATTGTTTTTTTATTGTGTTTGTTTGATTGTTTTTATTGGGTGTGTGTGTGTGTGTTTGTGTGGGTGTACGGACAAACATGCGTGTGTGCAAAAGAAAAAAGAAAAAACAAAGAGTTTGTTTTGTTGTTTCAGTTTCACATTTGTGTTGGGTTGGGTTGGATTTTGATTTTTTTTATGACAAGCATGGATGCGATACGAGTATTGATGGATGGGACACAAACGATAACGATAACGATAACAATCACGATCACGATCAATGATCGAGGACCAACGATCAGCGATCAATGACGACCAACAATAAGGGCAATCGATGAGGAAAACATAATAGATGTGTGTTGTGTGTGTTTGTTTGTTTGTTTGTTTGTGAGTGTGTTTGTTTGGTTGTTTGTTTGTTTGTGCGAATCGTATGTGAGAGAATAAAAAAGAAAACAAAACAAAACGCAAAATGATATAGCCAAAAACCAGAAAAAAAATAAAATATATGGTTGGGGGAAGCGTATCAGTAGGGTGCATTGATGGAATCTCATATAATTACCACGCCTGCATCCTTCTTGGCAATGGTGAAGTTGGGGCCCTTCTTGTCCTTGTCCTTCATGGCCTGCAACATAGCCTGGCGCTTCTTCTCGGCATCCTCGAGACGCAGGCGCTTCTCCTCGATCTCGCGCTGCTTCTTCTCCTCAGCCTCGCGGACGCGGCGCTCCTCCTCCTCCTTCTTGCGCTGAGCCATCTTCTGCTCCTCCTCGGCGCGGGAGATCTTGCGCTTGGCCTGCTTCTCCTTCAGCTTCTTCAGCTCATCCTCCTCCTTGGATCTCTGTTTGCGCCATTCGCTGATGTATTCTTTCAGCTGTTCATCGAGATCGGATCTCTTCTGGTCCTGACGCTTGATGAACTCTGGATCGCCCTCACCTCTGGACAGTGCCAAGACAGGTTCAAAGGGGGGAAGGGGAGAACAAAATAATCGATTAGTTATCGTTCATCAAGTGACGGGCTGTTCTTTCTTTTTTTTCTTTGGTTTCTTTTAGATAGCCACTAGTACTACGAATAATGTCTAAATACTAAAATTAATTACAGAATTTTGATACAAATTCTTGAAGCCTGTTTATTTTAATTTGAAATTTATTTTGTTTGTCCAAACGTCTAAAGGGTATTTAAATACTAGTCTTTTTGAGTTTTATTGATTATTTTCTTTACAATTAGTAGCCATCAAAGAGCTGATGTGAGAAAGCATTAGATTTTCTACATTCTACTAAGGACAAGTCTACTCTAGATAAAAAAAAATGAAATCAACATTAACGGAAGCGGAAACACGCCAAAAAATGAAACGATAATAATCGCATCGATGGCGCCGCTTGAGGTGAGTTGTGGTGAGTAGGTGTGTTGAATTGAGTCGAGTTGAGTTGAGTTGAGTTTGAGTACAGGTTGAGTACAGTCTGAACTACAAATTCGAGTTCTTGAGTGTTGTTTGGGGTCGGGTTGGATTGGGTTGCTTATTTGTACGAACAGGCGGATTAATCGTGGACGATCTTAACATAACACTAAGGTTTTAGTTTTAGTTTCGGTTAGCATTCTTGTTTCATTTGTGGTTCACATTTGTTTTTGTACATAGACTTACTCGGCTGGTGTCTGAGGTGGTTTTCTATACGTGAGGCATTGAGGTGGCAACAAACATGGAGGTGGTGATATTTTTTATACATATATAGATTTGGTTTTTTTTTTTTGTTTTTGTTTGTTTGTTTGTTTGTGTTTCAAAAAATTGATAAATTCACGGTGTTTTTGTGGGTTTCGGTTTGAAAATTTCATACAAAATTGAATTAAGTTTACAAAATTTTTTTTTTTTGCGAACAAAAAAGAACGTTGAAAAGAAAGAGAAAAACATTTGGTTGTTTAAAAAAATTCAATTGCAAAATGGTTTGGTTTGTTTGTTGTTTTGTTTTTTGGAAACGAAATGAAAGAAGAAGATAAGATGGAGAATATATATAGAGAGAGATATTTTTTTTTGTATAAAATAAAAACGAAATAATTAAGTTCGTGGCATGTACGTATTTGTTGTTTCATTTGTTGTTGTTTTCTGGTTTGTTGTTGTTCTAAAGAAAACTAAAAAAATGTGAATAAAATCGAAACGAAACGAAATTCCAAGCAACGATTCTTTGTACAGTATGAACTGGAGCTGGTTCTGGAACTGGAACTGGTACTGGAACTGGTTCTCTGATGCATGGTTTGTTGGTTGAGAGAGAGAGAGATATAATGTCGAAAGAGAGCAGAAATATACACAAAAAACTTTTGTCTCTTCGTTTTTTTCTTTTCTATTTTTTTTTTTTGTTTTTTTGGTTTTTGGTAATTGGCAAACGAGCAATGGTTTTTGGGCATTTCAAAAAGAGATTTGCGGAAATTTTGTGGAGCATTCTGTTTTCGGAAAAAAATTTGTACAGATTTGCAGGATATTGTGATATCAGATTCGATAGGATCTTTGTTATTGCTTCGAAACAAATACGAATTACATTTGATTTAGAATTTGGATACTGAATTTTGGATTTTTGATTTGGTTTCTTTCTTTCTTCTTTTCATTGGTTTTCTCACACAATTTACTTACTTCCTGTAACAAGAAAGAGAATCAAAAAGAGATGGAAGAGAGAAAGAGAGAGAGAGAAACATATTTCAATGAGATCAATGAGATATTTCCAAGTCTGAAAGGCAAGAACATTTTTTTGCTAAGCCAGGCCAGCGATAGGCGGAAAGAGAGTTAACTTTTTGCCAAAAGTTTGTTTTAAAATTTTAGATTTAGAGATTCAAATAAATTTTTTTTTTTGGAAATTTATTTTCCTGCTGCTGGGAATCGGTATGGGGGATAGACAGACATGTTGCAGCTGCAGACAGATAGACAAAAGACAGGTTACGAATACAAAAATACACAATAATAAGTATGTGGTATGTATATAGAAAGCTATAGGTTCCAATGGTGTGGGTTGTGGGGTGTGGGGTGTGGAGTGTGGGGGGGGGATACATATAGCATTTATGTATGTACACAGTTTGCGATTTACGATTTGATTTGCCAATTTGTTTGCTTGGGTGGTGGGGGGAGGTGAGGGACAGAACTATGAGCTCGTTGCTTGGGTTATCGGGTGATAGGGGGTGAAGTGAACGGGGGTGAGTGAAAGGGGGTTCGATGGCGGTTCTCCAGGGTTCCATTAGTAAGTTTTTTGTACAATTATCGGGAGTTTAGGTCGTGATTTTTGATTTTTGATTTCGAAACTTTTAATTTAGGCTTTTTTCGGCTTTGATAGACGCACACAACAACACATTGAAAACAAAAACCAAAGGAAATAACATAAATGTACAACAGAAAAGGAAATCATAATCATAATGGTAAAATTAATAAAACAAATAAAATTATTTACAGACAAGTACACAAAACAAATTTTGTTGGGTTGGTTTCTGGTTTTGGGGTTGGGTTTTAGGTTTTAGGTTTTGGGTTTAGGCTTTTGGGTGATACACAAAAAATGGACAGGAAGGACATTTTCTACAGATTTATCAAAAAGTTTCGTTTGTTTGTTCTTTTCTTTGATTTGTCAGCATTTAGCGTACATTGACAACAAAAATATACAAAAATACAACACATATAGAAAATTTTGGAGTAAAAAACAAAAATTACATAACAAAAATGAAGGTTTTGGATAGATCAATAAAAAAACAAAAAAAACAAAAAAGGGACGACAAAAATATTTATATTTATGTGACACAAAAAGGGGAGGGGGCTGGGCAAATAATACAGATAGTACGAGTATATTAAAAATGAACACCAATCGAGTTCTTGAGGCTGCTGCACCAAAACCAACAAAAAATTTCGACACAAATTGGCAACAAAAATGTACTTACGTCTCCTCTCTGGTCTCCTCGACAACCTCCTCCTCCTCGGAGCTGCTTTGGAGTTCGTAATTAAACGGAGTTGTTTAATTATTACAGTATTACATGTGTTTTGATTTTTGTGTGCGTTTTTTTTCATTATTATTTTGTTTGACGAGTGAGAGTGCAAAAGTTCAAACGGGTGACGTGACACACACAGACACACACACAGGTACAGGTGCAGGTGCAGGTGCAGGTGCAGAGGTGATTGTCGATTGTTGTTGAATTGTTGTTGATTTGTGGTGTTGTTGTTGAATTGTTGTTCGATTGGTATTAATTGATTTCGAAGATTTCGAAAGAAACGAAACGACAGCATTAGCGGTTGATCGAACAGAATAATGGTGGGGATAGTGTTTGGTGGTTGGTGGTTCACGGTTAGGTTTCGTGGTTCGTGGTTCGGGGTTCGGGGTTCGGGGTTGTGGTTTTCCATGAGAGAATGCGTGGAAATAGACAAAAAGGAGTACAGATCAAAATAGGTGCCACAAATAAATGGTACATGGGTATATCAAAAGTGTATAGTGTCGTGTACGGTGCCGTACACAAGACGTGTTCAAAAACTTTTCTTACAAAAATTCACAAAAAAATTCGCTCGACAATGTTTGAAAGTAACTCTGAATTAGTAGTGGGAAACTTGAATACTTCTCTTCAAATTTAACTTTAGCTTGAACTAACTATATTTCTTATCACTTAGCACTAGTATCACTATCGCGTTACGACTTGTTCGACTTCTTAACACTTTGATTACTCTCCACGTCGGACGCGTCGTATACTTAATATTTGTTCAAGTCGTCGAGCGTCTCCGGCTCTGCTACTTACGTGTACTCTTCATCGTCGGACATGGTTACGGTTTAGGGTTGAAAAAACCTGCAAGAATGATTTGGAGAAGAAAAGTTTCGGTTAGATTCGGCTGGTGGTTCAGTAATTTAAAAAAAAAAACGTAGCAGCAACAACAACAAACAACGTTCTTTCTTTTTCTATGTCTATGATTGCCTTGATAGGACTCTATAAATAGATAGATATGTCTCTCGATGTATATGTACATGTGCATAAGTGTATGGGTCTGCTGTCATAAGATATATATGTATATACACCGCATATATACATACATATGTATAGGGAGAGGGAACTGTCTTTATATAGCCGGCAACAATGTCGTGTTCTCACATCATAATCTTCCACAACAACAAATTCCTGCGGCTCTGTTGCCTCTAAAATTATTTCATTTTCTGGGTCTATCTTTATATTAACATATATGTGTTTGTGTGTGTGTGTGTGTGTGTGTGTGTGTGCGAGGGAGAGCGCCATAGTCTGATCCATATACACGTATATATCGGTGTTTTTCTTCAATTTTTTTTCAATGCGTTTCCCGTTAAAAATAGACTTTGGGGCACGTATTGAATTTCCCTTTTGGCGGCGACGGCATCCAAAAGCTTCGCAAAAGCTTCGACGAAAGCTTATTCTGAGTTTTTGTTGAGATTCGAAAATTTTGTAAATTTTTTTTTACCTTGGCACTAAATCAGAAATTCTAGAAAAGCTTCTTGCATACATACATATATGTACATATATATATATGTATTTGCATGCGTGTGTGGGCCAAAGAAAAGAAAAATAAATTTCAAATGCCATTCATAGATCGCTCTCTAAATATCTATACTAAATATATTCCATATATTATATATGGTTCTATATATAGGGGGCGTGTGTGTGGCACATTTCATATGCAAACATGTCTAAAATTTCATAAGATTTGTGCGATTTTCTTCCTTTTTGCATTTTGCATTGGAATGCATTTTCAAGGAACTATTTTTAGTGCTACACGAACTGGGTCAGTTCTGGAGAATTTTGGGTACACACGGAATGCAATGTTGCCGGAAAACCTTTTTTACATCTATTCTTGAGAACCTCTCTTCTTAGTAACCTACAAAATGGTCGTACCCACGTATCAAAATTTCTGGCTATCAGAAAGGATCTGTCTCGGAAAATGATTTATAATAATCCATTATCCATACAACTATAGTGCTGAAAGCACTTAAAAAACTATGACTTTTGATAAGTGGCTTTTTATACAATTTTATATCTTTTCAAGTGGGACTTATATTTTCTGCAATACTTTATTAGTTTTCCTGTTTCGGTCTTTCCTGTTATTATCCTGTTGCTCTGCAGATTGCAAATATCCGTAAGACACTGTCGTTGTCAGTTTTTTCTAAAATTTCCTCTCATTCATTTTGCATTTTCTAAAAAGCTCTACAGGCTGCCATTTATAGAAATCCATCTTCCAGAATCTCCAGATCAGTATCTGTTGGCTGGCGTGTGTGGGTGGATAACATCTACATATCTGTCTCTTTCGTTTTCTCTACCTCCATCTCTCTCTCTTTTTTTATGTCTATGTCTATGTCTAATCTCTGTCGCAATGGCGCCTGCGCTGATTGTGGCCACAGCTGCCAGCGACGAAATGTATCTTTGTATCTGTGCGGCTGTCTGTGCCAGCGTGTGGTGTGTCTTGGACATTTTACCAAGGTAAAAACACGCACACACACACACACACACGCGAGCACACAGAACGAATTTATTTTTAAAATTCGAACAAAATGAAGCAAAAAAATTCAGAAATTTCCCCTCAGATCATATAACACTTTTTGGTTTTTGGTTCGACTCGTCGCTCGAGTCGGATGAATATATATATTCCTGTCTTGCTGTGGTTTTCTTTTTATTGTTGCTCCTATTGGTTTTTGTTGTTGTTCTCGTTGTTGCCGCTGCTGTTGTTGTTGCTTTTGTTGTTGTTGTTTTTTTTTTTTTGTAGTTATTGTTGTGGCTGCTGCTCTTGCTTTTGCTTTTGGTTTCGGTTTGTCTTTGGCTTTTGATGTTTGTCGCAAATGCCTGGGAGCACTCGAATATAAGTATTTTTAGCCATTGCGGCAGGCAAAAACCAAACGAAAAAAATTTTACAAAAAAAAAAGAAACATTGGCATATAAAAAAATGGAAAAAAATCATCGTTTTGTTGCAGAGTTTTGACGGTTCATTTGATTTCACTTGATTCGATTTCGGTTCATTTAATTTCACTTGAAAAAAATTTGCCAAACAAAAAAAAACGTAACTGAAACAGGATTATATAATACGGAATTTCCAATGTTGTTTCGGTTTTTTGTTGATTTAAATTGTTCGGTTGATTGATGGATTTCCTTGCTCCGTGCGTTACGACGAAGGATTTTTTGTTCGATTTGAATGTTGATTTCTTGGTTCATGGTTTTTTACTTTTTCGAAAACTTTTCGTTAGTTTTGTTCTTTTTTTTCTTTTTTTTTTGGTTCTTTCGGTTCGACACACTCTTTGGTTTTGGGCAGGAAGAAGCAGCAGCAGTAGAGCAGAAGGAGGAACAGAAACAGAAAAAAAAAACTTACTTAGGGAAAAAGAAACAAATTGAAATCTCAACTAAAGTCCGAGCAGCTGACGTCGTAGGAGCGAATGCTGCGGTTCGACTAAACAGACTGACGATCCAAAGCGTTGCTACACGTTATGTTAAAGAATTTTTCATCGTTCGCTTTCGCGGAAAAGCATGAAAAGCATTTACCCCCGCTCCCGTGCACAGCACTCCCCACTCCCCACCGCACCCCACGAGTCCCCACACAAACATACCCGTAGCAGAGCCTTGCGAGTGCTATGCGATCGCCTGCTATATACCAGAGTCGTCGCGATAAACGAACGGGCGTGAAGAGGCCAGATATATGCCACGATGTGGCAACAAGTGGCCGGCCCAGGGGGGGATGGGTGTGTGGCACGCAGAACACTAAGGAGATGTGTGCGTGTGGGTGTGGGTGTGGGTGCGGGTGGGTGGCGGCAGCAATTTTCAGGTGGGCTGCAACTGAAACATAAACTTGCCTCACACACATCCAAAAGATTCCAAAATGAAAATTTTCCAATTGGCCAGAGCGAGAGCGAAAAAGGAGGGGGTCGGCGCATATACATATATGTTTATACATAACTAGATCATGAGTATATAGCTTTCGGGGTGCGTTGGTGGCATTCGCTGGCTCTTTACACATTTGTTTTTGGAATCAAATATCGTAGAACATAAATTTCACAGCCATTAAAATCTGGTTGCCGCTCAGTTGCATATATCTCTGCACATACTTGCCGCATATGTATGTGTGGCCTATGTATAGGCTGGGTATAGCCAGAGCTTCCATCTAGATTCTAGAAAATATTGATATTTTCGCGTGTGTTGGTGTGACATATTCGACGGGAATCGTTGCAGCATTTGAACCCCATTTCGGCCCCAGAGTGCACGCCCTACAGCTCTCCCTCTTCGAATACATACTGCCTACTTGTATCTGTACGAGTACGCATATACTATATATGAGGATCCGTATAGATCTGTGTGCTGTATCTTACATACTATATACATATGTATGTGGCCCAGTGCTGACGTCGCTCGGCCTTAGGTGGCCCCCATCGCATTGCCATTTGTCTAACACTTGAATCTATTCGTCATTGTTCTGATTTTCTCTTCTTACTTCTGTTTTTTTTCTTTTCTTTCTACAAGTATCCAACGGATACTTTCGCCAAATAATTTTCTATGCCCTAACTCACATTACAGTCACTCCGTTAAGCCATTGGATTCGTCCACATACAAATATCAATTAGATGTGCAGCATAGCTGGAGCTTTCACTGGAGGTTTTCACTTTGGATGTACGTTTGCAAGTTTGAAAGAAGAAAGTAGAAAGAGCGTCTACCCCTAAAATGCATACTACTATAAGATCCCTCCAGAAATGGGAGAACACTTGCAAAATTAATCGAAGAAATTTATTATGATAGTAACATATAATAATAAAGCATTCTCCATTCTCTGCATTCTATAAAAAAATGTTTGGTCGTGGTCCCGATAGTATTATTCTCCCTTTTGTTAATATAATTATAATTGTAATTAAAATAATAATATTTAATTTAATTTAATATTAAAAATACATGAATAAGTACTAAAAGAGTTAAGGTATAATTCTTGCCTAGTATTAATATAATTATTGTTGTAGCTAAAATAATTATTTATTAATATTAAAAATACATGAACAGGTACAAAAATCGTTAAGGTATAATTCTTCTGCTGATGATTTTGGATACAAGTACTTCAAGTCGTAATTTTAATCCGACATTTAGTTGGAATATAATTACCACTACAATTATTTCCGATTTGAAACAAAGTTGTATTTTGTTTTAAGTTTACATGAATAACTTCAATGATTACAAATTTTAGAGACTGAATAGAACAGATTTTTATTTTTATTTTGTATTCGTAATGGGATTTCTTCAAATGATGGATCAATATGATATCACGTCCAATTGGAGGAGCCCTGAAAGAAATGTTCAACAAATGCGGATAGATATAGCACGCCTTTAAAAAAATATCTCTTAAATATCCTTTAAGCAATGAGTTGGCAGGGAGTACAAGGTTCAGTAGGGACTCCGCTTTATTGCATCCCAAGGATAACAGATTGCTGATTAAACTAAAAAGCAACTGGCAAAATCGAATATTCATTTAATATTTTCGAAGTAAAAAAAAAGGAAAAACTAAAAAGATCTTTATTACATTGATCATTGATATTGTACTTTTTTTTTTTGATTTAAGATTTTTAAAGTCAACTAAAGAATCTACAATGCATAAGCATTTAGGGTAGGGATAGGGTAAGTTTGTTAATAGAATTTTTCTATATTTATAAAAAGTAAGCATCTTAATTATTTTTCGATGTTTTGTGGATTATTGTTGCATTTCTGCACACAAACAAATGACAACATTGATCTGTAAGTTATTAAGATAAAGTGCTTTAGGAAAAATCATTTAGACGTCGGCTTAGAAGTTGCATATGTAAACAATAAATATATAGGTCGGTTTTGAAAAGTAATTTACATTTACTTTTATTGCAGATCAGATCCCAGGCTTTTCTAATAATAATATAATTCCACTATCAATATATGTATATCCCCATGTATAGAAGTTGTGCTGTTAAGATTTTTGTTTTGATTCGGATATGGGGGGAAACGTATCTGCTTGTCTCTTAAATTTAGAACATTTTTGTATCTGCATTTTAACCGTATGTACCGAGACAGTATGCACAGAATATGTTATATACATATGTGCATGTATGTATCTAGATATGTATCTCAATCTGTGCATCTGTATCCGTTGGATATGGGTCGTCCGGTACGGTCTGGGTATCATCCATTGCTTGCCAAATTGCCGAGCTGCAATGAGGCACAGGTACAGGTGGGCAGGGAAGAAATCGGTTGCTATAGGATAGCGAAAAGCATGTCTGCCGCGGTTATATCCAGCACAGACATCGGGCAGAATTGGCTGAACATTTCATTGCCATCTGGCTGGGTTCACGTAACATTTTCCGTTCGGTAAACAACTTTGAACTTATGGCAAGCATCGGGCCAACTATGCCAATAATCTGTTCAATTCTTGTACATAAATGTATACACTATATCGATTATACAGATGTAGAGAGATGGTATGGGTGGGTATGCCTTCAACTGAATTTCAATTCGCATCATCTTCAGCATCAACAACAAGAATCAGGGAATAACAAATAGCACAGTTTCGGATTTTTGTTGTTCTATTTTTGACCATTTGTGTGGGCGCTCTCGTCTATAGCCTTCGGTTTTAGTACCGCTCGCATGCACGAAGTCTGCCACAGATATACATATATTTTTGTGCATATATGTATATGTATTTGTTTAAATATCTTATAAGTATATGTACATATGTATATCTATCTATAGGCCAGCTTTCTGGGGCGATGTTTACGGGTAACTGTCGGTAATATATCCATAGATCATAAATAACATAAACAATATCGGAAATCTGGAAAAATATTTTCAATATTTTAAAACGGATCTCAGAACGTATTTATATTTAATCAGTCTCAAAATAATTTTCCAATAAGAACTGCACAAATATTCAATATTGAAGTGAATTTCTTATTTTTATTACAATCGAAATTCTTGAACTCTCTTCTTTTAGAATAACTTTGTTTATATGTATGTATCATCTGAAAAATTGAAATTTTCCTCATCTTGAATATCTTTCCTTGCATTCACACTTGGACTGTGTACATTTTCCTTTCCATTTCACTAATTTCACAGCCCAGCCCCATTAAATAAGCACATATATTTCCTATCCCATTCTGCAGGCTTTCATTGAATAGAAATCGTTCAGATTCAGACCAGTCCAGTCCCTGTCTCGGGCCAGGGAAACATACATATCTTGTAAAGAACAAACAACGCGCTGTGGGCCAAATTTAGATTCTGTACGTTCGATAGTCGATTTAAAAATAAGTCTTAACTAAATTAAATGAAATGAAAACGAAAGAAAAAAATGAAAATGAAAAGAAATCAAGAGGAGAAAAAACACAGAAATATCCAAGAGGAAAAACACACAGAAAAGAAACCCCAAAGAAAACAGCAGAAAATATAAAACCGTTTAGGAACGAAATCATACTCAGAAATT
Organism: Drosophila helvetica; assembly: GCA_963969585.1. Lineage (NCBI taxonomy): Eukaryota > Metazoa > Arthropoda > Insecta > Diptera > Drosophilidae > Drosophila > Drosophila helvetica. The sequence continues at coordinate 14,284,169 of OZ018401.1, read as the reverse complement.
CTATATAGGACCTATGGTTTGCCCATTATATGTATAATATTACACGTTTATTTTCAGAAATCATTTTCGTTTTTTTTTTGGGGTTCGGCTTGTTTACAACTTGAAACGTCTACATATTAAAATTTAAATTTCAGAAGCAGGAGGGCTTCTACAATTATAACTTTATTGGAATTTCGAGACGACATACTGGAATATTTATTATTTCGCATAGCAATGGCTATGACTCAATTTACTGTTATTGAATAAATGTAAAAAGTAACAGACTAAAACAAAATAAATTTATTGTAGAAAAATATAACCGTTTGATGTACTTATATTCGTTATATGATCAAGAAGTTCCTCTCCTGTAAACTTTAAAGCAAAACTTACTGAATCTGCCCCTCACTTGAATACTGTATCCTCAATCTTTAAAGAGAAAGCACGATTTTACTTCTTCCAAACAAAATAGTGTCCAATTTCTGTCTTATTTGTATACTGAAGTATACTTTAATATCACTGTGCGACAAAATTAAAACTCTTAAATGTTTTTTCCAAGAGACAAACATTTTGTAAATCAACCTTTATAATACACTAAAAAATGCTTGTTGCTATTTAATTCAAATTTTGCTAATGCCACTTAATAATTAACGTCTTAAAATAAGACCACGCCATAACAAAAACAAATTTGCTTAAATGGCAAAGTTGAAGAAGCATTAAAGCTGGTAGAAAACTTCATCGTTGGATTACTATATTCTCAGGTATATCCACTCTATCGACACTAATAGAAAGTGCAAAAATCCGGTGAAAGGTCGTACAGTTCTCGTTCCAATCTATTCATTTTTGTAGATACCCGCTCTGCAGATGCCAGGTCAAATTATGAAAAAAGATTTTGGTAGTACAGTTAAACTACTTTATAACGAACTTCCCTATAACGAAGTTTTCTATATAACAAATTTATTTCCAGAACACTGCCATTTCGTTCAATTTTCAGTACGTTTGGCTCTCCTTATAACGAAGTTTTGTTTTTCTTATGGCGAATATTTCTCTAATAAGAATTTTGTCTACACTCGTAACTCGAATGTTCATACGTTTTCGATCTCCCTATAACGAATTTTGTTTCAATTATTTAGATTGTGGTTTCCCACCAAAACATACATATGTAAAAATGTATTTGGGGAAGTCCCGAACTATAAATGCGTGCTTCCCACACAAAAATAATAATTATTTAAACCTAAATAAACTTAAAAAAAATTTCATTTTTACGAATTTTATATAACGAATTGTTTTTTGTCCCCTTGCGATTCGTTATAGAGAAGTTCGACTGTATGAGGTATGGTATGTGGTGATCTACTCATCCAAGCCTAAAATGACTGTCTCACAGTGTATTTAAGAAATAACAAACATCAATATCGGCTCTTGAATGAAAACAATTTCGAAAAAATATAATTAAAAAGGTCTTGATATAATCATGCGACCAAACAACTTCTATCGCCTCAATAAGATCCAATTTTTTGTGATAATGTTTTCCGGGCTCCGGGTATACACCTTCCTTACCAGCTATCCCCAGACATTCTCAATAATATTCAAGTCTGTCCAGCTCATAAAGGTGTCATTTTCATGATCAATACAAATTGATAAATACATTTTTTTCATCAGAATATGCTTTTTTTTTAACTTTTTTGTAAAAAATGAATTTGTTTCTGCGCTCATTTCGGAAGTCAAAAATTGTATCAAAAGAATATTAAAATGGCTCCCCATAACATTACGACGCCCACCCGACTATGCAATCGGTCGAGTCTATGCTGCGGAAGTAGTAATTATAAGCATCGGTAGCCTCGAAATGAAAATCATTGATCAAATCTATGTAATCTACCAAATAAACATTTTTTTCATACAAAGTCTGATTTTATGAACTGTCGTTTGTATGATATTATATTATATTATTTTATTTTTTGATTTCGATTGAATTTGATAGGACTATTAAAACAAATATTAAGCTAAGACTGGTGGTTGGTGAATTTTTGTTTGTTTAGGGCCGAACGTTTGTAAATTTATAAATGTATTTCGTACATATATACATATGTATTAATTTAATCTTGTCGATTCCCATTTCAATACAACCATACAAACATAGATACATACATATGTTTGCACAAATTTATTCTAACGATGACTGCAGCAAAAGATAATTGTGAGTTGAATGTCAACCATATATTTAAAAAACTGGAAAAACATTTATCATGAAAAGAGATGGACAAAAAAAACAAAAAGTTTTTTAATTTACACATTCATATGTGTACATATCCATTTATAATAAATTATTAATGTTTAATTATTTCACTTCAAAGTACACATTTGAATTGCCTTAGTTTGGCGCCAACTGCTCACAGTGATGTACGCATCTCTAACCGATATATCGAATGAGCTATATCGATAGAGCCCATGTGGTCTCCCGTGCAACTGTGATAGTGGTTCGGACCAACCCCCCCATCACCAGCACACTGCAAATTTTTTTAAACAAAAAACAGCAAATTCCGAAAACAAAAACAATCAGCGCGCAGAAAGAAAGAAAGACAATAACAATAACAGTAGCGTTTGCATTACACGTTGAAACTGTATTTGTGAGTGAGTGGCTGCTGATGTGGGTTTCGCAATACTGACTTCTAGGCTTGTCATTGCCTTGCCCACCGCCTTTCGATTTGTCAATCGGGAATTGGTTTAACCGCAGCAGAGCCTGACACACACCGCACCGCAGCGAAACGCAACGCAGCGCAGGGCATTTGTGTGTGAGGAGTGGATCTGTCGCCATCATGGCCAGCAGCAGTACGGAGCCGGAGAATAAGCCACCGATACTGCACATCCTGGTGGTGGGCTTCCACCACAAGCTGGGATGCCAGGTGGAGTTCTCCCATCCGCCGCTGATAGCCGGCTCCAGTGGCCGCAACGAGTGCCCATCCGGCTGGAAGTACTTGCCAACGCTGGCGCTGCCCGACGGCTCGCACAATTTCCTGGAGGACACGGTGTTCTTCAATCTGCCCAGCCTTTTCGAGCCGGTGGCCAGCATCTATGGCGTCTCCTGTTACCGCCAGATACCCGTGGAGAAGCTTAAGATCCGCACAGCCGATGTCACACGAAGCACAGTGCAGAAGTCGGTCTGCATATTGTCCCGCCAGCCCATTTATGGCTATATCGAGGTGAAACTGGCCCTCATAGCCGACGCGTTCTTTGACCAGGGCGACTTTAGTTGCACGGACCTCCTGGTGAACGCGTATCAGCAGCTGAATGCCTGCCTGCTGGACGATGAGTCACGTCGCCCGCTGCGTCACTTCCATGTGGGACTGTCGCTGCGCGAGATCGTCCTCCACTGGCGCCACAAGACACTGATACTCTTCAAGCTGCTGCTCCTGCAGCGTCGGGTCGTCTGCTTTGGGTCTCCGGTGCGGGGCATGTGTGTGCTCATCCTGGGCATGGCCTCACTGGTGCCGCGACTCCTGGAGAAGGGCTTCCAGGAGGTGGCCTGCGTGCGTACCTCCCGTCCGCTTTCGCCCATGCCTGATTTTACCGATTCCCTGCAACGAGAGGCGCTAGCACTGGCTGCCGCCGAGGCCGAGGCCGTAACGCAGGAGGAACCGAAGCTGACGCCCGAGAGCGCAACGGCAGCCGAGGGCGAGGCGGAGGACCTGGCTCTAGTCTCTTCGGCCGCCTCGGCGGGTTCCCAGTGCAGTGGCGACACCTCGCCCCACTCTACACCGAACTCTCAGTCGCAGGACTCGAATTTCGCAGCCTCCTCGTCGCATCGGGACTCGAATGGCCGCAACAGCTCGCTAACGCGTGAAGCCAGCGTGGACACACTAGCCTGTAAGTGGAGTCCAAATGAATCCCCGCTTTATCTGTATCCCTCCGTACCCTCTGCATCCACAGCCAACCTGGCCGCCCTGTGCTCCGTCAATCCGGATGAGTATCGTGCCCCCGTTAGCATCTTTGCCAGCGGCAATCTCTGTCTGCCGTATTTGTCGCTACCCTACATGGATCTGCTTAGCGATCCCATGGTCCTCTCCTATGTCATTGGCACCTCGAATGTTCTGTTCCAGCAGAAGCGTCAGCTGGCTGATGTTTTGGTCGACATTGAGGGGGCCAATCTGGATGTCCACGATCCGGAATTGCGTCGCCAATTGGTGTTGAGCACCGAAGACTTGCGCTACATGGACTACATCATGAAGCATGTCCAGACGCCCAAGGAGGATGCGGAGGGCAGCGAGTATTGGATAAGGGAACAGTTTCAAGGCTACATTCTGGCCCTACTGCGCACCGCAGTGGCTCCAGGTGAGTTCCTTCCCCCCCCCTCTTTGTGTCCTTCTGCTCCAGGCCCCTCTAATGATGATTGCTTTGACAGATTCCACGCCCAAGGACAACGATCATTTCAATGCACACTTCATTGGCGCCTTCAAGCGTACCCAATGCTATCAGGAATGGTTTGATGTGCGACCCGAACCCGAATTTTTTGAAGCCCTACCCGCTGGCCATCCCTTTGCCGGCACCCTATCCGTTGCGGATATGAAACTGAAGCTGGCGCAGTAAGCTATTCAAATCATTCCGAACCACCATTCCACCTCCCTCATGTCTCTCTCTCTCTCTCTCTCTCTCTCGTCCCCACAGGACCATGCAGAACAGCGAGAGCGGTCGGAAAATCAATCAGGCCGTGAACACGACAAGCCGCGCGGTTGGTGGTGCCATCTCTCAGGCCAAGGGCGCCTTCTCCAGCTGGTGGTCCTCGATAACAACAGTGCCAGCGAATCCCGGCAATGGGACCGGCACGCTGTCTGACAGCGAAGACGGCGAAGGTGGAGCAGGGGCGGTGGTTGTGGCTGCTGCCCAAGAGATCTCAGTCACATTCCAGAATCACAAAGATGCTGAGGATTTGGATATAGCTGGCGTGAGCATACACCTGGCTGGCCAGGGCCAGGACAACAGTACCGGCACCGGCGCCCCCCTGGAGGAGGCGCACGAGTCGCGGAATGTTTCCATGGAGCAGCAGCAGGGCATTGTGGAGATCGGTCGTGAGGCAGAGCTGCTCGACAAGGCCGAAGAGAGTCCACTCTCAAGCATATCTCAGCAACCACTGCGTCCTGGCTGTGGGGCTGATGTGGCAGCAACAGCCTCAGCCTCGGCCCTAGAACGCAACAGCGGAGATGTTTTCATTGTCTAAGGGGAGTTGTCTACAGGGAGCAGCAAGCGGCAGAGCGGCATTGTAAAAAAAAACTTAACTAAGCCCATAATGATAATTATTTAATTTATTGCGAAACAAATTGTGTCTCAATCTCAATGTCTCGATATTTTGTATCCCCTATATTTCTACATGCCCCTAAAATTGGCCAAATGATAATATTATTTAATATATATATATATGTGTATCCCCTTGCCATGCGCCACACACAGACACTCAATGTATGTATATGTACTATATTCTATATCCTACGAGTATATTCTATATGCTAACCCATATGTAAAGCTAAACCGTTCCAAGTGCAATTTGTAATCCAAACAAAAGAAAAAGATTAATTAGAGAAAAATCTAAACTTCATCCGCGTGGCAATAAGAAACTCAAAGAAATCGTATTTATGTGTGATGGGGCTCCAGCTGCTGGGCACTCGAACCTATGCTTATGGCCTCCTTGTCCAGAGAGTCGAGTCCTGTGTATCCCCACTCCATTTACCTTTAAACTAAAATGTAATCCAAAATACAAACCAATAAACATATGAAATGTGCAATTGAAATTTCAAGCTTCACATTAGCGGCATGATTTTGCTCTCGAGATCCTGATCCTGATCAGAAGGTTGCTCCTCCACCACTTGGCAGGGCCAGTTCCGCCGAAGAATTCATACTACACATCCATATCATATACCCCAGCAAGACGAACAAAACGTGTAAAAATAACTGGAATAATTTATTAATAACTCAAAAGCCTCAGTCTCAACATCAACTTCAGGGGGACTTCTGCATGGCCTGGAAGACGGCATCAAACGAGGGTATCCTAATGATCTGGATCTGCTCCTTGGCGTAGGAAAGCTTTTCCTCGTTCTCGGAAATCGTAAGCTGCACAGCCCTGAGCTCATCCGCGGCCTCGGCCAGCGTTTGTTCGTAGTTATCGAGGTAGGCATTTCGGGAATGCAGTTCCTGCTGCTGACACAGCTCGGCGGCCGCGATCAGCTCCTCGTTCTGTTGCCTCATGCTGTCAAGCAGGCTGTACTGCTTGTATTCCTGGGCCTGCAGATGCTCCAGCCGGGTAGTCAGCTCGCATTGGCTGTCGATAAGCTCCTGCTGGTCCTGGGCCATCGCTTCGAGCTTGCTCTTGTGCTTCGACTCCAGGTGGGCCATGGCTTGCTTCTGTGCCCGCAACTGCGGCCCTTGGGTGGCCAGCTGGATGTCCAGCTTGCCTTTGATCAACATGAGATCATTTTTCTGCTCCTCCACCTGCTTGCAACGGTCAGCGGTCCGCTGCCGGCACTGCCGCAATCGATCGGCCAGTTTGGCCAGGCGCTGATGGCCACCGTGGATCTCATCGCGGCTGGCATGCAGCGACAGGACCAGCTCCATCTTGGCCTTGCCGATGGCCTTGCATATCACCGAATCCCTGCAGATGTTGCGCGCATGGAAATTGAACTGCTCGATCTTGTCCAGGAGCTTCTGTTTGGAGCGCGACAGCATTACCTGCTGGTTGAGCTCACACTCGGTGATCCCCTTGACCTCGCGCTCGTAGACCTTGTACTCGTTGCTGCGATCGGTGAACTGGATCTGCAGATCCTTCCGCTGCTGGGCCGTGTACCGCTGGCTAGACACCGTCTCCTGGATGTGGCGCAGTTCCTTACTCAGCGACTTGATGTCCGCTGTCTTCTGTTTGGAGCGCAGCTCCTTGATCAGATCCCGCTTTTGGGCGGCATCCTCCCGCAAGGCCTGCAGCTGCTGGCTGAGCTTCTCCTGCTCGCGGGTGAGGCTTTCCAGCTGCTGAAAATTCTTGCCTTCCGCGGGTAGAGCCTCTTCCAGCTTCTGCTCGAGGCCGCTGAGTTTCGTTCTTAGGGCCTCTGTGTCCGCCTCGAGGGCCTGGCTATCGGCCAGGTCGCACCTCTTGTTGATAACCTTGTCTCTGGTCCTGGCCTGCAGCAGAGCCTCTTCTTCTTTGTTCTCCTGATCCCAGAGAAAGAAACAAGCCCTAGACTGGACCAACATCATCTCGTTCAGCTCCTCGTCCAGCACGATCGGTGCACTTTGAGTGGTGGACATGGCTATCGACTCGGAGGCCATGCTGTGCAAGTAGGCGCTGTGCTGATCGGCCGTTTCCATAAAGAGGAAGTCTCTGCCCTCGTCCTCGTCCGCTGGCTGCGGGCCAAAGTCCATCAGGAAGTCCAGCATCACTATTACATGGCCGAACGAGTGCTGTGCGGTTGGCGTCATCAGCGAGGACTTGTTCACCTGATACGGATAGTTGAGCTTCTGCAGGGTGTTCATGATGTCGTCCACATGATTGCTGCTCACCGTGACCCGATTCCGTATGATTTGATGGAAGAAAAAATTGATTATTCCCACAAACTGCTTCGTTCCCATCTGGCGTAGGCCCGAGCCGCGATTGAAGAAATCGCTGGTGATCCCCTGTATGGGATGGCTGGGCGTGATGGCATGCAAATAGTCCTGGATCTGTTGGCATTTCTCTGCCACCCATTTCTTGTTCGAGTAGTGCGGCATCTCAGAGCCCATCCGATGGCTGCTCATGGGTGTTCGGTTCGACGGCAGTCCCATCTGGCTGCCGCGATCTCGTTCCAGGCACAATGGCTGCCCCAGCCGGGAATGCGATGGCCTGGCGGATGGATAAGAAGAGGAATTACAATCGATCTGGCTGCTGTCGTTGCCGCTGCCGCTGGCTGCATGGCTGTTCCTTTACCTTATGGCTTTGACACTGCTCTTGGTCTTGGGAGTGGGCGTCGCCATGCTGCGTAGGCCTAGTCTGCAAGGAGCCCGAGAAAGTGGGGATTGTGTATCAGAAAAAACACTGAAAATTGAGTTTTGTATCCTCCTAACCTGGTCTGCCGCCTTTCCCCGGTGCCACTATCTTCGTGGAGATCTTCGCGGAACTCGCTGGTTCGCCTGGGCATTGCGCGGTACATTTTGAGCTCTCAAATAGTTAATTACACTTCAGAAGAATTTATTATTCGAATTTATTATTATTATAGTTCTTTGCGCGTCGACCACTTAAATTTTGGGCATCGGGCTTAAGTTGGTTGCGCATGCGGGCGATACATCGATAGCTGATCGAGAGATCGATTCTATGCGATATATCGATAGTGGTATGAGTACTGGGGCCCGCCAAAGATAATTTCAAACTAGAGATTTAAAAACAAAGCGGGAAATTCTATCTTTATGAACGTTTTGCTTTCGTTTATTCCAACATATTTAATTAATTGGTATTATTGTTTCATGTATTACACAATAATGATGCCCTTTCGTTTACGATGTACATTAATTTATAATTATTGTTATTATTATAACTAAATATCGATCACATTTCCTTTCAGAACGTCTCTCATTCTCATCGTTTTCTTTATCCCTGTTCGCATTTTTTTACAGAACGCACACTCACTTTACAACATTTTTCGGTTTAAGGAAACAAACAAACAAAAACAAAATGCGCACGCTTTAACTTAAAATATATCTATACAATAATAATATACAATTAAAAGAGGAATATACATGCACAGACTCGTCTCCACACCTTATATAATATGCAATAATAATAAATATCGTTTGCCGTGAATTATTGCTTATTTTTTCAGGAGGTGGGCAGGGGCAGGAGCAGGGGAATGGTGAAAAATATATTATAAAAAAAAAAAATAAACCAAAAAAAAATTAAGCGAGATTTGCAAAAATCAAATCTGCGCTAATACTACGCATTGCTTTTTTTACGTTTGTAAATTGTAGGTGTACATGGGACTAACAAGGAATTAAGTAATGTATATTCTATTTAGGACTATTTTTGCATATACACGATTCAATTATTATTTTTTGGCTGCCTTAAGATTAACAAAAGGTTACAGGTTAAAGCAAAAGGAACAAGAACAAGAACCGAAGGAGGTGAAGGAAATTACATAAATGTTTTCTAGTTCCATCTCCCGTCTGTGTCTACTGTTGTTCGCCCGTTTTTATCCCCCAATTTGTATATATATTTCTTTAAATTGTGTATAATATTGTCCTAAAAGCCTTAAAAAATATTATGCAGCACGCCTGCCATGTATACAATATATACCATACGTATGTATATATAGGCGTGTATATAATATACCATATACTCGAACATAACTTCATTTGTAGAGCAAAAAGGAAGGAACACAAGCAAAAGCCATGTGAAGAGAAGGACAGAAAAAACATATAAAATTATTCTGTTTCGTGTGTGGCTGTGTGGCTGTGTGTTTGTGTGTGTGTGCCAGAGACTGGGGTTTGGGACTGGTCTATGGTCTATACATACAATTTCTAGGATTTCTATGTTTCTTTTTCACTTTAGGTACATAACAGTTCTTTATATTGATTTGCGGCTGCTTTCTTTTCGTTTTTCTGTGGTTTCTATTGCATTCGCTCAGAAGGAAAGATCCCCTTTTAGTTGGGTGCATTCAGTGCATTCTCCACCCCAGCTCCATACTGCATTCCCACGGACATGGTAAAGATCCACGCGACGGCCAACAGACTACTGCCCAGCAGATCGCCCAGCGCCGTCAGATAGGGTATGGCCGAGTTGTCCGGATCGATCTTCCACTTCCACATCGCGTGCACAATTATGTGGGCAATGTACAGCAGCAACGTCACCTGTGGGAATACGAAGTCACAATTTAGCCACGGCCACATAAATATTTTCTGTCTGTTTTCGGGCGATTCCTTACCTGAATGAAACTGGCCATCAGATAGGAGAGCATAAACACCCAGGACACTGTCGAGGTGTGCATATTTATGTAGTCAGCCGCAAAGATAAACAGTACGTTGCCCGGTATGGACATGGCAATGAGTATCCTTGCCGTCTTCGCATAGGGAACTGCAAGGAGATTTGGATTGGATTATCATTATTCGCATTCGGCTTGAATCCTGACAACCCGGTACTCACCTCCTTTGAATAACGCCTTCCAGGGCCACTCCCAGATCTTTGTGTGCGGTGGTATAATGCCAATAATTGAGCTCTGATGCAGCATTGTGGATATCTTGCTGGCCTGCACCGACACCAGATTCCCGCCAATTCCATTGATGATCGGCTGAAAGACCACAAAGCCATCAAATACCTCCACGGCAGCATCCAACACGAGGCCACCAAGTCTGCAAAATACAAATGATAAAATGAGATGGATTCGGTTTCGATTTGGAACTATAAATGTGCAAGCGTAGATGATGTTCCTGCACAGTCATGGCAGATAATTACTCGAACATTTTGAATTCTAATTCTGCTTCTAATTCTAATTATAGTATTTTGTGCTTGTGGGGTGGGGTGTCGTGTGTCTCTCACAACTCCCGCAATTGACCTGCTGCCAAACGCGAGTCAGGGACATCCATAACAAGGGGCAAACATTTCACATGGTCATCATCAGGTATTGTAAATACACCAAATCTACGGAGTAGTAGTAAAGCGTATGTCTGGACATGATTTGGCACTAATGAAGCCTCGACCGATCGATATCTAAATAAAGTCGGCAAAACTTAACGATTTTGTGGGTTTTGCGGGTTTTGTGGGCATTTGTGCTTATCATGGCCTCAATTCTCGGTTCTTGAGACGCTTTGGCACTTGATCAACCTACCCACTTATGCAGAGGGCCGACAGCACTGGAACCCAGCCGCTCTTCAGCACGGGGCGCGTGTACTTGTTCCGCAACACAATCATCACCCACATGGGCAGCAGCACCAGATAGCAGATGACCACAATGAAAGTGATCCACAGATGGGTCTCTGAACGGAACAGAATAGAACAAAAATAGAATAGAATCAATATGGAAGAGTATAGAATGGGGAGGGGAAAGTAAGCGACTCACTTATATTCTCATACAGCAGCGAGGCAATGAACGAGAGCAGACTTATGGACACCACATCACCGATGGAGGCGGCCAGCGGGGTGGCCAGGTTGTCCGGATTCAGATGGTACTTCTGCGAGAACAGGATCACAGCCACCAAAACGAAATCTGATGAAAATATATAGATGTTTACTTTGGGCATGGATCGTATGAGTGTTTTTTTTTGCACTTACCCAACACAAAGCACGATGAGGTGGCCGTGAACATGGCCGAAGCCGTCAGCAGCATCACGTTCTCAAAGTAGAATTCTCCGGTCATGGCCGCACCCACACTCACAGCGAACATGGCCACCAGAAAGGAGGCAACAGTGGCCTGGACCTGCACCAATGCTATGTTCCCCACAATCATTCGCACCACATCCTGCCGGCTTGTCATATTCCCCAGATTCACTTGCGTCGAGAGACGCGACGCGAGGCACATGTCCAGATTTCCCTTCAGACCCAAAAGCGCCGGCACCAGGATAAACAGCTCGCTCACGTTCTTAAAGACATACCATTTCTAGAGGGGGGAGAAGAATAGATACATTCACATATTTATATTGCAATAAATGAAGATATCACAAAGATATATGACAATCTTTATGGCTGTGTAGATCGTAGCTGTCTGTCTTAGTAAGTCTCAAGTCTGGCGATTTCCAAACATTTTCAGTTCGGTTCGGCCATTGGCCGCCTGGAACTGGCTGCGGTGCCAGTTTGGCCCAGAATTTGCACCACCCATCCGACCCATCCATCAATTAGCAGGCAAATTAAACACTTTGCCATCTACATTTCTTGATGTATTCGCAGACAACGATAAATAATATTCTGCCACATAAAAATAGTAGACAATCAGGGCCGGATTTGGGGGCGTGCAGGAGGCGCTACTACCCAGGGGCCTTCATATAAATTTAAATACCAGGCCTCCAGACCTCCAAATCCAGGCCTGTGCACCATAGTCCCTATATTGGTTCCAAGGTTGTAAGATTGAATATCTTTTAAAATATTTAAAATATCACATTTGAAAAAAATTTAAAATATAAATAACTTCTTTTATTTTTTGCATTTTCTGAAGAAAATAATGTATGTGATGAAAAAATTCTTCAAGAACTATTCTTATTATTATTTTTTGAAAACCACTTTTCTTGAAGTTAGTTATTTTAATTTGCTGTGGAAATTTTCCCACATCGGTTAAAATAAAACAAAAAACTACAAGAAAAAGATTGTTATTAATTATTTATAATTTTCTTTGTGGCTTGGGCCTTGTGTAAATCTTTTTTAATGGCCCCACAACAAAGCAATTAACATTTTTTTTTACAATTTACAATTGCCGCAATTTTGGTTTTCGTTTCGCCTTTCGTGTGTTTTGTTTTGTTGGATTTTCGTGGGGCTCTTATCGGCAGTTACACGGCGTGTCAATAGACCCGACTAGAATTCCCGGGATTTATCGGCTGTTTTTGTTTTATCTATCTGAAAATACGTATAACCCTCTCCGTGCCTTACCTCGACTTTTCCAAGCACAATGCCAGCCCCGATGGTTCCAATGCCGGCCAGGAAGAACGGTATGGAGACCTGCAGCAGGATCGTTGTCCATTTCTCCTGCTTGATCCCAGGCCGATTCAGTGCCAACTTCTCCTCGGAACTGCCATTGATCCCAGCGATGCTGGCCGCATCTGCTGCGGGGCCGCCGCCTCCTCCTCCTCCACTGCCACCGCTGCCACCGCCGCCGCTTCCTGCACCTCCGCCGCCAGCACTCGCCGCACCAGGATCCGGTTCGGAGGATGCTATGGACGTCGTGATGATTGAGCTTAGTGAACCAGTTGTCGAATGTGGTAGCCCGGACAACTTCTCATTGTCGGGATCTGGTTACGAGCATGGTATATGGATCGGAGATCGGAGTTCGGATCGGGGAGAAAGGGAAAAAAGAAAGAGGGGAGAGCACAGCAAGATGCAGGGTTAGTACATTAACATTATGGGATATTTGTGACGGGGGGTTGCAAAGGATCAAAGATCGAGTGCGTGTGGGCTGATGGGTGGTTGGTTGGTTGGTGGGTCTCTCACTCATGTCTCATGCACGGACCGTGTGTGGCAATTTTTATGTGTGTTTGTGTGTGTGTGTGTGTGTGGCATGCATCTAAATTTAGCAGCATTATGCAATTAGCAAGGCAATTAATTAACATCACTATAAATTATATGTGTACATATGTCTGTGTGAAGATTGTGTGGAATATAATCTTGTCTGTTTCTGTCTTTTTTATCTTCTGTATTTTTTATTTATTTCAATAAATGTATTTTGTGTTTTTTGTATTTCTTTTCTTTATTTTTTTTGTAATCTCCCTGCAGCTGGTGGTCTGCAGTCTCCTCTCTGCTGCCGTCTCGGGTGGTCGAAACTCGTTTCGAATAGAATCGTTTTGCATTTTTTTGTGTTTTAGAATCCGAATTGCCCCGTCTCTTGTATCCATAAACCACAAATCGCTCGGCCATAAACAAATTCGCCAGGCATTCGTTCGAGACAGCGACAATTAAACATTTAAACCGAAAATAAACAATTAAGAATGCTGCTAGGCGATACGCGTCTCGTGTTTGCCCCTCGACCGCTCCTTTACCCATTAATCAAATTATTACTGTGCAGAAAATGCAAATCAATGCTTAATTTAAATAAACAAGTCAAATAAGTAAATAACCATTGCAAGGCAATAATTTGATAAATTTACTGAGGATCTTGCTGACTAACCGATGGAGTGGGCATGGTTTCTGGGGTTCCCAAATATCTACTAGATTCGAATTTCCACTACAGCGGTGGGCATCCCATTAATCTTTTTGCTGCCATTTCTCCAAGAATTATTCTTTGCATAGGCGAAAAGTGCAATGAGAGTGCCCGAAAATTGCCAGAAACAACATACATTGCTGGTGCATGATTCTAGATATCAGTTTCGCTGAAAAGGTTATATTTTTTGGTGTTTTTGCTTCTCTTTTCCGTTTCTATTCCATAGACAGATAAACAGTACCGACCAACCAAATCACTTCGATGAGAGATCTGCTATAATGTATGTTTCAATCTATCAGGAATACTCATCCGTCAAGATCCAAATTCTTGCAACTTTAAGACGAAAAGAGACAAGTAATATTTAATTTAGTTTAATTTAATTTATGTTAAATTTAATTCAAGAAATTTCTGTTTATTCTTTCCCCGCACATACTCGTACTCATAAAATACCCAAAAATGTTATCAAAGTATGAAGAAACAGAGCAAAAAAGAGGAACAACATGCAATGATCTAAAAATTATTCAAAAAGTCGGATGCTTCTATTCGAAAAGTATGCTTACAGGACATATTTGAAAAATGTTATACGTTTATGGATACAAAATGGAGATGTTTGCAGCAAATGTTGGCCCCCAAATTAAGTCTAAAGATAATCATTAATATTTGTGCATAAAAGTTAAAAATAAATCAAAGATAGAGAGAGAGAGAGAGAATATATACTTAAAAGAGAGATAGAGAGCACAAAAATAAGAAGCAAACAAAAATGTAGAGAAAAGTAGAAAAAAGGATCCCTCGATCCTGGCTTTTGTGGTGGGTGTATCTGTGTAGCCAGCCCTCAAACTCCAAAAGAAAAGGGCCTACCTATACGAGACGACGCGGTACTTGAGGTTTGAGAGACGTCCGCTTGAGAGATTTTTGTTGGGAAGCAGGATGCTAGGGATTAGGGGGCATAGGTCATGGGGGGGATCCACTCACCGTTTCCATTGAAAATGGTAAACAATTTATATTTATCATCCGATGCCACAACATCTAGGGGCGTGGTTGCTGTCAGTGTGGACAATTGTTGTTGGTATATTGGTGGTGTGGCATATGCGGATGGTGGCGTTGTTGTTGTTGTTGTTGTGGTGTTTTTGTTGTTTGTATTATTATTGTTGTTGCTGTAGTTGCTATTATTATTATTGTTGCTGTTCATATTCATGTTGATGGTGATGGGTGGCGGATCATCATCGATCGATGATGCAGTTGCCGTTGCCATTGCCGTTGCTGCTGCTGCTGCTCCCGTTCCCGCATGATCGACCGTTGCATCGTTCACCAGTTGCGGATTGGCATAGCCGGAGAGGCGTCGCACATTGAGCGGCGTCAGTCGGTGTTTCAGCTCATTGGGTGTTGTGTTTGTGGTTGTGGATGGTGTTGTATATGGTGTTGTTGTGCCTGTGGATGGTGTGGTGGCTGTGGATGATGGGTGCTCGGTTGTCTGTTCGTTGGGTAGCGACATTTTACCATTTGTCTCGTGTGTCGTGTGGCGTGTGTTCTGTCTGTTATTTTATTTTTGTGTTTTTTTTCTTTTTCTAGCTTGTGTAGAGCAGCCCTGCAGCGTGCAATATTCTGTTTCTGTTCTGGGTTTTGCTTTTTTTTTACTAAACTAAACTAAAATTGTATTTAATCTCTGATTGCTCGGAAAATGTTTCTTGAAAACCAACAGAAAAAACGTAAACAACTTTAAACACACAAAATAATCATAGACTAACTGTGTGTGTATGTGTGTGTGTGGGGGTGCTTTAATAAATATAATATAATATATATATTTTTGTATTTCTTTTTTTTTAGATACAATATTTATCTATCTATCGGTTTTGCATAATTTTTGTTTTTGGTTTTTCCTGTTTTTTTTTTTTGTTTTGTTTGTTGAGCTTTTTCTTTTTTAATGGGTTTTTGTTTTCTATGACTAAACACAAAAAATGGTAGTTGAAATATCACACGATTTGGTTCTGAATAAATAATTGTAGTTTATTTATTTAATTTCATTTGTTAAACTAGAATTTTGCGGAATGCTGTTGCGTATTGCTTTTCGTACAGTACTTTCTGATTGAAGAGAAATGGCTGTTTGCTGGCTTGATTGAAGAAGATTTACAAATTGGAATAAAAATTGAAAGAATCCAATGGGAATATACGCGGGCGTTTCGGCTTACATTTTAGTGGGTATGGGTTTTGAGTATGCTCTCGTCTCTGTATCGTCGTGTCCTCGTGTATGATTGTGTCCTGTGTGCGTGTGTGTGTGTGTGTGTGTTTTTGTTTGTGTGTCGGGGGATGTGTGCGTGGTTGTGGGGTGGGATGATGTTCTAGGGGGAGAGAGGTAGAGGTTGAAGGACTGAGGCTGTGGCTGAGCTTAGTCACCGGACCGTTGATATGGCTGCAAGGGTTTTAATTCGTGTTACATTTCGGTATTTTGTTAATTGATATTCATTATCTATAGTACTCGTATATAGATTCTAGAACGGCTAGAATGTGTCAGGAAATCAATGGAAATCATCAATAAAATATAGAGGCAAGACTCTATCTGTATGCACGTGACTCTCTAAGCGATTTCTCTCTAAATTGCATGTCGTGTGCATGATTCACCAAAGGGTTACTCCCGAATTCACAAAGCCTGTCCACCCACCGCTGCCCTAGACATTCCATCCAAAAGTGCGATTAATCGTTAACAGAAAAGATTTCACTTTCATCGAAAGTTGCCTCCCCGGAAATCCCCAATAAACTGCCATTTCCTTATATGTAAGAGACCTGGCTTTACAGTCCCTAACCTGCCCGAACATCTTCCGCATAGCGAGGAGCCCTGAAACGGGGCCCTGACCGACAGAACCCGAACCTGTCTCCGCCTCTGCCATCATCCACGAGGGCCAGGCCAGCCAAATCGCAGTCTGCTTTTTCGGTTTGGTTTTTAGCACTTGTTTAGGACCTGTTTTGTGTGTGTTGTTTTTCTTTTGGGGCTAGCTGAAAACACATTTGGCAGGTGCAGAGGCAGGGCAGGAGGGCAAAGCATGGCCAAACTCAGTTTGGAGACTGCCAGCCAGCCGCATCCAAATCCATTTGAAATGCAATTTTTGGAAAATGGTCAGCATGTGGCACAGTGGGGCGATAAGTCGAAGACTTTTGTTTATAGACTTTTCGTAACTTTTCCAGCCGATTAGATTTTAATTTCACCTGTTTGCCAGCTCGTTGACAACAGTCGGACACAATAAATTGCCCCTGACCACTTTGCCGACCACAAAAACCGATTGTCGGTCGATCGGCGGCCAGTCAATGGTCCGTCCACTCGAAACTCGAGGGCTCGAAGGGTTCTTTTTCGTCTTTGGAACGCTTATCGGCTCCGCGCGGCAAGGCAGGGGCAAGGCAGGGGCAGCCTTCGAACGCAAATCAAAATCATGTCACTGCAAATCATGACAGCCAGGCCACGCGTCGATTGCGAATAAATAAGAACGACAGCTGAAAGAACAGATACTAATTTTATATGCACTTGAAAGTGTGGCCATAAACGGACGGGGAGCGGGGCCATAAATTTAATATATTGTATATCAATGTCCAATGCCAAGTGGACAATCGCGGGGAATAAGCATCGGAGCCGCTGCAAAGTCGCTTTAAAGTTTAAACGCTTCATATTCGGCCCATTGACGCTTCTCCTACGATTACTAATCGATAAGAATCGATTTTAATTTCAGGCTACAGTTTCCAACAACCAATCTTAGCAGTTTGAAAACCCATTGGAAAGAAGAGCTCAAAAATGTATTCACCGATAAATAATCGATTCAAAGCCGATACAGCGACAATTAATAGGAAAAATGTTTGAATTCCATTAACAAAAATTGGCAATAAAAATATATATAGAGTATTTCCGACTGGGATCTAGATGAGGATTCTCCCCAAAAACATTTGTAATTTTTAACGATGAATAATCGATTTGCAACCGACACAGCGACGGTTCATTGTAGGAGTTCAATTCCATTAAAAAGTGTGCCATAAAAATACCAAATTCCAGCTAAAGGGAGAAAGGAGATCTCTGACTAATCCATTTCCAATTACAGCGAGTACAGAAAAACCAGAGCGAGCGGCAATAATAATTTAAAAATAGCTATCCAATAAAACAATGTCTCGAACCTTATCGACACTTGTTACCCGATTAATGCCGCCGATTACTTATTGGTCGGAAGCAGGCGCGGCACCTTCAAGCAGGGATTTACCTGAGACTTGGCCCAGAGAGAGCTACAACCCATATGTACATATCTAACTACTATATGGCATATGCTATCCGCGTATCAGTATCGTTCCTTCTTTAGGTTCAAGATTTCCTGAACGACGCAGAAACAACAGTTGTTCGAGTGCCCGTAAACAACAAATTGCAGATAATGGAAAACCCATATAATGGTAGGACAAACACACATTCCATATCATTGTCAAATTCAATATTTGAACTGACAGCTTCTCCGTTGTCTGTCTGCCGTCCCCTTTGTGATTCATTCTGGATTAATAACCAGAGGTGCGAAATATTGTATCTTCTATATGTAGTTCTGAAGTTTTCGAACACACGAGTTAGGGGTAGGTCATGTGATGGCATGTGATGTAGAAATTGATCAAAATCCCAATCGAATAGCTAATCCCTTGGCCCCACGCCCTGTCTGCATTCCTTCCTATTTACGAGTGGTCTTATCTATCAGGAAGTGTCTGGTAACAAAGAAATGAAATTGAAACCAAGTGCCAGGAAAAACGTGACCGCTTATTGCAGAAATCGTGGCTCTACAAGACCCTACTACCCGATAGGGCTTATCAACACTAACGTAACCTAAACAACTGCATCAGCAGCAGCCCCAGCAGCAGCAGGCATCAAAATTAAATGAACAAAAATAAACTCATCAGAGAGAAAAGAAATCTTGTAGGAAATAAGCGTCCGTATGTTACGTATACGCAGCGGTTGCCAAGTCGGGGCTCAATTTACAGCCGCGGGAGACCCGGGAGCGGGGCGAGGGGGAACGACGCAGCATTACCGATTTTCAAGTTCAAAGTCAAACAGAAACAAAAACTTGTGGAAGGGGAATTGATTGGGCAAGTGCATTTGTTTTTTGGAACTAAATTGAAATTCGTTTTTTTTTCCATTCCCCATTCCCCCTTTCTGTTTAATTTTCGAATGCGGAACCTGTGTCGAAGACCAGAGCCCCCAGCCCCATCACACACATTCTCTCTTTCTCTTTCACTCTGTCTGTCGGCTCTCTCAATCAGGTTGCAATTGTCGCCATCGGATCCGCTGGGCATATAAATGCACCTTGATTAGTGGATCAGATGCCGCCGTAGACGACGACGACGACGACGACAAACGACACAATCGACAATCGGCAATAGTCAATCTTTACCTTTCTGCGCGCCTTTCAATCGTTCAGTCGTTTGGTCGTTTAGTCTTTCTGTTATTTCCGTCCCTTTCTTTTCCAACACACAATTTGTTTATGGTTATCGGGCGGCTTATCGGAAAAGAGGGGCCGCAACTAATTGATTTGTTGCGGGCATTATTTTATAAGCCTCTTGACTGCAGCTTCATTCACTTAAATGCCAAAAGTTTCATTTTTTGTATATATTTTTTTTGTTTGTTGGTTCGGATTGCGTTTTTCGAGCCGCAGCCGCCCCATCGGTATAATTTTTATTTTTATTTTTTTCTGTTTCTCTGCTTTTCAGTTGTCTGTCGTTTGTCGCTCCGGCTGGAAGACGATTTGTCTGCGAAATTCCAGTTCGCTTCGTTCGTTCCATTCCGTTCCGTTCGGAACGTCGGACGATGGTATGGAAATTTACAAAATGCCAAGAGCAGGTTTACGGAACCAGTTCGGGGGGAGGGCCGACACGGGGCGAGGCTTGCCATGCGCTTTGATGTATGCGGGTCTTGTGGTTTTTTTGGTTTTTTTTTTGGCTAAAATTATCTATTAGCGGAACTAGTTCCGTTTTAATTGATGACCCAATGAACTAATTCTGGTTCTGGAGGATACTTGCATGTGAACCGATTCCAAAATCGCACACTTTTGGGACATTCCCGCAGCGAATAAACTGCATTCGTAATAGTATTTTCTCGATAATGAGCTATCATCGGAACTAGTTCCGAATTTATTTTTATGAAAATTAAGCAACCCGTTTATGCTTTTTAATATTATCTGAAATTTTGGATTTACAGACTAGTTCCGATTCAGTGTCTGTAAATATATTTATATATGAACTATATAGTTCCATATGATACAAATTCCACCATTTTCTATCTCTTTAGACTTCTCAGAACTTCTTGGACAAAGTGTAATATTATTAAAAATTTGCACGTAATGTAACGTAATGTTCCCCCACTCTGTGGGTGAAAATCAAGCATAAAATCATCAGATTGCACAAGAACCGAGTCTCGTCTACGGTCTACACTCCAGAGATTTGCAAGATATTATAATATCTACTCGCAACATTAATTCCCAAGTATCTTTTTAGACTTGATGACCTTTCCCGAAATCTTGATCTTGACTGGAAGGAAAAAAGGGGTGTGGGCGGGAGCAGAGGGAAAGCAATCTGCACATAATAACGAACCCATAAACCAAATAATCTTTGGGTTCTGGTTCTGATTCTGATTCGGATCGAGGAGGATAACGGCTGTGCTGTGGTGGGCAAAGTCGCAAGGTTGAGGGTTGCGGTGAGAAATCTATATTAAATCTGATAATAAATTAGTTTTCGGTTGGCATTTAATTACTTTGTTTAAATCCCTGGCCACACTCTTCGATTAGATTGCGGATCGATGGATGATAGAAATAAAACCAATCAGCAAATGAAATATGTAGTACTCGAAAAGTTTAGACGACGCGAGGTGACACAAGAATTCGTTGATATTCATACACCGTACAGAAGTTTTATATTTTTAAGTATTTAACCCAAGAAAGACAGGCCAGGCAGTGGCAGTGGCAGTGGCAGCCGCAGCTGTCCCGAGTTAATTTGGAAAACGTGCGCTAAATGTGCGATGATGCCCCGCAAGCTAATTCCAGTTCTAATTCCTATTTATTGTGATTAAAACAGTCGCTGTTGCCGAGAGTCTGGCGACTCGTGGAGATCCGAAAAGCGGCAAATACATACATATGTATGTATATACGAGTGTTTATTCAGACACCGCCCACCCCCTACACCCCAGATACACATATGGTGTTTGATTCAACAGTTCCCAGGGTTCATTAGAAGCGTTTTGTTTTATTTTCTTTTAGTTTCCACTTAGGCTACACGCCCTCTCTCTCTCTCTGCATTTTTAATAGGACTTTTGCAACTTATATTCGTAGCTTGAAGGTATTTTGCCATTTTCCAGGCCTTGGCCTGGGAATGCCACGAGTGAAAGCTAGAGAATCGAAATGTGGTCTGAAGGACGACAGTCCTTTTGCTCAAGCTTTTCGCAAAGAAAAGGGGCTGCAATTGGAGGCGGAGAGATGATCTATCTATTACTATCTATTAATCAGAAATCTCGCACGATACAAAAACGTGTGACCCACATGGCCACGTAATATCTGATTCAAATGCCGATATAGATACTACAGAGCGGTGTGTAGGTATTATATATTCATTTCAGTAATCATAAATATGCAAATCGTTCACGTGAATAGCTTTGCCAGCATTTGCATTCGATGTAAACGAACTCTGGAGGGTGGGGGGTAAATAAACGAACAAATTGATGTCACATTTTCCATTTCCCATTTCGTTTTCAATTGAAACATAATACAAAATCAAATATATACCTAGGTATATATTATATATTTTATACGTAAATCCCTCTCCATGGAATCTGGCTTCTGTTGTTTTTGTTCATTTAATTTTTTATTTTTTTTTTTTTTTTGTGGCATGACGCAGGTGAAATCGAATTCGGTTCTCAATCAACCGAAAAGATTGGCAATTATTTTGGCAATTCAAAAATTATTTGTTAATGAAATGGGATGGGGGTGATTTGTCAAGTGGCCCTAGAGACAAGCGAAACAAACACGAAACACAAAACACAAAAGTGTTTGTTTGGCCAGACAATTTGCAAGCCCAAAAATTAATCACTTTCATTCTGGTTTCAAAATGGGTGTCTGATCCCATTACTGTTTCTGATATTGGGGTGTAAATATACATATATATATATGTATGTATATATAAATATTTCTCTCGAGTTGAAAACTGGAACTGAGACACGCTAACCGAAAACTGTCGCAAATGTCATTCAACTTGGCATCAATCGGTGCACCAAAACCGAACCAAAAACAACAAACAACATCTCAATCAAGAACAAACTCCAAAGAGGCAACAGGTGGGAGAATAAATGTACATGTGTATGTATTCTCCACGAAATATTTGCTAAAGCTGAGTGGGTGGATTATCGAAGAGAAGAGCTCCCACTGAAATGAGTCATTAATGATCTCATTAATGTCAGGCAAGTCTATGCAAACGTTTGGGAAATACCCTACTCGTACACGAGTTACATTTCCAAATAGATCGATCGTGTTTCAAGTTGGCATTTCTTCAGCCACTGATAAACTTTCTCAAGTTCATTGCAGGCATGGTTTGTCATCAGTTTGTACTTGAGAGATGTTCTTGAAGTTTCAGGGGGATGGGATCCTTCTCTGTCTTGCAATGTTCTTCAAGAGTGTTCGCTCATAATGTTTACGGTTTGCTTAAAAATCACAAATAATCTCTAAATAATAAATATAGATGTATTCTGAATCCTCTATCAATCATTCAATGTTGACTGAATGCCGTTATCTACACTCAGAGAAAAATGAAATAAAAACAAAGGGAAAATAAATATAATTCACTCTCTTTTTTAAATAATAAATATCTTAGAAAAGTCTCTTTAATACGGACCATATTTAATGTACCTAAAGAACATTTTAAAATAAAAAAAATTAATTAAATTTGTATTAAATATGTCGAAATAAAATACATATTTTCATATTAATGTGAAAATTTGAATGAAAGCCCTATCTATTTACAATTTAAGTTTAAATTGCACACTTTCAGGGCATTTTTCTCTGTGTGCATGGAAGACTATCCAAAAATGAATAGCAACCTCCAACTACTGTCTAAGAAAACCATATCTAAGAGACCAATCCAATGTGTGGACCACCCATAGGCATAAATTCTTCCGCTACGGACTACCGTAAAAAGGTTTCAACCTTGTGTGACCCACAGATGATGGATGGCCTTGGCAACAGTTACCCAGTGACTAGAGACTAGAGACTCTAAGCGCTAACCGTTTTATCCCTCGCCAAAAGTCGGTGAATGGCAAGTCTCAGAGCGAAACTCATTAACGACACGCAGCAGTTGGTCTACCTCCCTACCTCCCTGCCGTCCAGCTCGATCGCATCTAGTATCTTTATATAATGGGTTAGGAAAATCGCAAACGATTCAGCACCTCTTTGGGACAGGGAAACATGCACTTCAGGCGCCTGCGCAACACTTTACGAATAAGAGACCCTATCGAGGGTGGAGTGGGGGTGTGGCGCAAAGACATTGAACCGCCACCAAACATAAACGACACAGAAAGCACACAGGCGGCATAGACAAAACCAAACTAAAAAAAATGCAATTTGGCCGTGAAAACGAAATACCAGCAAACATAAATTAATTATTATTATTATTAATAATATTTGTTTCTTTTTTTTTTTGTCTTGGGGCCGGCCCTTTGTTGTTTTTGTTGCTGCTGTTGCTGCTGCTGGTGTTTTCTGTGTTTTCTTTTCGGGGGCCCCGGGCCCCGGTCCAATATTAATATTGTATTTTTCTTTGCTTTTGTTGTATTATTATTAACTATGAATAAATTAAAAGCGTTTTCTGGGCTCTCAATTCACTTCGGTTCGCTGCTGTTCGATTTGTTTCGCTTTTTTCACTGTCCGTCCGTTAAGGTTGCATTATATATTTATTTACTTGCACATAATTGGGGGGTTCATACATATACATTTATTTGTGTGTGTATTCAAGTGATTTATATTTTAAGGCTTCCCCTTTATGAACAAGAAAATTGTTTTAGACTTGATTTATGACTTGAATTCGCTTCGATAATGGAATATCTGTGCGAAAATGTGTTGAGAGAAGACTGTTCGGTTCACCCACCGATCCAGCGAGACTCCGGAAAAAAGAATCATAGCATTGAATATTTATCCCCCAAAATATTATGAACCCTTCAACAAACTTCTTTGGAAGAATGGCAGTTCTATGAGACAAACCATTCAGAGAACAGAAGGAAAATTCAAAATGATTCCTGAACTAAAATAATGAAGATTTACTTTTAGAAGACCAAAGACCAGTCCCTCAAACAGAGTTCAAGTTTAAAAACTATTTCTACCATCAAATAAAATATAATAAAATATAATAAATAATAAAAAGTAAGAACAAAGAACTTTAAAACATAAAAAAAACAAAGCGAAAATATCCTCTCGATCCCTTGATTTTGTAGGATTTAAAAACAAGAACCTTAACCAAAAAGACATCCACGCAAATGGCAGCGTAAGCGATCGATCAATGACGAACGATCTCTAGCGATCTTTGGCTTGAGGGGAGCGGGGGGGAACAAGAGCAGGTACATTTTGCCAAAAACTAAAACTTGTTAACCGTCGGGGAGAGAGAGGTAGAGAGAGAAAAGACACAAAACTAGAAAAATGAGGCTACAAAAACAGAATCTGCCCACTTTCAATAGTCATAATTACAAATCGATCCAATCCAATCCAATCCAATCCAACGATTGGCAGACTGGTAGAATTCGTTTGGTATGCTGTACCGACAACTAGTATATTTAATATATGTCTAGATTCCATTGATTTCCGCGACTTAGCCTTTCTCTTCTTATTCATCTGCTTACTTCATCCACTATAGGGATTTTTTGGATTCACTGGATAGGGTTTTCCTTTCTCCTGGTTTGTGGTTTTTCTTTTAACTTTTCAGGTAACTTTTTATTTAGACGCGCGCGCAAACGGTCAACAAATTAAATTTGTATATGAATCGAGACTTTTGACGCGATATTACGACTATAACTATAGTTATATTAAAATAATTTGTTTGATTTATCACCAACAATAACCATTAAAAAAAACACAATTTTTTCATTCGAAAGGCAAAAGGGTTTCAGGGCTTTAAGGTTTCTCGGTATGTGTGTGTTTTTTGCTGCACTTTTTTTCATATAAGAGCTTCCCGTATTGAGGGAGCGTGGGAGTGTTGTGCTCCGCCAAAAGTTCTTTCGTGGGGTTTGGGCTTTTTTTCTTTTATATATAAAGTCGGATTTTTCTCTATATAATTTTTGTCCGTGTGCGGCGAACGTAGTAGTCTGCACCGCCGGGATATCGCACACTGAATGTCCAAAGACGGCAAACACTTGTTATTATAACGCGTCAAAGCGTTTCCATTTAGCGTCGGCAACGGCAACGCCAGCGGCAGAGGCAGCGGCAGAGGCAGAGGCGGCAGAGACAGCCTCGGGCTCCGACAGGTAAGGCAGCCAGCCAGCAGCAGGCAGCGACGGAGCCGTCGTCGTAAGCTTCGATATCGATGCCTCCGATGCCTCCGACGACCGATGATGATGTCGGTGACGATGCTCTGACGCCCGAATCTGGCCCGAATCAATAAGCCATGCCATTTGATAAGCGATCCGCTCTCAGAGCAGAGCAGAGCAGGTGAGCATTTTTACGCGCTCTCCGACTTGTTATCAGGCGGCGGCAGAGCCAGAAATGAATGAATTCACAAAAACAACTGAGGCAAAGCGGGCAGCAGATTACAAGCGTCATCGTCGCTGTTGGCGTTGCGTTGACCGTTAGAATGAGCAGAGGCTCACGGCAGAAGAGGCTCACAATAAAGAGAGAAAAAACGAAAGAGAGAGAGAGTCCAGTGAGGAAAGCCAAATAATTAATTTGGGGAGAAATGCAACTACCAGACACAAGCGCATCAGAGTAGATCAAGAAACAGCTGCTGCAGAGCCTCTTTACACGTACCGTTAGAAGCATGGTGCATTCATGGCAGGTGAGGCATTCGCCAGAGAAGCACTCCAAGATGCATATACAATTTTGAAAACTATTCCTTAATGTAAACAGGAAAGGATGGGCAGAATTAACGTCACGTCGTTAATTTTCAGGACCAAGTGAATATAAATATTAAAGATTCAAAAAATAAATAATTTGAGTTTTTCCTTTAATTTACAAATATATAAAATATTAATACAATATATCTCCGTCCACTCTTAATCCTACACTCAAAAACCAGAAACCACCAGAGAGCCTAAGAGAGGAATTCCCCACCTTTCTATAATTGCTACTTGGAGAATATGAAGAAGCAGAGCCGCTGCAGCAAATCTGCCCACGTGGATCAGGCACAGGCGCAAGAGAGACACAAACCAAAAGAGAGACAAAGTGGGAATTACAACAACACGACAGCATCGGATGACCCTTAGATTCAGAAGCAGAAGAGAGCCAGCAAAAATCAGAAGAGAAATCAGAGCAGCAGCAGCAGCAGCTCACCTCTGCGTCGACTTGGCTGCTGGCTGCGGGCTGCGCTGTGCTTTGTAGACCGTTAGGCCGAACCCAAAAAGCGACCGAAGATTGCACGACATACTCGTACGCCCGAAGACCGAGAGCAGAGCAACTTCGTGAGCGCCGGGCTCGTGCAAATGGACAAACAGTTTTGACAGTTGGGCGGCTCATTAACCGTTCATTAATTTCCCGCCCCGAACTGCAGCGACAAGGGGGCGTATTAGTGATATTGCCGCGTGTTCGTTAGAATTGCATACGATCCGATATAGGAGAGCGGGCAACGATCCCTACGAGGTTAACCCTTTCGGGTTGACAGTTGCTCAAAACATCTCCCCTATCCATAAATCTCACATTTTATTCGTATGCAGTTTTCTCGTACCAGGAACGATCCACTACCGCGGGAATGATGAAGCTACTGCGGGCACGATTGGGTTATTTGGTAAAGCACCGTAACGATGTATTTTGTGGGTCGCCTGAGTTATGGCCAATACCCTCTTTCTTCCCAACAAATAATCTTCCGTAACATTAGGCGGGGATATACAGAACGGAAGGTACTGATTTTAGTAGATTTCCGGAGCACGTACACATTTGATAAGATTTACGATTTTCGTTTACTAAACTTTTCGATTAGTGACTGGTTAGTGTCGACGAAAATAGTATTTTCCAAAATAGCCTAATCACTGAATACGGCTGTACACTAATCTCGCTTGTCCTTTAATTGTTTTTTTTTTTTCTTTTAATTGATATTTTCAATAATTACTTTTTGTTTTCCTAAAGATAATACTACTATAAGGCTTTTAATAATAGAAATGTAGATACGAAGATAGGTCCTTTCAATATTTTCCCGATCTCCGAACATAAATCCAGCTGGGATAATGGAGTTTGCTCAAATCACATTTCTATTTATATAAATGTACATACATATGTATATTTTTTATAAATTTCCTATTCCCAATTGTGACAACCATTGACCCGTGAGACCCGTGGGACCTGGGGGTAATCCACCTGCAGAGAGTAAAACACGAACATGGAAAGTATTTTAAACTTTGGCTCGATTATGACGCATGCACACTCTCGATACTCTATGCTCTGAGCCACCTCTTCTCACCGCTCACCGCTCGCCTCTTCCTTTCCCATATAGTTGGGGGGAAAAGGGGAATCCAGCGTCAGTTTTGGGGGGCTTTTGTATGCGAATACGCCACAGCCAACAATTGCGTTTGCCCGTGCCATGTACGCCTGTGTGTGTGTGTGGAACTAGCCAACGTTTGTACTTGATTTTATTTGGTTTTGGCTTATTTTTTGTGGAACCGCACAGAAAATCAGAAACTGGTTTCCCACACCCGGATGAAATGTGCGTCCAAAACCCAAGCGAGAGAGTCCACACACAAAAAAATACAAAATAAAACTAAAAAGAAGAAATATTCATCAAAACATCTGGGCACCCGCGGGGGCTTTAATTAAGATTTTCAGTTCCCCTCGTTTCAAATTGAGAATTGAATTTTTTTTTTTTACTGGCTTCAGGATGTTGTGAAGAGCCAAAAAGCTACATAGTAGATCTCTCAATGGATTAATGAATGGAGCACAGCAAACGCTTTACAAATTTACAAATGCTTTTTGATTATAATCACAAATATCAACAAGTTGTAAGATGATGAGTATCAGAAATCCCAGTGTTTGTTTGCTCTGGCTGGTATTGATTTTGTTGTGGGATTGGAGAGGAACCAATTACCATGTAAATTGTTCAACGTTTTGTTAGCATTTTCTTCCATTTGTGAGTTAATGGTTTCAGCGGCTCGAGACGCACAAGCGAATGCTGCCAAGGAGAATGCCAGAGAATTGCAAAAATAACATTCATTGCGTGTGCATGACATGATGTGATTGGCTCTAGTTTCGCTAATAAGGGAATTGTGTACATTTTGGGAGGAGGATCCTTTATATTTTGCTGTAGCATTTCTCTACATTCCACGCCAATCAGTGCATGGCAAAGCCCTTCAACCGTTCTGCTTTCATAATGACCTACGACAACCATAAAAATTAAATACTTTGAATTGTCCAATAAAAACTTGTCACGATTTAAGCAGCTTTGATTTCATTTGTGATTTACGATCCACACATTACGTGCATCTCATGAATGAATGGAAGAGGAATTGGAATGGAATCGAATCGAATCAAATCGAATGGATAGAATACATTAAAGTTCTACTTTGAATTACTAACGTTTCCCTTTCACTTGATGCTTTTGTCTTTTAGACAAATAAATTATAAAATATTTCAATTGCAAAGACCCGTGGTAGAACCAGAATGTAAATCCCATTATAGAACATAATCTTTGGGGGTTTTTGGGATAAACCAGACATCATCGAATTCGCCTTCTGTTTCAGATATAATACAACAAAGGAAAGAAATGGTTCAGAAAGTCCCAAACCCCACCCCACCCCCAACAGACCGACCACGGGGAGTTCCATAAAACTGTCAGAGCATAGTCTTTCTCTCAGATACAGTTGCTTTCTCGCGGGCTGGGGCCTGGGCCTAGGCTTGGGCTTAAGCTTGGAACAGGGAAGTATTCTGAGTACATATCGATCGCGCCAGAACAAATAGCCAGCGACAATAAAAGCCACAACGGAATAAAATAAATACAAACCGAAATGACAAAAGATACATTTACCGCTTATCGCAGATACAACGGTTTATTGTTGCAACAGTGTGGAGGTGGGTGGCAGGGTGGTAGGATTGGTACAGTGGCGTTGCGACTGGGTTCAGGTAGAGGCTTGGTGTCGTGCTGGGGGGTTTTTTTTTTGAGTAAATTACTCAAATGAAATTGGTTTTACTGTATCGATTGACAATTGCTGAACTGCTTGAAATAAAGGGAAGAAGGGCGGGGGGGAATACTGGAGGTGGATCGGGCGTTCGTTCAATCAAATTGCTTCTGGGATAGATACCCGGTAATTGGGATCAACTGTCGCGCTTGTTGATCGTCGGCGATTGGGTTGTTTCATCAATGGCTCCGACTAAATTGGTGGAAGCTCCCCACCTGCTTCTCTTGCTCCTCCTCTGCCACATGCCACCTACCTCACCTGCCCCTTTTTCCACAACCCCCAGCCATGCAAAATATTGCGAGAGAGAGAGAGAGAGAACTTAAACTTGATTCTGTGTGTTTTTCGTTATTGCACGCGATTGAAACAAAAATTAGCAGCTGGAAAAATTGCAACATGAATTATTACGCCTCAGGTTTTCCCTACGCCCCTGCCCTGCCCTGTCCTGCCCTCCCATCCCATCTAATACCTCCCCTCCAATTATACATGGGTAATGAGGTTTAATTGGATTTTTAGGTATATTTATTGCAACACTCCGCTTGACACTCTCTCTCGACAGCTGGCGTGGGGAAAATTACGTACATACATATGTACACATGTACATGAAAGCCAATCGAATGTTGGTATACCCTTCAAAAACATCAAGACCAAACAATGTCCATGGCACCTGAGATCCATACATGTAGTAGTGGTGTCTTATCGGAAAAGTGTTTACTTCAAAAAAAAAAAACAATTCTTTCCCAGAAGAACGATCGTTTTTATGAAAGAGTAAACGATACGATTACGAGTCATTCGATTGGCAGTATTTATTATTATTTATTAATTATTATTTATTTATTATTATTTATTTATAATTTTTTTTTTTGTATTATTATTCATTTATTACAATTAATTTATTATTATTTATTTCATTATTTTATGTGTCTGTTCGCTTAGGGAAAATTAATGCATTCATTTGATGAAATTGTCCAAGTGGATCAGAGGTATTATTGCAGATCCCGATTGTTGATGCAGATCAAGAACAAAAGCAATTTAAGAGATCGGAGACAGCATATTTGATCGAAATTATAGTACCCTCCAGGGTGTACAGAATACATCGATGGTGAGGCTGTGTGTGTGTATGTTTCAGCAATCTTATCGCACAAGATGTGCATATTAATTGCATATTTTGCCCAATGAACGATTACGTTATTATTGCTGGTTCTCCACCCAAAAAAAAAAGAAGAAGAGAAAAAAAAACAGAGAAATAACAACTGAAATTATCAGAATAAAACGTTCATATCGCAGTTGGGAGAGACAAAGATACATAGATAGAATTCGTGTACAAACACGGAGAATCAGGGAATTGTTTGACGGCAACGAATGCGTCATGTCATCGCATCCGCACGGTGAAGACCCATTGAAGGGGGAATACTAGCATTCATAATGATTTATACCATTATTCCCCCACATATGGTCGGTGTCTGGAATATCCGTGGATGTTTCGAAAGTTGGGCGAAATGTCGGGGAAGTATTTCATTCGATTGCAGGGAACTTTTTCGCTTGCGTTCTTTTTTTTCGGGTGTACATTTTTGGAGAGTTCTGACAGAAGATTGTTATTTATTGTTGAAACAAGATCAGATATCGGCATGGAATTGACAATTTAATCGACTTGTGGTCGACTTACAGTCAAAATACAAGAGCGAAAACCTCTTGAGCTCTGGTATAGACATAGTCGTATATCTGTCATAAATAATCACAGATACTCGGTATCAATTGTGTAGGGACGCTTTACCAAGAATCCGATTCGGTGCTTTGGCTCCACATGACCACGGTGGCTCTATGTAGGTCCAACAAATGAATCATATATTTTGTTCGTGATTGCTGTGGATCCAAGTGGGCACTGGAAATGGAAAGGCTACTAACCACTGGCCACTAGCCACCAGCGAGATAATGGTTATCGGATCTCACACATAAGTACCATTTCATTGACGCAAAAATTGGAATCGAAATCAGAATGACAGAAGCCTTCTTCTTGCCATTCCTCTGCGGTTCTGTAGCTCCTTTTTTCCCACTTGAGATCCAATCATTCGTTGTTGAAAGACGACACTGAGGATACTCTTTTGCTATGTTATTTTGAAATAGTCCCAGGAGGGTGCCTCTGTTTGTGTGTGTCTGTCGCTTATGGGTAATTTGTGCAGCGAATCAAGCGGAATTCTGGTGATTTGACTTCCTTTTCCTTTTCCTCTTGCTTAACTTTTTATTGAATTATTCTTATATTTTTCATTGCTTTATGGAAATTTTAGAAGGATTTTTAGAAGTATTACTATATGCAACATCTTCTTAAATTATCTCTCCACTCGACCTCTCCATGATAGTAAATCAACTCCTTTTCGAGTGTACAAACTACGTCAAATGGTTAACCGGATCGAGAGATCGCCTCATCCAGTTCCCGTCGTGTTCCTTCGGCTCCCAATCTGATTCGATTGCGATTCCAATTTCAATTCCTTTTCCCATTATCAGTCACGTAGCGGACAGAAATTAAAGCTATCTCTCGCGCTCTCTCAGAAATTTGATCTTGATGTGAAGTACCAAAAACCGAGAGCCGATCGAGTGGTCGCTGGTCACTGTAGCTTGCTCGGTCGGTCAGATTGGGGCATGGCCAAGACCTTGAGTCGTGTCGAGTCGAGTCTCTTATTTACACCGATTGAGTGAACCACAAGGGGGTACTTTAAAGGGGGGGTTCCTTTGGCGTTCCCATTTCTAATTACTGATTTTTCTATGGTGGGGAAACACTTGCATCCCAGTGAACCCGGAATCCTCGAATCATCAGCCACGAGTCCCGAATCCGAATGAGGAGCCACCACAGAACTCAGAACAGCCGAATGCGATTCCCATCACGTCGAGTGCATTTCGGGAGCTCCTTTCAAGCGATTTTTTTATTATTTGTACGATTTATCATCATGTTTTAATCATCATTCAACTGTCGACGGTTTTCTTATGGTTTCGATTTGGGCTTTTGAAGAGTCGAAAGCCAACGACACGCGTCATTTGCTGTGATTAGTATGTAAGGGGCAGAACGCAATGGCAGATACAGATACGCATTTCATTTGTGGCTGAGGGGTTTCGTTTATGTAATATTATTTTATTTGGCATTTTCTGTTTGATGTTTGGTTGTTTGGGTGTTTGGGTGTTTGGCCTTGCCCCTGACCTTGGCTGCCCCAACAATTGGCGGACGTGTCCATTAACAAGTTGGCGCCACTGTATTTTATTAGTTCACTTCATTATCATTACACTATCACACACTCCCCTTCCGCATGAGCATTACAGGCGTAACCGTCAAGTGCTGCCCGTTGATGGTTTAATCGAAACTTTTCATTGGAATTACACACGCGTGCGGTTCGTCACTCATTCCGCCCAAAAGATTGACGGATGGACGGCTCTGATATCAGTGAGAATTTCCCAAAAAGATAGAGATGAAGAGCCTCGGGAAGTTCCCAAAAGGTTTTTCTTTAATTAAAGTATGACTAAAAAGGTGACTAAATTGAGAGAGTTTTAGGGAATTTTTTACTGGTTTGAAGAACATCTATTTTTGATAAGAGATATGACTATTTGGTATGGCCCAGAGATGACCGTGAAAGAATCCAAGGTTGGAGATGGAATCTTTAAGATGGGAAAAGGAATATCTACATTTAAATTTTCCATTTAAAAGGTTTTTTGATTTGATTTCTGAAAAGCAAAAGAGATAAAGAACTTGTTTCCACCCTTCATTAATTATCATTATTAAAGTTCTTGCTCTCCCAGCAATTTCCATTAATTTATTATACTATACCTATAGTCGTAGGGAAACGCTGAGATTGTGAAAAGTCTGAACGTGATAAAGAGATTTATTGGCAGAGCCGAAAGCTGCCAAGATATACGATAGATGATAAAACAAAAGAATACACCAAATGATTCCTCTGATTCCTTGTCCGTTAAGGACTGATCCATAATCTATAGAAAAACATAGACCAGATTCAATTACTACTCAACATTACTCTACACTTTTGGAGACCATAAAATATACCATTCCTTCTACCCGTTGTAGGCCCACAATTAATTAATTCGAATTTCCGCTTCTGTGAGATCAGGCTTGTCATAAATTCAGTTATCGTCCAAATAGATTTAAAAAATTCTCTCTTTTTTTTGTATTATTTTATGGCCTGCGATAGTGGCAGTGGCATCTGATAATGATCGTAGAGTTCATTAATTGAGTAAGGCAATCCGCGAGGAAATGTTTATATTGTGTTTACCACATAATCTTTATTTTTCATTCTGACCCGATGAAACATTGCAACCAAAAACAAAACTGACTCATAGACGGGGGCCAATCTTCGACAGAAGTCTCGGGCCATATGCTGTGACGATATTATCTGGAAATATTTCTTATCGGGGCCTTTTAAAACGGATATTATGGGGAAACCTACATCAACAGTCGAGAATAACAAACAATTCAAACGAATTCTGTTTCAGCACAGACAGTGGGTGCCTAATTATTTTACAATCCCCTATGAAGTGTAGTACCACTTTAGATGATGATGATGATTTTTGATGAATTCGGGGACTGTCATTCGGTCGTTGATAAGTCAATTCCACGGAGAAAATCCTACGGCTAGCCAAGGAAACAATGAAAACTGAATCAGAAATAAGATAAAGCCACCAAATGGCAGTGTCAACAATTTTAAATGGCGATGCAATGGTTTGATTAGCGTAGGAACTCTCGAGCCAGACAGCCCATATGACTGACAATCAAGTCGGTTGAGTGAACGATTAGCTTTTGTCGTGTACTATAAACCTTTCGCAAGATATTGGGACCAATTCGAAATATATTTAATGATGGTTTCAAGGCGCAAAACATGATAGGTATTCATAAAACTGTATGAGAGCTGTATGGATTCAAATTTAATATATTACAGATTGCTTGTTGGGTACTCAGTTCAGATACAGGAATTTATTGGGAATAATTTTGATCGAAAAACAAAATATATGCCGTGTGCAGGACACATTGATGCTCGATTCGAGACTGGGACGGAGGCTTGGTCCCATGAAAGCAAAAACAAAACACATGTAGTGTGCATGATTATTTTTTTTTAAATATACCCATATTTTGAATGCATGTCGAACTGTTTGAATAATGTTAATTCGCAGGAAAAATTTTTCACAATAAAATATTACTACTTGGAAAAAAGAAAAACAGCTGTTTTCCATTGCCATTCACATGTAAGCGTGGAACATCACCTTTCATCCACGTAGCCAAACATCTTGGCTAGCATTTAAACGATCAAATCAATAATCTTGACTCAAGTATGTATATTAAAATTTCAAGAACACTTTACAAAGAATTTTTCAATAAAAGTATTCCTTTATGTTGTTGAGTCATTCGATTCAACGGTTTAACATTCCAATTAGCAGAAATTATTTAGGAAAACATTACTTTCACACATTTTTAGTTTATTTGCGCTCCACAGTTCTGTGATCACTTGTGCCTCTCTTTCTCTCCGTCTCTCTCTCTCTCTCTCTGTCTCGTTTTTGTTATCAAAGTTAGGAGAACAAAATAGAGAACAAACATACCTGCCCCATCGCTGCTCTCGTCATCGCAGCTGTTTATAAGTCGGGCATAGCCGCAATGGTATCTGCCATGATCCCGTCCTGTACCGCCCAGCAGCCCATCCATGACAAAAAACAATATTTTGGGGGTTTCCAACGTGATCCCAAGAATTTATTTTGTATTTTTTCTTTAATTTTTTTCGCAATGTCCCTGCTCCAATTCTGAATGACGACTAAAATTGCTACTGGACTGTGCGACAGTTTCTTATTGGTACCAGAATACCAGACACTATTTGATCGAGCTCTATTTACACAAATGTGTTTCGTAGGCACTAAAAATAGTGGGCGATCTACGGATAGTGTTTCGCATTACTACCAATTCCGGGTTAATTGCTTTGGAAATCCGGCTCTTCACATCCAGCAGATCAGCAGCGTCATTAATCGGTGTTTTGGCTTTTTCGGTAAATGGGAGCACAATTAATTACTCAATTTGCGGGGTTATCTTAATTTTCCAGAGCACAAATGACGTCGTCTATCATCTCTAGCGGGATATGAGGTGTTAATACAAATATTTGCACTACTCTTTACCACAATCCCCCTGCTGGCTGACGTCATAACAAGAAACAGCAAAAGCCTGAGCCAAAGCCACAGTCAGAGTCAGAGCAGCCTCCGAATTCCAGTTAGAAAGCTCACCCCCAAAACCCACTCAATTGGGTGCGCGTGTAAGCCCTTGAGCTTCCAGAGAGGGAGCACTTAACAGGATTGTATGTAGAGCCATGGGAAGTTCCTCTGAAAGTTGTCCCGCTATTTGCATGACTACACAATTTTTAAAACGATTGCTAGTTCCTATGGCTATAGTATCTTGAAGGTTCCGCCTTAAGTAATTACACTCTCCCCTATAAAAGAGATCAAAAATGATTCCATGTACTACATATATTTAGCTGCTACACGAGTGCAATATTCGCTTGGACTCTTCGTGTATCATCTTCGTGATCAGCAGGTGCGGACCACTTGGCCGTTGTGCGGTGCTGCATTGCATGGCTTGAATGAAGGGCTATGGATGGGGAGAATCGACTGAGAATTGGGGCTAAGTGAATACCCGGCAACGGCAATGAAAGTACATTTCAATTGCAGTTAAATGTTACTAGGGCAAGTTAATTCAATTAATGATTGATTGAACGAGACACGAGCGATCTTTAACCATAGGTGGATTTTGCCATTCACACAATTCGCAATTCTGTTTTCATTTTTTTCCAATACTTACTTTTCGTACAATCTTGGAATGTACCAAAAAAATACTTATGAACTAGGCATTTTTTAACGGATGAATTCAAAAAACCAATGGAATAGTGGGTACGGCGGGCGGGCCTATCACCTTGTGAGTGATTTTTGTCCATCTCTAAGCTATCGATTAAACGATTATCAAGTGGCAGCAGTTCAACCCTGATAAACAGCTGAGCAGAGCGGCGGAACCGTTAACAACAACAAAACAGCCTAGCGGGCGGCAATGGCAATGAAAGTGCAATCGCAGTTGTTTACACAAAATAAACAAATGCAGTAGCAGAAGCAGCAACAACTAAGTGGGTTAAGCAGTGCAGTGCATGCACTGCTTGCACTTTGCCTCTGGCCTTAAACTTTGCTTTTCATGGTCACACAGTCAAGCCAAGCATAAAAAAGAGACAACAACAAAGCATAATGTAATTGGTATTGAGAAAAATAAACAAAATTAATAATTAACATTAAATTAATTGCCGCACAACTCGAGTGGAATGGAGTGGAGTGGAATGAAGTGGGTTGCAGCGTTGGTACTTTTTTATGGCGCATGTAAAGTGCATGCGAAATGCATTTTACGGGTTTCTTATAAATAGCGTGCAGCAAATTATGGGAAATGCAATAAAAGATGTCACACAGCGACAAACACACAAAGAACAAAGAAAAGCAACTAAAATAAATCAAAAAAAATTTTAAATTCTCCAAAAAAGCAATCTTTTTTTTTGAAGATATTAATGATATGATGTTCCTGGATGTATCCTCAGAATCAGAATCCAAATAGATGTCAAAGATAGCGAGAGGATTTGCATCAATCAGACAGACAACCGGACGGTATGGTGATTAAGAAAATTGGGACCCCACACTTGTAGGTTAGTGTTAGTGGATTAAAATTGGATTAGTTAATCCCAAATCCCTGCCTTAGTTTATATTTAAACACTAAATTTAGCAACCAAAAACCAAGGAACACAATGCAGGGAGAGAGAAGGGCGAGGGTTGGTGGTGTTGGGTAGAGATTGGGGTAAAGTTACGTGGCATGGTGCTTGGAGGGGTGGGATGGTAACACGTAAAATACAAAGGGGGGATAGGTGTGACAAAAATAGCTTACGTATGGGCCTGCGACGCAATCTGGGCTCATTATTCTTGCCGCCACTGTTCGGGGGGTTCTCAATCGGCTTCATGTTGCCACGGTCCCACTACTACGACAACAACAACAAGTGGGTGTGGGGGCGTGGCGTGGGTGGGCGTTTTTGTATAATGTGTTCGATTTGTATGTGAAAAGAAAAGAACCAAAAGAAAGATACATACGTAAGGTAAATGTCGAGGCAAACAAAAAGTAAAAACAAATATAAAATCAAAGCAATACAGACACACTCGTGGTAGCACTGATAGTTCTTTCGGTCGCACAATTTTCTGACACATCACTGTATTAACGGATTCCAAATGTCTACGGTCGCGGTCAGAAAAGTAGACCCAGTACAGTAAGTGCTTTTATGGCCCATCACTGTAACCTTCTCTAGTGTATTTACAGAGAGAAACAATTGCAGACAATTTCGTAAAACTGAATTGTACATTTTTTATGGCTACACTTTTCATGGTACAAATTCTCAAGAGAATGCACCAAACATTATAAGTTCTTAAATCTGGATAATGTGCTGCTCCGCCACTGTCGGCCACTTCAAAAGATAACAGTGCAAAATAACCGGTTCGACAGCGCCGCCACACGCAACCCGCACGCACACACACACACAACACATTCACAATTTACATTTGGCAAAAAAAAAAGAGTTCTTTTTCCCGTCTTCCACCCCCTTTACGTTTGTTCTTTGCCTTTGCCTTTCGATGTTTTTATGTTTTACCTTTCTCTCCCTCGGCAGAAACGCGAATGATCGAAGGCAACTGACAAACCGAAAGCGAAAGATCTTTGCAGCTAGCTGACTGACCGGCAAATAAAACAATCGCAACAGCAGCAACAACAACGCGTGAACCAAAACAGCAGAGCAGAGCAGAAGGAAATTGATATCAAATAAGCGCGACGCTGGCGTTAAGTCGCGCCTGAATGACACATGTCGGTTAAAGCGAAGACGAGGAGAGGTACTTATCAGAGCTGCGCTGTACTCCGATAAGATTAGTTTTTTGCAAGATAGTTTTAGACGTTGTATAAGAGAAACCGCAACTCCCGACCGCTATTGATAATTGATAAGGAGTTGCCAATTTAGTATTAATATTTCATCAATATGCCAATACGAAATATGTATGTACATACATATGTACGTATGTATGTAGTTTCGCAATTCGCCAGACCCTGTGGTTCTTTGGTGGCCGTGACATTGACCACGAAACCTGGATAAAGATGAAAATGAAAGAAATAACCCAAAACATACGCATATACATGTACACGCATATACATACATACATATGTATGTGAGTGGGAGGCAACTCTAAAATTGTGGGAAAAACAGAAGAATTCGATTGAAGAAATAAAGGGGGGAATGCCCTGTTGGTCTGAAGAGAAAGAGAGAGAGGGAGCTAATTTGCATGCGTTCAATAAACTTAGATTAACAGTTAAATCGATTCACCAACGCACTCACTCCGGGAAAAAGACAACACGTGCTTTGTCTCTCCTATTGATTTTTACCCCACCAGCGTCACCAAAGGGAGCAGGAGCACGATATGTACGAGCAGATAGGGAAATAACTGCACATTTCCATTGTTTGAATTTCATAATCAAACGTAACTTTTCCTCCCGCAAGGATCAGATGGTTTTCTTTGATTTTCCGTGACTTACGGCGGCACACACGTGTTGTAGTTTGTTATGGGGAATATTATTTTGCATTTGATGACTGTTTGGTCTTTTGTTTGTTACATTTGTGGTTATGTTTTGACGAAATGCAGGGGAAGAAAAACAACAAAGGTATTGCCGCTGGTGGAGAATGGTGTGGGTGGGCAGTACACAGATGAATGATGAAACACCGAGAGAAGTCGAAACAAACTGAACAAAAACAGAAGTAGTAGTGGCACACACTTACACGATAACCAAAACGAAGTAGTCAACAACATTTAACAATTGGAAAAAATCAAAAATTGGGGTACGGTTATAAACACACACAGGCACACACACTCACATCTTTTCCAGACAACTTTAGTCGCGGTAACAGCGCGAACTTGAAGTTTACTCCTGGCTTCATTGACTTGCAATTTCAAACTGAGACCAGCGGGGCAACAACAACCAAAGAAAAGCGTAGACAACAACGGCTAT
The DNA here is from genome assembly GCA_963969585.1 of Drosophila helvetica. Lineage (NCBI taxonomy): Eukaryota > Metazoa > Arthropoda > Insecta > Diptera > Drosophilidae > Drosophila > Drosophila helvetica. The sequence goes on along the minus strand of OZ018401.1, from coordinate 14,244,931 downwards.
GCGGCGGCGGCATTTTCCACCCCATTCTGCAGCAGACGCGGCACAGGCAACAACAAAAACCACAGGAGGCAGCACCCCCCTCTCCAGCATGCAAAACCGCCAGGCGCTTTCGGTGATGGCCCAGCCCACATGTTCCGGTATCGATAGACTCCGCACACATCGATAATAAATATTTTGGTTACATTTTTGGGTGTAAAATATTTATATAAATAAATTTCTTCTTGCAGGATCAATAGCTTCATTGCAAGACATTTTCGAAACTGGTCAAAATTTCGCAACGAAAATGTATTCTTTAAACTGTTGCACGGCACCGGACGGCTTGGATATGTGGAGCGCCCTCTTGCGCACTCAATCATCCCTTCGGAATAGCCCGCGCATTCAAATATCCAGATTTATAATCCGCACTTGGATAATTTTTCAATTAGATGAATGTAATGGATTAAATTTGTCTATCGATGTATCCTTTTCACTGTTTCTTGCGGCAACTCTTTTTGAGCGCCCTCCTTCCCTCTCGATCAATCGCACAACTGGAAAGCTGGAAGAAAATTCCACTATCGAGATCGTTCCAACGCTGTGAATCTACGACATAACGGTGTGGTGTACGGACGCAGATAAGTTGAAGCTGGCGGTCGAAAGATATATAATAATATCAGTGCAAGTGCAAGGAAATAACATAGAAAAAAGCCACAAAAAAAACCCATTTGAGTCGTTTCGTGTAATTTTTTTAACATTTTCGTTACATATATTTTTTTGCCCACTCTCCCTACGTGTGTGCCAGCCATCCTTATTCCGGCTAGTTCATTTTATATTTAGTTAGTTTTTTGTGTTTTTTCGACCGATATCGCAGTTTGTAATTGATTGCAAGTAGTTAAGGTACGTTATATAAGAAATTTATACATATAAATAAATTTGTGTATTATATTTGTATGCGTGCAGAGGTATGCATGCACATAAAATTTGGCGTCAAGTATAACATTTTTTGATCTGCACAAGGCAGGCAGTGCATTGGCGCCATGTTGAAAATGTGTATACATTGACGATGTTACATATCGTCGTCTCTCTCTAGCGCACTTAAAGACACTGCAATTGCGCGGTAAAATGCCGTTGCTTGTATAAATTTGCTTGCAATGTTTGAGTATTCTTTGCGAAATTGCAGTGGTTTGTTCTGCAATAATCATTATGCAATTACTATTGCGTTTCTAGGAGTCTCACCATGGAGTCACTGTTGATGGAACTTGTGCGCCCCGTCACCTCGGGCAGCCGGCAGGCACCTGATCCATTTGACCAATATCTGGAAAGTCACGGTATGTACCGCAAGCACACGGCCCGCGACGCCTCCAGCCTGTTCCGGGTGATTTCCGAGCAGATGTACGACACCCAGCATCTGCACTACGAGCTACGCCAGGAATGTGTACGCTTTATGACACGCAAGCGCCGCATATTCGAGCAGGTTCGAAAATGATCCTCGAAACTTCTGATTTCCTCTCTGGCTATGCTAATATTTCCTCACCCACGACTCTTTTGCAGTATATTAGTGGAAACTTCGACAAGTATTGCAGAGAGTTGGCCAAGCCCAAGACCTATGGCACCATGCTCGAGCTGAGGGCCATGTGTCTCATATATCGGTGAGTGATTCTGGCCTTTGAGTGGATAAGCGTAGCAAAATAAAATCTTTCTCATTTGGGGCAGCCGCAATGTGATCCTGTATGAGCCGTTCAACATGGGTGCAGGCGTGACCTTTAGTCACCGCTTTGTGGATAACTTTCGGGTATTTTACACCAAGGAGAACCACTTTGATTCCATATTCGAGCTGGAGTACATGGCCTCGGCAGCCGTTTGTCAGTGTAAGTGGAGACCACCAATCGAAGGTTGCGCTTGATTATTAATCTTCTGCCTGCTTATAGCAATCACTTTCAAGATGCTCTACCAGTCGCTCTTCAAGCTGCCGGACGTGGACTTTGCCGTGGAGAGCATGCTCCATCCGCACACCTTCCAGTGGGACTTCTTCAAGGCCGAATTAGATCACAGGGGCTACATGCTGCGTTTGCGCGGTAGCGATGGCCGCCTCTTTAAGCTGGATGTACCGGAGTTCACCAAATGCATTCTCGAGAATTTCAAGCTCTGCAAATTTCATAGTAGCAGCAAGAGCAGGTCTATCCTGAGCATCGAGGCGTTGCCATCCGGCGATGGAGGTGGAGATGGGGAGAATGATTTACTGCACATGTGTCCGAATCGTTATGTCTCGTGTGTCCGTCAGCTGCTGAATGATGGTAAGATATGGATGGATGGATGGAGCTATTCCATCTGGATGTAATATGCCTTGTGCTTCGTTTACAGGGATCACACCGTTTCCCTACAAGGTGGCCAAATCCCTGGACCCAAACATGTATCGGAATGTGGAGTTTGATGTGTGGAACGACATACGCAAGGAGGCAAAGCGCTTTAATGTCTATAACAATGATTACAACTTTAAGGTAAAACAACCAACAGGGAGATGCCAGTGTCACCCGCACGCACACACACACACAAACGTTTCATCAATCCACACTTTCATCATCCATGTCAGCCATCCATGTCGTGTCGCCTATCTATCTTTTATTCGTTTTGTTTGTTCTGTTTTTCCCCTGTTTTCCGTGCCCTTCTTTTTGCAGGTAGGAGCCAAGTGCCTGGTGGAGTTTAAGTTCGGGACAAACGTCGATCTACACAAGGGCTACATCCAGCACATCAACGCCAGAAAGTCGGAGAGTATTGTGTTTGTGGAAAAGTTTGGCAGAAAGATATTGGTACCCCGCCCTTCCTTATGTTATTCCTTATCTTTTGAACGTTCCCAACTCCCAGCCGGATACATAAATCCTAATGTCTCTCGATCTCTGTCTCTGTCGTTCGCTTTAGGTACCCTATGATACGCTGCATCCTGTGGCATCCGAGGATTTCCGTCCCTGGGACGCGACGTATCGCCATCAGCGACAGATGCAGCGCGAGCACATGACCAAATACTTTAACAAGAACAAACTGCAAAAGTGGCGCAAATCCAAACCGATCGATGCGAGCGCCTACTTTCAGACCGACGTCCAGCAGCAGCGGGAACTCGGACATTCGGAGCATTCACGTGAAAACGTATACAAAAGCATGCTCACAATCGTCCAGCTGAGCCCGGAACAGGACAAGGAGCAGCCGCATCAGCAGAAAAAGTCTTTAATGTCAAAACCCGATAAACGCGAGCGTGATGAGCGGTTCTCCAAATGGCGACAGACATCGCCATCTAAATCCTCTGAATCAGTTCCACCAGGAGCAGCAGCCGCTGCTGGTGCCGCTCACTTTGTGCCCTACGTGCCGCTGATGGCGGGCGGTGGTCGCAGTGGCCAGCCACCACCACCGGCAGGCTGGTCGGGCTCTCCCCTAGCCGTGCCCGAGGAGGCTTTCCGCTTTCCAATGCCGCCGCCGCCAAAGAACTGCCTGATGATGCCTTTCGGGGGATTTGCACAGTCGCCGCAGGGGGCCATTGCCCTGCATCCTCAGCTGCCGTTTATGCCGATGGCACCGCCGCCGCAGCCACACCCAAACCGTACAACTCCATCGCTACATCCCCTCGCGTTTGAGGGGCAGCCACGCCGCTCGTTTATTTCGAATGGCGGGGATATGCCGCCGGATATGGAAACATTGCGGTACTTTTACAACATAGGCGTGGACCTGCACATGCGCATGTCCACGATCGGTACCGAATCGGAGTTGAATGCTGCTGCCGGAGCAGAGGATCCATTGGGCAACCTGAATTTGGTCACAACCCCACCGTGCACACCCGATGCAGGGGATCAGGAAAACGGCAATATATTTGCGTCCAATCGGGGCTCGGGATCGAACAAGTCGCGCGGCAAGCGTCCAGAGCAGCTGAAGGACCTAAACGATTCACTGTCACAGGCTGTGTCTCTCTTGCCTACGCCAACGCCATCGCCCAGCACCAGTGGCCGGTCGTTCAGCTTCTTTAGCTCGTCGCCGGTGGGGCCTCTTCCCCTGTCGCCGACGCACCTGGTGACCCCCTCGGTGCCGCCACTATTCTTTCAGCCAGCACTTCAGCCATCCGCACTGGGTAGGGGTGCTGCTGGAGGACAGGTAAGATCTGCAGATCTGTAGAGATTTCCATTGAATTTTATAACGAAATTTTGTGTTGATTTTGTAGAATCGGTATGCCTGGCCCTTGTCGCCGCCAATAATGTCCTCGACCACCGCTCCACCACTCTTTGAGTTGGTGAACAACTTTCCCAACGATGGCAACCAGCTGCAGCCCAAGAAACAGCAACAGCAGCAGCAGCAGGTGGCCACGACGCCTTCCCCAGGCCAGAATCAGCCTGCAGATGCCTATGCTGCAACCCGTCATCAGTAAAATTGGGGAGGGAAGGAAGGGGAAGAGGAGAGGACACCCACCCACCACCAAACCACATGCATCAACGCATATATAAGCTATATCATTCCAATAGAGCGCCTTCCATTTGACATTTTTTTTTTCTTATAAATTTACTCACTTTTAAATTTGTAGACTTTTTAAAATCGTAAGAGAACCCATAATTACCCAGAGACGAGAAGAAGATAATGTAGGAGCATATATCGTATCTATATTGTTGAACAATCGGTTGCAACATTAAAGCCACTTTGCAGTTAATTTTACATCTGTAACCAAAAATATGCGATTTTATTAGCTCTAAACAGAACAAAAAAACATTCCCATAAAAGAACAAAATAAAAACCCCATATTTAACCAATATGTACTCTACAAAATAAACCAGCATACACATAATATAACATATGTATATTCAAATTATATTTTCATCAGCTAAATACAAACAACTTTCGTAGCAAGAATTCAAAATTGCAAATTCAGTTCGAGGCCAGGCTTTGTGTTGCGTTGCTTTTTGGCACTGGTTGTCGCTGCTCTCTTTATAAGCGGAAAATAAATTTATTAAGAAAAGGCGGAGGCTTTTGAAGTAAAACAACAATTGGGATACATATTTGGAGACCTTTGAATAGAGATAAGAAACAGAAATATTTGGGAATTATATATGTACGTATGTTTCGATCTGGTCAGACTTACCAGCTTAGTAATAGAAATAGCACTAGTCCGATTTGAATTAAATTTGGGAAGATTCGATGGGGGAAACAGCTTCTTCTATTTGATTGGATTGTGATTACATTTATTGGATTATTCATTGTCTTGTCAGAGAAGCGGATGTAGACATATTTTCTTGATATTGACTGGGTCTCTCTATACATAACACAAAAAAACAAAAAAAAAACTGGCAGCATCTGCTGGATTCAGTGTATTTTGCCCATAATACCAAGAATCAACTTGGTAATATCCATCACAAAGGTGCGAAAGTTCTCGGGCTTCCTGGGCATCGTCACATAGGTTTTGCCCACTTTTAAAGGATGCAAAGGGCCACCGGAGCAAACAGAAAGCAGCGAACAGAGCACCAGAAGCAGGAGCAGGGCTGTGATCATGTGCGGAAATGTAAAGAATCTGCGTCTCATTTTCGGATTATTTTTGCTGCTGCTTTATTCGAACTTGTAACCGATTTTTAGTATGACTTTCGCGTTTACTTTTGGTTTCGTTTTCCGTTGTTGTTGAATGCACTCAATTTAATTCTGCTTACAGACTGAAATCGCTTTGCGAAAGTGTCGCATTTTTATGCTGATTTTTCAAACTGGCCAAAAGGGCGGCGCGTCACCTGATGACCTACTTGGCTGTTAGCGGTGGCAGTGATCTTGCATTGTTAGCGAGTGGGCGCGCGTGGGCGGGCGGATGTTTAGAGTAAATATTAGCAATAGTTAGCGGGGGGCGTGCTTGTGACATTGCCTGGATCACGCACATGCACATGCAGCCGCACAGGCAAGGACGAGAGATAAGTACAGACTGCACTTTACGGCCAGAATTATCCAATTAGCCAGTTAGGAGATACAGATGCATGATATAGGGTAGAGCTACAGGCCTTCACTGCATTTTAGCAAATGTTCATCAAAATAATTAAAGAAAACCACTTTCGATTTTATCTTCTTTTCGTTCCTTAACTTGAGGCCTATCCAACTCCAGCCAAGAGCTGGCCTGACCGACCAGCTTGGACATTCTGTGACACTGGACCCTTCCTCGAGTTTTCGGTCTTCTACTTTGGAAAACTGTGCTGCCGCCTTGATGCCAAATGACAAATCATTGGTTATTTTTTCAAATTTTTTATTTGGTTGCAAAGAAACCTGAGTGCCACGCCTTCCATTGTGAATGGGTTGGTTGTGTGTGTGTGTGGGGTGTGTGGACGTTCAAGCTGTGTAAAAACATAGTAACTAAACGCCAGAGCCAGAGCCAGCCACTGAAAGGCCGACACGCAGCGCTCCAACCTAATAGGAGGGAGCCGAGTAGGCTCCGGGTCCGGCTGGGCCCTGACCACCATAGTGCTGATGGCTGTGACCGTGACCGTGACCATGCCCGCCACCATACTGGCCCTCGCGATCGCCAGCGATGCTGGCCAGGGCGGAAAGACCCTGATTGCCGCCCTGGAGCAGCTGGTAGCCGGCACTGGCAGCGGCGCTGTCGGCGCCAGAGGCATAGGCGGGCAGAGCTTGGCCAGGACCGTGCTGGTGGCCGCCACCATGGCCGGAACCGTGCGAGCCGGAACCGTGACCACCGTGACCACCACCGTGTCCTCCGTGACCTCCGTGGCCGTGTCCGTGGTGGGAGCCCTGGGAACCGCCGTGGGAGCCCTGTCCGTAGCCCTGTTTGTTCTCATTCACGAAGTACTTCTCTGCTGGCGGCTTGACCACATTGACGAACACGGGCTCGACCTTGACGCGACGTGGGTGGTGCTTCACGTAGACCTTGCGCAGCACGATTGCTGGGGGCTTGTGGAGCACAACGGGGGCGGGCTTCACCACCAATGGAGGATGATTCACCAGCACTTTGGTGGGCGGACGCTTCACAATGATGGGCGCGGGACGATGGATCAGAATCTCGCCCTTGTTCTGGGGATAGGTGATGGACGAGGTCAGGGTGTTGCCCTTGGTGTTCACCGGCTTGTAGGGGATGTTCTGATCGGAGCCATAGCTGCTCTGTCCAGAGGAGCCATAGCCGCCCTGTCCGGCCTGGGCCACGCCGGAGGCGTCGGCACCCTCACCAGCTCCAGATCCGCCGCCGCTAATGGTGTACTCGCCACCACTGCTGCCGGCACCACCGCCAGCAGATGCTCCGGCGGATGCATCGGCGCCTCCATCATTGCCACCTGGACCGCCACCGGCCCCAGGACCGCCGTAGCCCTGCTGTGCACCATAGCCATTGGCACTGGCGCATGCCTGCAAAGAGAAGAGCGAAACGGAGACGATTGTAGATTGTGGATTGTGGATTGCGGATTTTGGATCGTGGATCATGGCCAACATCTATTGGGTGTATTGGGTGGTGTACGTACGATGAGGCAGGCGGCCAGAGCCCAAATGTAGCTCTGTCTTGTCATCTTGTCTCCAGTTGCAGTTCCCAGTTGGCGCTCCGATGATGGTGCTCCCAATTGGATTGTCTGATGTCTTCTGCTGCCCTGTCTCGCTCAGAGATTTCTTTAAATATGCTCTGGCCGGGCAGTACGTGACATTTGGCCAGCACCAGTCCCAGTTCGAGAGCTGGCGGCCCCCCAGAGCTTGTTCCGCCCAAAAACTTCGTCATGTTCTTGTTCTGGTTCTTCTGGTTGTTGTTGCTGGCGCAGTTTTGGCCCACGCGATGAGTACGAAACATGGCCAAATGCTGATAGATCGCACGCATCGCACATCGCGCATCGCACCCGTATCACGGCTGCTTACGTAGAAACCAAAAACAAACAGCAGCAACAATCGACACTTCTGAATCTCTCGGAGCTGCATATCGAGGTCCGAGCGTCTGCGGAGAGATTGCGATTGCCCCGCCAGCCAGCCAGCCAGCGCTGCTTCCGCATTGGCCACCCATGAAATCTGAGTGGCTGAATGGCTCCCATCTTTGGATTGAATCTAGGATGGAAGGCTTCCTTGCTGAGACTTTGATTTGAATCATACTTCTGGTTGCCTTTCGATGGGATTGACTTTTCTAAATTTTGTATTTATGCTTTCTTTCAGCGGCTAACTGCATGGCACTCAATGTGGCTTTAGGATGGGATCCTGATCCTCTGAATGCGTCTCAGCTTGTACTCATATGGATTTGCATTTTTGAGAGGATATCTTGGAGATAGGGCCACGTTTTCTGGGATCTATAGGCCACAGTCCACAGATTAGTTCTAAATGTACTGGCTTTATTTATTTGTTCACTGTACGCATATGCCTAAGACTACAGGAGAGACGAGAGCCATACCTTCTATGTCGTTCGGCTGGAAAATTTTAGTTTGTATTTAATTTATTTAGTTAAGAATTAACTGCTTATAATATACCAAGATAACATTAAAGTTCAAGAGGAAGCAGCAGAGAAACAACAAGAAAACGGTTTTAAAAGTTTCAACGATTGAAGATGCTGGTAAATATTACATAAAACAATTGATCCGGGATATTTCAGGGTATAAATTACGGTAAAAAGTATTATAATTGTGTCATAGAACTCTCAAGAACTTTTTGAAGATATTAATGAACATATTTTAAAGCAAAACAAATTCATATGCTTACAAAGCACTACGTTTTCCAGTCTAAAATTGCCTATTATACGGTATTTCAACTCCTTATAAATTGTAATAATTTAAGTGTTCGTTCAAATATTAATTCCAGCCCCGAATTAAGAGATTAATGAATATGCTACCCTTCGGCAGTCGGAATACTTTTCTTTAAATTAATTAAACTTTACATTTAATTTAAAAATACATGTTTTCTTGTAATCATAAACTTCATATATGTACATATTATATTTGTATTTATCTGCACACTCGTATTGCTATAATCGATGTACATGGCTCATATGTGATTGAATTTAATTTTATTCAGATAAAAATGTTTCCAGTTGATGCTGATCTCATTGCAGATTGTCAAAGATATGCCAAGAATGTCTATATGTATATAATGTAGATAACGAAAATATGTAAATCTAAAACCTCCATAGTTTTATTTTTGAATTTTAAGGTCACAGAGTAAATAATTAAATAAATAAATATTTATTTGAACCTTGTCAAGTGCGAGGGCTATAAGATGATTATTCCTCCATAAGTAACTTTCAGGAGTACCTCAAACAGTTACATATATCTTTATATTGTACTACTATATAATCCTTAAATCTAGATTCTTTTATATAGGATAAAAGCGAACACTCATGAGTAGTAAGTAAGTATGAATGATTCACCAACTCCCAAACGGATCATTATTCCCTTTCCTTTCCCCAGTCAGTCGACAATTGTATGTTTTAAGCATATTTTCCATTTTTTATTTGCATTCAGCAACAGGCAAAAAAAAACAAATTTGTTAAATTAAACAGCTGCTCCACGAACAGGACACGAAGAGCACTCCTTGGCCAGGAGCAGGAGACTCTAAGCTGGCTTAGTAGTTCGCCTGGCCATAGGGGGAGGGGCTGTTGTAGAGGGGTGACTCGTTGCCGCCGGCATAGCCATCGGCAGAGGAGGCAGCACCAGCAGCGGAGGCGGCACCAGAGCCACCATACGACTGTGGCTGGCTACCGTACGACTGCGGCTGGCTACCGTACGACTGCGGCTGTCCGTAGACGGGGGCGACGACGGGGGCCAGGGGCGCCTCGATCTTCTTGCCCGGCTTGTAGACCTTCACGTAGACGGGGTTGAGGCTGAGCGGGGTGGGCACCTTGTTGATCACCTCCTGCTGATAGATGACCGAAGGCTTGATCTTGTAGATCACCGGATTGCCACGGACCACAGTGGGCGGTCCGCTGTTGACATGCGCTGGCGGTGCACCCGGCTGGTGGACAATGATGGGTGGCAGGGGCTGGGTGGCGATCACCTGATGGTTGTTGTGGCCCGACGGCACCAGCAGGGAGCGGAACAGATGCTGGTCCACGAACTGGGGCGAGACCACATTGATCTTGCCCTGGCGGATGTTGCTGGCCAGATTCGTCTCGGCCAGCGACTCGGCAATGTCCTCGGAGTTCTTCAGCTTCTGGTAGGTGGGATTGGCGTTCAGAGCCTGCAGCTGGGCCTGGACACGACCCAGTCGACGGGCCTCCTCTTGCGTGGGCTGGATCTCGGCCTGGGCTGCGATCTGGTTGGCCGCTGGCTGCGAGCCGCCCGTCGCCACGTTCACGTACTCCTCGAGGCCCCCAGACGGTCCGCTGGGCAGGTAATGAATGGGTCCATGGCCGGGACCACCACCTCCACCTTGACCATAATTAGCGCTTACCAGCTGGACAGAGACGCAAAGAGACGGGCTTGGATTAGCTTAGGGAATGGATTGGATGGGATGGGGGAGTGGCAGAATCGCCCAATGTTGGGCGTTGTCTGGGTCTGGTCTTCTGTCTTACCGGTGCCGCAGCGATGGCGAAAATGCCAAACCAGAGTCCGAGTTGCATGTTGCGGGTTACGTGTGTGTTGTCTACTGCTCGGTGTCTGGCCACCGGGCTAGCTCTTTATAGCGCCTATAATCGCCCTCCGCCATGGCCGGCTACGTGATCTTTACCAACGATTTCCCATTTCCGATTTCGGCTCACCTTTGTGTCTCGGCCAACTCAGAAAGCCATCAGCCATCAGTCAACCTCCTAACCACCCAACTGATCAGATCAGATCTCTCTGTCTGTCTGTCGTCGCAATCTCATCTCTCAGTGCCATTGGATGGATGGCTTCTTTGTAGCATACCCATACCCATACCTCTTTTGAATCATACCCATGGCTGTCCGATCTCTCGCTCAATCTTTGACGAACCAAAGTGGAAGTCGAAGTGATCTTTTTGGGGCTTACACACAGATCACGATGGGTGTTTCACTTCCTGAAGGAGGGTATTTGCAGTGCATTTAGTGTACCAATTTGAAGATGGTACGAATTATGCAAAACTAGGATTTAGTTGAGATATCTCTTAGGGTTTTCTCTTAATTCTCCCACATAGAAGATTGAAGAGTAAGAGTAAGAGTTTTAGTGGAAATTCGATCCCTGCTGACTGGGAATAAAGTCCATATTCTATATTACTTAATAGAGTTCTTATGCATTTTGTTCAATTAAAGGTACAAGTCTCAAGATGGAAAGACTTGAGAGAACTTCACACGGAAGCACAATAGGTCCTCGTTAAAGTACAGTTCTATTGATGATAAGGAATTCAATAAAATCTTAGTTGAAGTATACCCTAATACCCGTTCATTGTCGAAAGATCTTTGGGATCTTTGAGACCTCCTTTAACTTTCGTTCAGTAGTTTCCAATCGTAATTTTGTTCAAGGATTTTGTGTATCGTATGCGCACCACTTGGAAAGTTAACCTCATCCAGGAGTACCCCTAATCTTCGCACAAACAAAATCACATCTGTGGTTTTCCTCATTTTATTTTGTACATACTTTCCCTTAAATGTTTCTGTAATGTATATAGAACCCGATGGGAGGCCAGGCCTTAAGTCTAAACTACTCCTAGAGTCCCCGCCTGTACAGGAGATAGGTGAGATCGCGGGTGGGCCGACTGCCGTAGTCGTTGAAGGGCGACTTGAACGGCAGCTGGCTGCCAAAGGCGTCCGACTCATCTTCGTCGGGGGATCGTCCGAGGCCACCACCCGCTTGAATGGCGCCTGCTGCTGCTGCTGTGTGTGCACCCGGGCTGGATTGGGCCGCATGCAGCTGATCCTCGCTGGAGTTGATGATGGTACGGATGGGTGGACGGTGGTTGATGTATCGCACTTGTTGCTGCTGCTGCTGTTCCTGCTGCTGCTGCTCTTGCTGCTGGCTCTCGGGTGGATATGGTCTTTGGTATCTGTGTGTGTGTGGCTGTTGTTGGTGTGTGTGTGGGTGTTGGTATTGGTGTATCTGTGTGTGTGCTCGTGGCGTGTAGTGTTGTGCATGTTGCTGTGTGTAGCCATATCTCTGCTGCTGCTGCTGCTTCTGCTGATGGATCAGGTATCGCTGCTTCATGGCCAAGGCCTCTCCCTCAAGACTCTGCTGCTGCCTGGGATGGCCGCCTCGTTGCTTATAGCGAGCTCTGGGTGGCTGCTGTTGCATGGAGCCTGGTCGCTCTGCTCCTGGCAGATACTCGTGGTGCACCTCCTCGTGAATGCCGTTCTGGGTCTGATTGACCAGCCGATTGTACTCGTCATTGGTGCCGCCCACCTGCAGGTGAATGGCATGCTTGAAGTCATCCCCCAGATGCTTCATCCAGAATTTGTCATCCACCTCTCCCGTGGTATAGATGCGCGTGGTCTGGCCGCTCTTGGCCTTGCCCACCACCGCATTGGTGGCGGCCAGCACATCGATCACATCGTACCCCTGCTTCGACACCGAATCACTGCCGGGGGGCGGCATCTGTTCCACGCGAGCCGCCTTCCGAAGATCTCCAGTGATCAGACGATCGGTGGTCTCCGGTATGGACGGACTGGGACTAGTGGCATCGTCGTCATCGATATCCTCACTGGCCGTGGTGTCGTTGATATTCTAGATGATGGGGTACGATCTTAGCTTTGTTCTTCATTTCGGAGGAGAGCGGATCTCAGATCTTACCTCTGGCCGGACTCGGCCCAGGGCCAGCATCAGCGTCAGCAGCAAGAGCAGCAGTGGCCAACTGCAGTGGGCTTTGGCTTCCATTTCGATGCAGCTCGCATTTGACTGAAGCCGGGGCAGCCAATGGATTCCATTTAAATAGTCACCAAAACACTGCCACTGCCATTCTGCCACTCTGCCACTTTGCCATTCTGCCACTCTGCCACTGCGTGAGCTGCCATGAATGCTCATGTTACGCGCCAAGTCCAAAACAGATGAAACAGAAAAAAACGGAAGAAAAACGTGCCGGGACGTGATCTATGGTCAGATATTCAGATGTGTATCATCATGATCATCATCATCAACGAATCTGTTGTGATCTTGATGCGTCAGTCCCAGAGCCATAGCCATAGCCATAGCCATAGCCATAGTCAGTGAAAACCACTCCACTCACTCCCAGGGCCATTGGAAATTTTTGTTTTTACTGAATGATTTACCCAGCTCTCCCTCCCTCCCTCTCTCTCGTCTCTGATCTCTTCGGAATGGCATTGGCTAAGGAACACCCATATAGAATTATTCTATTTTTTGATTCCATACTATTATTTATATATCCACAAGACTGTCTTCCCATTGAATGCTTCTTCAATGCTTCTTCGGGGCTGTTTTTGGTTGTTCCAGATTATCTCTCTCTCTCTATATATATTTTGGCTCGATCCACAAGAATTCACTGGCTTGAATGATCAACAATTTTTGCGTACATATTATGGAAAGGCAGCCATGGCATTCAGCCATTAACAGATCGTGATAAATATTCATATATTCAATAATTGAGCTTATACGAGCATATTCACTAATTCATTAAATTGAATGTCGAATCTTGGATAACATTTAATTTTACTTCTTATTTATTTTTCTTAAAATTTTAATTAAAAATCACATTTCGATTTGGAGTTTGATTTTTGATGCAGAAGTTATGTACCATATATGTTCCATAAAATGTATGAAATATATACCATTGTATACCAACATTATTTATATATCCACACTTTTACCTCAGATTCTTCTTCAAAATATACATACATATTATATGTCTCCAAAACAGACATATTGAAATTGCATTAGTGATCCTCCTTCCATCCTTTAATGCAAATGCACTCTGACGGAGGCACTCCTTTGGCTTTCTGCCTGGAGGTGTCAGCCCTCAAAGCCCTTGTTCCTTTGACAGCCATCCTCTGGGGACCTCCAGTAGGAGGATTCTTCCTATTTCTTCAGGCACCCGTTTGTTGCACACGTCCAAGTCGCAGGGGTAGGACTGATTTGTTGTATATATTAATAATAATAATTAAAATATTAAAAATTCTAGAAGCTTATATTTAATTTAAATATGAGTGTTTGTTGTTTGTGTTATTTTTCTGAGTGTGAGATGTATCTGATCATTGCAGATTAATTTCTTTGCGACCCCTTATAGTCGGAAAAACGAGAACGGGAACGTAGTGAACAGCGGCAAGGGCCGCGGCTTTACATTTATACTCGATACTTGCCCATGCAGTTTCATGGCTATAAAAATTATCCGATCTGATGCAGATTCGGCTTTAGATATGACAGATATCAACATTTTCTATGATTCTGTGTTTTCGGTTTTCTCGTACATATGTATTTTCAAAATTGTGCATGCCACGGATTTTCGTCCTTTGTGTGGGCGGAAGTGGGTGGTGTGATAGCACAGGAGTCTGGATACAAAATTTGGTTGCGCTAGCTCCTATAGTCTCTGAGATCTAAGCGCTCATCGGTACGTACGGACAGACATGGCTATGTCGACTCGGCTATTGCTGCTGATCAAGAATATATATACTTTATGGGGTTGGAAAGGCTGCCTTCTGGATGTTACACACTTCCAATTCCACACATTCCAAATCTAAAATTGCCGTATACTCTTCGATTTAATTTGGATTTTTCGGATTTTATTATGACATTTGAAAGTGCACTTTTCGGGGCATACTTTTAGGGGAGACAGCTTCACGCATGCAACCTGAGGAGCGCATGCAACCTGGACCGCCCCCGCCAAACTCAAATCAAGCGTATCCAAGCATTTTAATCAAAAGCAAATATTTTATTAAACTCTTAATTGGAGCAACAAAAAAAAGAAAACGTTGAGAGCTGCAGACGGAAAAGGCGAAACGTAGACAGAAATTTGTGGAGGACAGAGAGGGAGAGGGAGAGTGGAAAGGGATAGGTAGGTGGTCAGAAATCTAGTTAAATTTATAAGCAAGACTCCCCAGAACGGTGCTCCACTGGCCTACATTCGGAGACCCCATTTGGCCGACCTCAGCATATTGATTGGGTGCGGTGCTCGTTGGGTTGGGTTGCGGCTTGGAGCTGTGGGGTTGGGGGTTTGGGGTTTGGGTTTTGGGTTTTGGGTGTCTCTTCAGTAGCCATAGCCCTCATCGTGGTTGCAGCTGCAAAGAGAAGAAAAACGAAGCGGAAAGTGAATGAAAAAGAAACGCCAACATCATTTTCAATTTATTACATATATTCGTTTTTTTTTTGGTTCTTTGTTTGTTTGTTTGTGGGGGTGGTGGGTGGGGGTTTCTTCTTATGGAATTATGTGTAAATTAGATGTAAGCTAAAGATCACTTTGGGACTCTGGGGGCTAGAACCAGGCTCGCAGATACTCAGAAATGGGTGGCACATTGTAGGTGTCGATGCTGTAGCCATTCTGGACATGACTGTTGTAGCCATAGGTCTTGGCAGGCGTCGTGGAGTAGTCGGCATGAAGGGCATGCTCTGGCTCAGTGGCCGACTCGAAGCCCCAGCCGCCGAGGCGTCCGTCAAAGAGCTTCTTGAGGAAGTCCGTTGTTTGCCGCTTCTGATTGGGCTCGGGGTAGTGAGTGCTCGACTCCAGATAGTGCGGATGCGGGTAGACAATCTCCGAGATGAGTCTGTCCAGCTGAGAGTCGGACACATGCTCGACGGGATAGCCGCCGCCGTTGCCCAGCAGAGGAGATACATAACCACGGCGCGTCACCGACTCCAAGTCCCCGGCAAACTGCAGCGGTGTGGAGCCCTGCTCCAGCGGATCGGGCACCGAGGTCGTCGACAGCAGGCTGCGCAGCTGCGAATCATCCACATACTTGAAGTCGTCCAGCGGCAGGCCCAACGGCGATGGAATCTGCAGTGGATAGTAGCCCAAAGCGGCTCGCTTGGAGGGAATGGTATTCTGCTGATCCGTCGTCACTGGCAGCTCTGTTTGATCTTCCGTCCCATGGAACTCTTTGCCAGCCTCTTCGGGGGCTGGAGGGAGAGAAGAAGGAGGAGGAGGCCCGACTGCCGTAATGGCACCACAGCCCATATGGCACTGGCCCGGCTGGAAATTCGGATTGAGCGTCTCCGGCATAAACTGTATGATCTCGGGGGCCGTGAAATCAATCTGGGCACGTTCCCGCTCCAGCAGATCGAATTCTCCTTTGATATCACGCTTGGCCAGTCGCCTGCCAAATCCCAACCAGCCGGCCGGTGACTTCTTGGTCTTTCGCTTAGTCTTGGGCGATGGTTCATGCGACTCTGCTGGCATCAGGCCAAATAGTTTCAGCTTCTGCTGCTGCTGTTGCTGCTGGGCGGCCAAATCCTTGTGATAGAGCTTCACATAGCGCGCGGGTCGCTCTTGGAGCTGTTGCTGGCGCATCAGACGCCTGCGGATCAATGAGCCGGGCGTGCGCAGGTCACGACGACGACGTATGGCATTGGGAGACCTTGGGCCTGGATCTGGGCCTGGGCCTGGGGCTACATACCTTGGTTTGGGGCTGGAGCAGCTCGAACAACTGCAGCTGGATGTATGCTTGGCAGCACAATCTGTGAGGGGTGTTCGTTTGTTATTATTTGAGCAAGGGTGAGGTAAGGGTTGATCTCTCACTCACCTCCTTTGTTGACCGTCACCCGATCCACCTTTGCATACAGCTTGGATTGGGGATACTTGGGCGGTGGCGGTGTCCTGGGCTGTTCGACGGTGAAATCGAAGCTATAGCTGATCTTTGCCTTGGTCTGGACGGGCTTGTCCACACGATAGCCATAGTCGCTGGCCGCATACTTCTTGGGCTTGGGCGGATTGGGCACGTTCAGCTGATAGCCCAGCTGGGTGGGACAGTCACAGCTCTCGCCCGTATAGACGACCTCAACAGGAGCCGACTGGACCAGGCCCAGTAGGGCTACGCCCAGTAGAAGGGTTATCCAATGTCTCATTATTGTTCGTTTGGATCTTTGTGCGGTGGATCGATGTGTGTTTTCGTGTCTGCCGCTGGGGCTACTACTAGCCGCAGCTTCAATTGTCGCATTCTTTATATGGAACCGTTGCATCCACTGGTGCAATCTCTCACGCAGCCGCCGGCCACTGACCACGTCTCTGGGGCCTGAGGTTGGGGGCACTGTGTGCCCCAACGAGCAGCTTGTTGAACTTGAACTTTGGCAAGGTTTTCTCCACATGCTCTCCCCTCTGTTGTGGTTGTTTTTGGGTTTCGCTGACCTTTTCAAATAATTTGCATTTGCTTTCGCATTGGCCCATGTTTTCCATCAAAAGTCATGTTCCCAGCTTTCGCTGCTTCTTTCAGTGACTTTCAGCGTTTAAATTGGCTAAATCCAAATGCTAAACCAAATAAATTTACTCAATTGGCTTGTGGCGCGCATTGATGCAGTCACACATTCCACACGAATACAAGGGCAAGGGAGCAGGGAAGCTGCACTGAAGATGGAGAGATAAAACCTTAATTTTCCAAATACTTACGCAATTCCTCTGCCTCTTCTTCTGCCTCTGCCACTGCTTTGGAATTATAACGTTTCATTCTCTGCTCTGCTCTCTCGCTTGCCCTGACTGCAGTCGTTTTCGTTCGGCTTCTCCTGCTGTGGCTCTCTCTGCCTACGCCATCTGCAAGGAGAGATTTATTTCATCCTCGTGTGGTTTCGCGCCTCGGCTAACGCTGACTGAATATATTTTGATACCCTCTGCCATGGTGAAATTATATATATATATATAATTAAATATATATATATATAATTTCACCATGCCCTCTGCTCTGCTGGGCTTTTGCTCTGTTGTCACCCAGTCTCTTTTGCTCTCGTTTGCTCAATGATCTCAATCAATTGCTTGTTGTGGCTTTTTGGCTGCATCCCACTCACATTCTTACCGCCTCGCCCTTACAATCCACTCCGCTCTCTGATCGCAGTCTCTCTCACTCTCACCGTAATAGAATAGGAGAATGACAAGAACAACGGTGCAGCAAAGTAACGGCATAGATGCACTCAAAACAGTTTCTTAGTCAATTCATGCATAGCCTACTAACAAAAAATAAACTGGGAATAATTATACGATGCGACAGATTTGTAGACCTATGTACCAATGTACAAAATAGTGGGATCTAGTAGTCCTGAAAAAGTAAAGTCGTAAATATATCATCAACGAATTTCCAGTTTATTCAGTTCATTCGAGGAGTCGGAGCTAGACGGAAGTAAATAAAATTCAAAATTAATACAAAATATCCGGAAAAAAAATGGTTAACAAATTGAAATTATTGTGAAAGTGTTACAAAAATACAAAGCGTATATCCATAGTACTGGGTACGTTTTCTAAGCACATAAAATTCGAAATTAATACAAAATATCCGGAAAAAAAATGGTTAACAAATTAAAATTATTGTGAAAGTGTTACAAAAATACAACGCGTATATCCATAGTACTGGGTACGTTTTCTAAGCAAATCAAATTCGAAATTAATACAAAATATCCGGAAAAAAAATGTCTTACAATTTTAAATTATTCTGAAAGTGTTACAAAAATACATCGATTATATCCATAGTAAATTATATTCTAAGTAAATTAATTTTTTTGTAAGTGTTAATTGATTTATTACTTATTAATTTTGCAAATTCTTAGAGTGATTCTTTTGGTAGCCATACAAACTACATATTTCATATGAATATACTATCCGAAATCTTTGCCGTTTAAAAAGAACAAATTCTCTTTATTTTTACAGGACTCGGCTCCTGTGCCCCATGTATATATACAGATGCCTCCTTGGCTTTGTTGGAGCTGCCTTCTCTGGAGGTGCCTCCACTGGGGTTGGTTCCTTGGGTTCTACGACGTTCGACGCACTATCCTGACTGCTGGAAATACTTTCCGATGAACGATCCTCAATGGAGAATAAACTCACTTTTTCGGAAGCTTCCTTAGAGCCATGAAGCTTCACCGATTGTCTCTGCTGGTGTGTTGTGGTACGTCCCCGTTTGGGGAGCGATGATGGAAGTAGATGGTATGCCGCGGAGCTCTTTTGAGATGTGCTCGAAATTAGAGTAGATCGGAGGTAAGTCGAATTCAAATAGCTTCTAGTAATCAGGACAAAGTCTCTTTATTGACAGGAGAAAAAAAGTTGACATTCGTTATGGGGAAAAATACTCGGTATTCATAAACAAGGAGGCCGTATGTCAGTTTGTTCCGTCCATTCGAAAAGTCGGATGGTAAGTCGAATTCTAAATTAAATACTAGTATAATGAAAAAGCTTCAATAAGAACCAATTTATTTTTACAGGAGGTTAACTGGAGGGGGTGCGGCCTGTGTAAACTGTGTAAAAGGACTGGCTTACTCCATAGACTATAGCTCCTGCTGCCGCCAGTAGCTTCAGTCCAATACCCAGTCCAGGTGGGCCACCTTTGCCCAGCTTGCCCGCAAGATCATTCACTTACTTTGTGCCATGTTGTTTGTATTCTTGACAAATTACGTTAATCCTTAATCATAAGGAGATTTCAATATATTTATTCAGTTGGCTTACTCCACGGAGTAAGGGATAACACAACCACTGTGTCATGTGCCACTAAGACAAACCGCGGGCCCACCGATCTGCTCTCCAAATCGGAAGCGTACCACACATCAACAGAAACAATAGCCCAAGCTTCAGCCTCTAAGGCAGTTGCCAAGAAAGTGCGATTTTTCTCCATTGAAATCGGATCGATCGTCGGAGATAATTTCCAGCGTCGAGGCTAGTGCTCCGCACGACGAAGCACCCAAAAAAACCAACTCCAGTGTAGTCAGCTCCAGCCCAGAAGGCAGAACAACCAAGCCAGGTCACTTACAAAGGCCCCTCGGGCGATGAAGCCAAAGTGCTCCGGAGAGGACAAGGACAATCGATAAGGAAGAACCGGCCAAGAAACCTGCAGCTAATACAGCTTCTGAACCTAGGGACAGGACTCTTCGGTTGATAGCTACAACTCTGCCTCAAAGGATTCGAAGGCGGCAACAAAGATAGCAGGCTGCCACAAACTAGCACAAACTGAATACCAGGCAGTGAGAGCACCGAGAACTTGAATAAAATAAATGTAGATTAATGCATAATGTTTGTTTCTTTTTCGAATAAATAATGGGAAGTACATACAGATATTTAAACTCTAACCCAAACAGACAAGCATCCATCCATTCATTCCTTAGCATAAATAGTAGATATTTACAATCGGAAGGATCAGCAGGATATGTTTAATAGCAGCTACCAGTATCCTCCTGTCGATTCGCATTGCGGTAGGAGGTAATGCGTCCCGGCTTGAATCCACAATCAACGGAAACCTTGCCGGCCACCTTGCCGTAACCATCGCTGGAGGCGCTCTTGGAGGCGTAGCTGCTGGAGCCATAGCTCGAGCGGTAACTGCTTATTTTCTTGAATTTGGGATTCTTAAATTGCTCGGTGATGTAGCCCAGCTGCTTGTAGGTCAACTGGGGGGCCGGCTCATCGTCGGAGGACTGCTGTTGCTCCTCCTCCTCAATGTACTCCTCTTCCTCCTCCTGTTTGGCAACATAGTTGGGCTTCTTCAGGGTGATGACCTCACTTTTCAGCTTGAATAGATTCTCCTCGGGCACATTGGAGAATGTCACCTTTTGCTCACCGTCCACAGGCTTCTGCGCGAAACCAAAGGCCAGCTTAGCCTCGGGCACATTGATGGCCTTGCCGGCCTGGGCGGCCAGACTCACACTGATGGGATCTGCGGCCGGACTGTTATCTTCCGTCTTCTCCGCCGCATAGGCAATGCTGTAAAACATATACATATACAGAACTGACGGTATGGATGGAAGGGGATGGGGATCCACTTACTTGCCATAGCTGGAGCTGCCATAACTGGAACTGGAGCCGCTGCCGTAGCTATCATCGCTCTGCTGGCATGCGCAGGTGGGTTTGCATGGTGTCGTCTGTGTGTAAATGATCGAAAGTTTCGGGGTATCGTTATAAGGTATCGAATTTGGTTTCTATCAGTTTCAGAATTTTGATGCTTAGAAGCACGTACGGAGCGATAATGATGACGGGCGAAGAGCATAATGATGGTGAAGTTTTGCGATGACGATGCATAGTTGAAGCTCTGTTGCAGCTAGTATTGCAACCCACGACTCACTCGCGGCTCTCTGATAAAACACTCGATGCGGAAATACTATATACTGCAGCTGAGGATGATGATGTTGTTGACGATGATGGATGCACGCATTGATTACAATTAGTTACTGGTCCCGGATCTATTGTTCTAGCGCTAATTCTAAAACTTAAGCTATTATGGGGGGGTTAGTCATGCTGGTTAGATTTGATATTGGTAGCCGGATGGACGCCTCTTGTAGCAATCGATATGCTCCAGACGCTGCAGACGCTCCGCCAGACGGCGAGCCGCCAGTGTTTTGGCTTCGAGTGCACCCTCGAGCATACGGCGTCCCAAGAGACTGTTGAAGGCATGCATATACTGAAACAGATCACGTACTTTTCCGCAGGTCTTGGGCAGTTGGGCGGGTTCAATCAGCTGCTTGCTGCACCAGCAATTGTCGCCGATCGGCGGCAGGTTCACATCGCTGGACTCATAGTAGCGGGGCTTCGGACGCACAATGGTCGGTCCTTGGCAGCTTTGGCAATAGTCGGTACCCTTTTCCGAGCACACACAGGCAGCCAGCAGCTGTAATATCAAAAGAATACCCAAAATCAATTGTAATCAAACACATTTCGCTTTCACATTTCACCACGCCAATTTTGTAAACAGTGTTGGGTAACGTCAAAAGAGCTTCCTTTAATACGTAGAAAGGCACAAGATGCTGTCACATTAGTTAGCTCACTTTCACACGCACAATTAGTCCTGGTCCCGTTCAAAAACAATGTTCTTGCTCGCTCTATCCTTCGATATGCTTACCGCTTGAGTGCAGTGCATTGCCAGCAGCAATGAGAGAAACAGTTTACAGGCCTGCATTCTGGTCCGCTTTGGGGCTTTGTTTTTCTTTGGTTTGGGTCTTATCGGTCGCGTGCCACTCGGTGCTCGTTAAAAGTTTGAACTGCTTGTGGAGCGGTCCACACGTTTTATATACCCCAGAAGATTGAGTAGCGCTGCTTGAGCTCTTGTCATGGCAGTTGCTCTCAGAACATGCATTAGTTTTTGTTATTGTTGTTGTTACCGTATTTCTCTCAATTCGAGCTAAAAGAAATCTTGGCCATTCATGGTTAAGGTTCAGTGCAGCATCACATGGTCCAGCACAGCGCTTTCTCAATTGATCTTGACTGTCCCGCACCAGGGTCAGGTTCAGGTTCGGGCGGTGCTGTCTGCTGATGCTGCCACCGCCGCTGCTTTAAGCCAGTAGGTAGGTACGTGCTCCCCGGAATTGGGCAGCGCGCCCAAACTGATATTGATAAAAACTAAATTCCATAGAATTTCATATCGCTCCACCACCCTGAAGTTGCGACAAAGTCGAAATGTTATAGCAACTATGTACATACATACATATATTGCGATTAGGCTGTGGCAGCGTTCCCAATCCACAAATTGGGTCAGCGTCATCTCGCGAATTGACCCCCGGGAGCAGACGAAACGCCAAAGAAACGGAATCAGGCCGTTAACCTAATTTCTGGATTATTGTTTACGGGCTCGGTTCTGATCAAAACAAAAATACACAAAAATTCGCCTATCGATGGGAGCGCGATAACATATCGAAATAATCTTGTGCACATTCTTCACATTGCAGTAAACACATCTTTGACGGTATCTTGGTGCATGTGTATTACCTGATGTAACAAGTAATTATAACCGAAAGCACTAGATGTCTGTAAACTTTTCAGTAATCTCGAAATTGTGTGTAGTTACACGTGTTGTAGCAATTGATTAAGTTACTACAGATTGATCATTATATATTTTTATTATGCAATCGGAGTTCGATGACTGAAAGCGATAACGTGATTAGCGGCGTGTGCAAGCTCGTATGTGCCGTAAGTAATTATTCTGAAAGAAGAGTTCATCTCCCAATCGGATTAATCTCTTTCCAGCGATTCCCGTGGCCTTCACTAACGGCCGTATCAGATGCTTTTACGGTCGAAGAGGGCAGGCGATCAGCAATTGGATTCATGCGAAGAAGGATCTCAGAGGTCATGCTGTCTGGATTACGTTGTCCAAAACTCTGCTGGCTAATGGGCAATTACCCATTATTACCAATGGCACGGCAACACGCCGTAGCTGGAGCTGGAACCCGGGCACAGATGATCGTCTGTCTGTCTGTCTTATCAGGAGATGTTGTCGCATATAAGCGCTGAGCTGACGTACCCACGAGCTCAGAGCAACGCGAATCACCGCTAGAAGACAGCCAGGTTTTCCATTTACACACATCTTCAAGCACATATATATTTAAACGAGTATATACCCAATATTTCATTGGAAGCGAAGCTTATCTTGCCCGAACAGAGTCCAGCTGTTAGAGCCGAGAATTGCTTCCCGTTCAGTACAGTTGTACAGCCGCAAGTGATCGCAAGTAGAAAAGTCGGTGCTCTTCTTCCACACGAAGTCCGGGAAATCCTGCTCATCCAGTCCTCATCCAGCTAAATATGGCAGCAAAAAGAATGGATTTAAACAAGCGCACCTTTCTGGTGCTGAGTGGCAGCTCGAATCCTTTGGGTCAGACACTGGCCCTGCAGCTATGCAGTCGTTTGGCCGCCGGATCTGTTGCCCTGATCCTGGACGATGATAAGGAGAAACTTGCTACTTTGGAGCAGCATCTCAGGGAGCTGCTGAAGCCGGATACTGTCCAGCTGAAGACGGGCAAGCTGGATGAGCACCATTCGAATGGTGTAGAGCTGATGGAGCAGGCCTTGAAGCAATCGGAAGACACCGTCTTCGAGCGTTCCATTATCGTGCATAGCGAGGGGGTGGCCGCCACCGAAGTGCTGATGGAGCCACAGTTGTCGCAGGATTGGACCGCCTACGTCCAGCAGCAGCTGTATGCCCCGGTGGCCCTGAATCAGCGCTGGCTTCACTGCAAACAATTGACTGACGTGGAGAAGCTGGCAATCAACGTGACCTCGTCGCTGCTTGTGCGTCCGTTGATCCACAGCGGTCTTCTCTGCTCCTGTAAGCGTGCCAGGGACATGTACTTCCGTGCCATGGCCTCTGAGGAGTCACGCCACAATGTCCATGTGCTTAGCTATGCCCCTGGCTTGCTTGACTCCCATCAGACCCAGTACGATGTCAACGGCAATGAGATGACCCCCGAATCGCTGGTAACATCGCCCCAGATGCTGCAAATGCCACGTGTCCAGCCGCTGCAGGCCACCCTGAAGCTGATCAACATTCTGGAGAAGATCTCTTTCGTTTCCGGTCACGATGTCGACTACTATGACACATTCGTTTTATGAGTAGAAACCTGGAGGTGGCCTGTGTCCCTGCTGGACTTGGTTCTAACTATGGTCAACGACTTGGAAGCTGGTTTTGATTTGATTGCTTGGGAAATGAATAAAATTTGGCTGCTGACCCCGGTACTGGAGGTGGAGAAGAGCGAGGCACACGAAAAGGACACTGAAAAAAAAACACTATGATTTTTATTTGGCTTTCCGGGATGGGAAAAGGTGGGAAACCTCTGTGCTCTTTGCAGAAAAGAGAAAAATCATGATCATTATGAGCTGGAATGGAATCTTTAGGAAGAAGCTATATGAAGGTTCAGAGAACTTTAGTAGATCTACAAGTATACGGTAGCTTTAGCGTACCTACAGTGCGTCCCGTCAGTAAGTGTTCAGAGAAAAACCCGTAAGCGATTAGCTATATGCATTATATTTCATACATATATTTCAGTTCTCAGTTAATGCACAAAATGAAGATCCCCCAGGGAAGATCCCAATCGTATATTAACCCCCAATCTTCCTTAGTCGCCTCGCCTGTTCCGCATATGAATCAGCGCTTATTTCTACATATATGTACATATGTAGCTATAGCTATAAATATGTACACTCATAATGATATTTACGCCAGTTGTCAATTATTTAAAATCCACTTCCAGACAGTACCAGTCGGATTCACCGATAAGCGGAACAAATTATACATATATATGAGGGGGCACTCGGGCAGACGCAAGAGTAGTAGACTGTTGCCGGGTCCTCCATCGATCTGATAAGAACCGATTTCATATGGGATTCGCGGCTTGTGGGCATGGGATGTTTTATGTTTGTCAGTGAAAATCTTTGTCAATATATTGGAAGGGAATTCTAGTCTCAGGAATGGAACTTGTTTTTAAGTTTCTGTCTGTAGCATTGGATCAATAAATCGGGTATAAATGTTATAGCTTTTTTCATAGATGAAATTTCAAGAATGTATTCTAAGGAATTATATTTTGCGAACAAATTGATCCCTGTCGCTGAATATAGAGATTCAGATCTGTCCAGATTTTAGGAAAATTCTACAAATACCCTGGGGCGTATGAGCGACTTAATGCGTAGTTTTACATAGATTGTATTTTTTTTTTTATGGAAGTCAGTCTAACAAGGAATTAATAGACCTGATCTTGGGAAAATGGCTCCGGAATGGCTACGCTGTTAATCCAGATCCCTCGTTGGACGCTTCAAGGCATACTTTGGGGCCTTAAAAAAATAAAAATTAATTTATCAATTAGAAGTTTAAAGCATACACATTTTACATTGCAAGCTTTTGCTGCATATGGGAAAGGAAGCTTTTACTTTCAGTTTTTTTTTTTTTTTAATTTAATCGATTGACCTTGACTTTGAAGTCGACCTACAACTGCTTTGGAATGAATTGGAGATGCGAATTTCTGATGCAGTTCTTTAGAATTGAATGATTTTCATGAGGCGATTCAATTGGCCAATTAATCAAACATTAAATTAAACACTCAGTGTGCACAGAGATAACCTTTCTGGTTAAAGCAAAGATTGGCTCTGTAGCAATGCGTTAGAGCGAGAGGGGAGCGTGAAGGCGAGAGCTTTAGTCAGCTGTGCGAAAGCTGGCAAACGTTGGTCAACTGTTGCTGCCGCCGCTTGTGTTGCCCGCCTGAGATTGGAAAATTAGAAAGTCCCAGCATGGATCTGAAGCAGAAAACATATCTCCTGGTGACTGGAGCATCGCGTGGCATTGGCCGCGAATTTGCCCAGCAGCTGTCGCAGTGCATTCAATCCGTGGGCTCGGTGGTCGTGCTGATGGGACGCAGCCAGCCGCTGCTCGCGGAGGCAAAAGGCCACATTTTGAAGGAAAGTCCTGATCTGTCTGTGCACACGTTCGCATTAGAGTTGGGCACAGCCAAAGCCGAAGATTTTGTAGGTATTCTACAGGACTCCCTTCTCCAGGCTAAGAAGGCGTCTCCAGGTGACTTCCAGCGCGCCATTGTCATCCACAATGCGGGCACTGTCGGTGACACTTCGAAGCGTGCTCGGGAGATCGGCGACACGGAGTATCTGCAGCAGTATTACCACACCAATGTGTTCTCCGCCATTGCCCTCAACTGCGAGTTTATGCGCGTCTTTGCTGGCGTGCCCAAGCTGGTGGTCAACCTAAGCACCCTGGCGGCCATAGCTCCAATCTCCTCGATGGCCCACTATTGCACTGTGAAGGCGGCCAGGGAGATGTATTTCCGTGTGCTGGCCACCGAGGAGCCAGCACCGGGCACTCTGGTGCTCAACTATGCCCCCGGAATGATTGACACTCAGATGACAGTTCAGGTGCAGCGCGAGGCTCATGATCCCGCTGTGGTGGCCATGTTCCGGGAGCAGCGTGAGGCCAAAACAATGCTGACAACGGCCCAGACAACGGAGCGATTCATCCAGGTGCTGGAGGCACAACGGTTCCAGTCCGGCGACCATGTCGACTACAGGGATCACGAGGCGGCCTAGATTGGAAGGCAAACATTAAAACATTTTGTAAATGGTTATTGGGTCGTTGTATTAAAATGGAAACGCAACAAATTAATGGACTATTCGTTAAAGGATATCCGAGCTCGAGTATTTGCTAAAAGAAATCTGCTGCTGCATTGCGAGGCTTTATGGGGATCTTGAGCAGGTCGTCTGTGATTGTGGAGCCCGTGTCGATGACGGTGTTGCTGGATGGTGTTGTGATTCGTCTGGGCTTCCCCAGCGGCGTTGTGCTCTTCACCAGACCGGGCGTGATCTTTCTCTTCCTGGCCGCTCCCGGCGTTGGGGTGTGGGATAGGCTGGGTGTGCAGCGCAGTCCAAGCTTGGCCGTGGCCAGATGCTGTGCAGCCGGTGACATGCTGGCCAATCGCTCTATGTTGGTGCGGATCAGCGGCGAGCCGATGTTGCGTCGGGCAGTGTCGAGAGCTACTTGTTTTTGGTTGCGCATCTTCTCGCTGACCCTTTCGGCCAAAGCAATGGCAATGTTCTCGCGCCGCGAGTTCTCGTTGATGCGGAACGAGGGTCCCTGGGTGGGACGCAGCGGAGTGTCCCCTCCATCCAGGCGGAAGGGCGTGCCGTCGATCTCGCCCCAGGTCATGATCGGAGAGAAGGCCACACCCGGATGTGGCGACGGGGAGCGTAGCAGCTCGAAGCCGCGTATGCGTGGTGTGGCCGTGGAATCGATTGCTCCACCTGCTGGGTCTGCAGCCTTTTTATTTTCCACCTCCTGATGTTTGTTGCTCAAACTGTCTGGAAGTCTGGTGGCCTCGTGCTTGATGCTCATTTTGCGTTCCGCTGCCTGCACACGCTCCTCCTCGGTCAACTCCACCCCGTCCGGCACATACATGACAGAGTTCATGTTTGTGTACTTCCAGGTCTCGATCTTCCTCAGCGGATCGGGCTCCTCGAACTGCTGCTCGATGCTGGGCAGCATGAGGGCGCGCTTCAGCTGATCCGCGGACAGCTGTTCGTGGTTGTACAGCAGGGCATACTTCTGGCGCAGTTTCTCCTCGGCTGTCTCAATGATTTCCTGGAAGCTCTGATTGTCCTCGCTCGTGTACCTCTGCAGGAAGGCGTCTAGCGACATCTTGGAGGACAATGAATCGTCCTCGGTCGAGCTGCGAGCGCTGCTGCTGGTGGTGGAGCACGGTGTGTCTGCACGCTGGAGCGGAGTGTTGCTGCGACTTCCTTGACTTACGGGCGTCTCAAACGTGGCCGGGGACATGGCTAACGGAAGGGACAAACAGATTAGTAATATTTGGAAACTACGTTAACCGGGGGGGACTCACCATTGTTGTTACGGTTGTTACGTCTACCGTTTCTGTAGCCCATCCTTGGAATCCTGCCCAGGCTGTAGCGTGCCCGTATCTCTGCCATTTGCAAAAAATCACGACGTGCCTCCGCCTCAAGGTAATCATTCTGGGCCCGCAACTTCTCCAGGTCGGGAAAGAAGTCACGCTGTATGATCTTGGACATCTCTTCTATGTACTGCTCCTCGGTGAGGATTTTTGGTTTGTTTTTGCGTCGCACTAGATCTGTAGGTTTCTTGAAATCAGCCAGAGCAGTGTTCTGGGCCTTGACCATCTCCATGGCCAGGCTGCCGGGGGTGCCAGGTGTGCGTGGCGTCTCAGCCATTGTTGGTAAAACGAGGACACACCGCTTTTTCCACAATTATTTCGAAATTTTCTTAAATTTATTTGACCATATAATTGTTGATATATTAACTACTCGATATTTTTTATTTTTGATACGATAATATCGGTGCGATACTATCCTCGTTTGTCAACTATAATTGAGGGCTAGTGGACCACTCCTTGGAAGGAAAATCATAAATTAAGGTAAAAAGATAACAAGATCGAATAACTAATCACCCGATGAAACTGTTTACTTTGATTTTAGCAACTCATATCTTTTATATTTGTCATTTTCTCGCGCATTCAAATCCACGCGCTGGGAAATATTTACCCGTGAGAGGAAATTTATATAATTTCCCGCTGGGAAATTGCTGGGGAAGTGAAGAAAAAAGCGGGTATGGACAACAGGCAGAACCCAGAAAATTCAACGCTTGCAAGGTAAAATCCACCCCATCTGCTTAACATAGCATGTGGTCAGCCCTGTCCACATTCTACATCATCGAAAAATAGCGGCTAGGTGGGGTTCGTACGAGCTTTGCGTGTTGACCAAAAAAACAAAAACCGAAGGGGCGATGTTTTTTATTTTATACGATAGTATCGGTGCGATATTTTATCATTTTATCACAGCACTGACTCAGAAATATACCGCAAATATACCGCAAAACTAACATATTCGTCAACTTTGATATTCTGTTGAATATTACTGCTAACCAGGACCATACCCACTGACCACATAATTTTATCTGATAAACTAATACATTCTTTACAAGAATGTCTCCATTTAAAGGTCCACTTGTATTGAATTCTTAAGAAATTTAACTGTAAAACTAATCTACCAACCAACTCAACCTCTCACCACATAATTTTCCCATAAGGACATGGTCACTCTAATTATCGACTACTGCAGTGTGGAATGTATCCTGCATTTCAGCGATGTGGCAAGGCTAACAATTCGATAAGCTATCGTTAATTGTGGGACTCATTTGAAGAGCGCGTAAAGTTTAAAATCTGCAACTATGGCAAATCAATTAAGAGCTGGGACCGTAGGTGTCTGTGTGTGTGACTGTGTTTTCCACATGACACCTCAGCTCCCCGGCCACCCTTTACCTTTACCTGTATCGCTCTCGGTCACGAATCATGTCGAATGTGTTATCTTATCGTCGACGGCCACCGCAAGCCCCGAATCCCGATACTTGCCTCCGAGGCCAAGCGTGCCAACGGACTTTTCGTCAGTCCAGTTTCAGCTTTACTCCGTGTCGCTACTCGATCTCCCCACCTTCCTTCAGTTAACCCACATTTTGAGTCCGCCATCAAATATCAAATATCAAAAATGAAGTTCTATTTGTTGTTGATCGCGTCCCTGTGTTTTCTGACCTACATCAGTTGTGGTAATTCTTTTTTCACTCATTTCACTTTGCCTCTGCGCCTTTCTCTTTCTCTGATTTCATATCACAATAGGTACATTTTGGTATTCTTTTTTTTTGGTTTCAATTACAAGTGCATTATATAAGAAAGTGTGATAAGCGGCGGCTAATATAAACACATAACAAATCGAAATTGCGTATCTTATCAATGGCCCACCGAGTCCATGGTAACTGTTTTAACGTTTTCACAGTGTAACTCTCTCTCGCTCTCCCGCTCTCTGCTATCTGTGTAACTGTGTGGGTGCGTGTGCATTGCCTGCCGGCAACAACGAAATATTTCCTAGATATATTTTCTATATATACAATGTACACACATGCAGATCGAATGACATTCGCAAAGTAATGAAAACTCCAGACCAGCAAATGCCGCCCTCAGGGCAGTGCCATTTACATAGTTGTACTACGAGGATGATGCATCGTTGCTGTTGCTCTTTTTTCCATATAGGAATGCACTGAAAAAATATAAATATAAATATGAATATACGTAGCTTGAAATGTTGCTAAAATTCGCAGGAATTATTTTCGTTCCGCTGAGCAACGTTTTATTTTCTTGGAAATTACTGCTTGATTTAATTGAAATTGAAATGGATATAGATTTTAATTGTTGTACTTTTTATGGTATTTACCAGGGAATACAAATAAGAGTTATGAGTTTTAAAAAAATCAAGACCGAAATAATTTGTATATCAAAAATCAGAAATAAGTTTTATTAGAATTAGAATTTTATTTGGAATTATTTTTAAAATAAAAATTAAAAATAAAACTTATTTCTGACTTGTATTATACAAATTTAAACTCTTACGATCCCTGGTATTTACTTCACTTACTTACAGTCTGACTGCAGATCAGCTAAATTTGGATACTGCTATATACATATGTACATATATATGTATATTAGTACATTCTTTCTCCGTTCTTTAGCAAGAATTCAATTAGGAATCACGGACTTCCATTTAGGTTGAAAATGTACGAGTATTTCCCCATAAGATTTCCTTGTTTGGTGAAAAGTAAAGCCTTCTTGCATCTGTAGTCCCAACAAATGGAATACTTACTGGGTGCGAAAGTTCCAAAAATGTAGTTTCCAAATTGGATTTCACTTTTCCGTGTATTTGCTCGGCTTATCTTGTGTGGGGGCACACATAACATGTACATGTTGTATGTATGTTGGTTGACTCATTTTGGGTCCGGTCTATGTACACACTTCGATCGATAAGAATCGATGGCTGGGAGGGAGAAAAGACCAGATAACAGTGAGCCCCGCAAACATTAAAGTGCGTGATAGGACAAGGCGGGTGAAAATCGTAGAATGTCAAAGGAAAACCAATTGAAAAGCCCGAAAAACAAAAACGAATTGAAAAGCCCCAATGTACTGGATGTGCCCAGCAGGCTGCTGGGTGGGGGTGTCGGCTAGGATTTGGCTCGAAGGCTACACAAAAATTAATCTAATCTAATCTAAGGTCTAGCCATGACTCAAAGCAAACGCAACGTTCCACTCGCTAAATTCGCAGATGGCTGCCTCCAGTGCGACTCGAAGAGCGAGATCCGTTGCGCCACCGATCCGCTCAGCCTGTTCACCAAGAACTGCTCGGACTCCACCTCCACCACCGGAGCCGAGTGCTATGTGCGCGTCAGTAGTAAGTAGCAGCCTTTCTTCACATCCTAGTATCCTTTTTTCACACGAAATCTGTTCCACAGACGGCTACACCATACGCGGCTGTGCCAAGAATCTGGACAACGCCACCAGGGCCGCCTGCAACAATGAGCTAGAGTGCCAGATCTGCACCTATGCGGAGGGCTGCAACCGTCAGATGTTCCCCTCCTCGCGCGCCCAGTGCCTCCAGTGCACGGGCAACTCCACCTCGTCGAGCTGTGCCAGCCAGGTGTACGACCATGCCTCCATCTGTCCCATCTACAAGCTGGGCGACCTCTGCTACATTCGCAACAGCAACCGCACCGTGGACGGGTCCTTCCAGCGCGGCTGCCTCACCAGTGCCCAGGCCAACAAGCAGTGCATCAAGGACGGCAACTGCTTCACGTGCACGGGCCGTGGCTGCAACTTCCTGCAGGCCAACGATACCCTGATTCCCCTGGCCCGCGACTCCAGTGCCCAGCTGGTGCTGTCCATGTCCCTGCTCCTGATCGGCCTCCTGGCCGCCTGGATGCTGTAGGAGGGAGCCTCTGCCCCTCTCCCCATCTGTCTCTCTCTTGCTGGGGACGTTTGTCCGTTGGAGACACATCAAAAGACACATTTCGCCTTCAGCATTATATTCGATTAAATATGCATTTTTTTTTGTAATTATATAAAATGCCTTTGTTTGCTTTGAGCCACGGAAATTGAGAGACGAAAGCCAAAATAAAGATGAAAATGTTATGGAAAAGAGGAAAAACCATATTGATCAAACACTTTTGTTTGCTTTCGATTTTATGAGGTGCCAACGGTCCGAGCACTTCAGCACTTGACACCCCCTCCCCCCCCAAAAATGCAGTTGACAGTTCCCAGTCCCCGTGCCCCGTTCCCAGCTACTTTCCGTGGCATGGCAGCGAACCGGAAGCTCTCCGCCAATGAGGGGGTGCATAAATGTGTCGACGCCTTCAAAATGTTTGTCAATTATTTTTCATTGCCTTTGGGTTTGTCGGTTCTTACTTCCTGGGAGCACATATCCCATTGAACTATCGTCCGCTATGCGAAAATAGATCAGCCAATATGATGGGGAGCCAGACAATAGAGATATACATACTGTATATCCATCTACAATATCTGGATGGACAATAAATCTATCTATCCATTCTATCTATTGCCAAACTGGGCAAAATCTTTTGGTGGATGTGCCCTGAATAAAAATGGACAATAGCTCTGCACTTATACTGATGTCAGCTGATCTAAACTTCACCTGAGAATTTAGACCAAAACGATCACAGCTAAGGATAGACGTTCCTCAATCAATCCATGCAATAAATAAATAAATACAAAAATATCAACAATTGCAGCACGGAACTGCAAGAATACCTATGGTTGACGTTTCGAAATGTAAAAAATCTTTCGTATTCTGAGCGTAAGAGCGCCAATTTATGTGAATTCAAAAGTAAATGTAAGCATTTATGTAAAAGTGAAACCCGGAACCTGCCTGTATATCTTAACTTTTGACTGTACTGAAAAACTGTCGCTACCAGGAACAAAGAAAAATAGATCAGAGCCAATATGATGGGGAGCCAGACAATAGAGATGTACAATATCGGATGTACAATATATCTATCCATCCTTTACAGGAAATTGAATTAATTTTAGTATTCAAAGAACAGTAAGTATTTGCTACACGGTTTTTGTGGGATGAGCTTTAAAATCAGCTAAATACAATATTTATTGATATATTTCATTCCTTGATTCCAAATTGAAGCGAACAGTGTGAAGCGTATTGTTGGTTTAAATTTGGGGGAATATTTATCTGGAACTTGAGAGAATTCTGTAATTTTTTTTGTTTAGATCTTTACCCCGGGGGAGTAAAGTGAATGTCTTTTGGGGCATGGGATCCTTTGATTGGCGGAATTTGCGGAAGATTAGCGTCGATCTTCTCATTGTCCGCGTCCGTGTCCGTGTCCGTGTCCGTGTGAGAGGAGTCTAGATCCTCACAGCTTTCATCACGCCGTCGCGTTCTGCTTCACCGGCTTCTTCCGGCTGGTCAGACTCCTTCAAATCCTGAGACTCCTTAAGCACCTCCGGAACAAGGCCTGCATCAGTATTGCCGCTGGAAACTACGTCGACCAAGTCTTGCATCGGCTCCTCCTCGAAGGGCGACCCTTCAAGCGATTTCAAAGCGGTCTTTTGGCGGCGAAAGATGGCCATTAAGTCGAGCTCGTCGTCGGATAGATCGGAGTACTCTTCCACATCATTCTCAATCACCTCCTGGGCTGCCTGCTTCTTACTGCCGGCTCCCGGGCGGACCGGCAGCACAAAATCAAAAACGGAGGGAGCGGCCGTGGAGGCGGCGGCCCTTGCGCCCTTGGCACGGCCATGATGCGGGTCCTTGCCGATCGACCTCAATTTGGTGGTGATGCCGCCCGTCTTCAGCATCTGATCGTAGCTCTCCGCCATGTATTCGTGAACGATTTTGGCCTCCATCTCCTTCATTTCGCCCTTGAGCTCCAGTTCGCGGAACCGCTTCTGGGTGCAGATAACCGGCTCCCAATAGAGCTCCAGCGTGGCCAGGGGCCTGACACCGATGTCCTCCAGCTGAACGCTGTTGGCCAGTATCTTGGTGCGGAAGACCAATCGACTGAAGCCCATGGGCACGCCCAGGGCGCG
This sequence comes from Drosophila helvetica, assembly GCA_963969585.1. Lineage (NCBI taxonomy): Eukaryota > Metazoa > Arthropoda > Insecta > Diptera > Drosophilidae > Drosophila > Drosophila helvetica. Next base: position 14,210,813 of record OZ018401.1, on the reverse strand, counting down.
ACCGATGCGCATCTTCAGTTCGCCAGCGGTGCCAAAGCGACCGGTCTTGTAGAGGGTCCGCTTGCCATCACGTGTCTGAACATAGACCTGCATATTGTGACCGGGACCTGGTTTCGTCGGACGGTTATTCAATATTTCGATAATTCGGCTAACGAGAAATTTCTACGTGACGGTGACTCGTTCCAAAAATACAAGTACTGCTAGGGAAATCGATGTGAATTTAGGCGCCCGGATTTTGATAATACGTACTCGGATGTAAATACAAATTCTGAGCTTACTAATATTTGGGATGTATCCGTTTTGGGAAACCCATTTTTACGTAGAACAAAGCAACATATGAATCGAGAAACCATTATAGCAATCCGATGTTCATTTCTTGGCCGATCTACGCAATTATTTCGAATTTGAATTCCATTTGTTTATGGCCAAAGAAATGATTAACAAATAATGTAATAACAATTGAAGCAACCAGCAAAACCATTCAACGATTTATGAATTATTTATGTACTCTCCATTCCGATCACATGGGTACGGGCATGGGTACGGGTGTGGGTATGGGTACGGGTACGGGCCACTTAACTCAAAATAATTGTAAACAGAGCGGCCCAGTGGCTGGGGGGCTGCCAGGCGATCCATAAATGGATAATGGATAATGGATAAGTAGTCCTGGGCGCAACTGGATGCTAAGATTTATACGCATTTACTCGCTAGAGTAGGAATCCGTAGAGTGCGATCCGTATAAACAAATCGCGTCAGGTGTGGGTGGGGGTGTGGGTGTGGGTGGGGGTGTGGGTGGGTGTAGGGCCCCGACCAGGTATGGCTGCCTGCTGCATTTGTGCCGTTAATTGAATGCCTGTGGCTGATGAAAAGCAGACACCGAAAGAAGAGCAGAAACAAATCGTTCGCTTTGATCGCTTCGGCTCGGCTCGGCTCGGTTCGGATCTGATCGCATCGGGCTCTACCCATCCGCATGCCTGGAAGTCCCCCCCCGCGGGCTCATGCCAAACAGACGCCATTTTGCTCTCTCTCTCTCTCGCACTCGATCGCAGTCTGTCTCCCTCCTGCTATCGGCTGCTCTCTGGCTATTCCGTATTCCTCTTAACGGTTTATTTAGCGTCGAGGTTATGGCGCAATTTGTATTTATGGGCACCACTAGGCGGCAGCACCACTGGCACCACAGCCACCACAGCCACCACTGCCACCATGTGGTGGCAGTCCAATTAAACGCATTTTCCAAATGACTCAGGTCAGCCACCCTCCCACCCACCCACTCAGCACACGCCCACTCGCCCATCTCGCAGCCCAAGAAGCGATCGGTGGAACCCTCACCAAGATCGCCGCTGCTAGAAGACCACGCCTCCTGGGAGAGTACTCGCAGACACGGCCCAGAGAGCACAGCGAGAGGTACAGTAAGGCCTGACCTCGTGGTTTTTTTTTAAATGGATTAAAGAACGATTATGGTTGGGAAAATGGAAATTTTCTTTGATTTCATAGGCAGAAGAAATTGAAACAAAATTGTAAAAAATAGGTCTACGCTTTTTTGAGGACCTGCTTGGGATCCGATTATTTTTGTGTCCATCTGTCTGTCCAGTCAGGGAAAATACTTTATTTTAAAGATTCATAAACAGTTTTTTGGGTAAGGATCAACAGACAAGTGCCTGCCTCTGTCAGTCCTGTCTTCACCAGCAAAATCCCAGATTAAAAATAAATAAATTTATTATGTTAAAGTTCAATTTAAATGCGATAGGGATTTATAGATATCATGAAGACCAGCCAGGAAAGTCTCCACTGTACATATCTCCCAGCTAGTGGATGCCTCTTTTGGGTCCTATGCTCTACGCCGAAGAGCACATCAGTTCTTCCCAGCAGCAAAAAACACGAGGAGAGCAAAGAGCAAACAGATGTCGACCCAAATCGATTGAGAGGCCCCCGGAAGGAGGAGACGCCTCAGCCGCAGCTACAGCTACAGCTACAGCCTCAGCCTCAGCCATTGGTCGACTGATCGGCATATGGACTCTGTCTAAATTTGGATGCTGCTGGCAGCGATTGGCAGGCCGGGAAGATGAGAGGAACCAGCGTGTATCCATTGGATGGGCGAGATCTTTCAGAGCTGCCAACAGTCTCCGGCAGAGATCTCATTCGGCAGACAAGCGCCTGACGGAACGGATGTGTGTGCAACGCTGCGATCGGTTCAGTCAGTGGGATCTTCTTGAGATCAGTATCAGTTGGGATCAGTGGAGTGCTCGGTGTTCGCTGTTCGGTTTATAGACAGATAAATGCCTATTCGCGTGTGTACACTCGATCGACAAAAATCACTTCACACTTGGCCGGAAGAAGGTGGCAATTGAGACAACTCAACGCCTCCGACGAAAGCGAAGCGAAACGAGATTTCTGCAACAAAAAATAAGGAAGCAAATAAAAGAAGTTCAAGTCAATCAATCGATCGATCGAACAGTGATCGATCACGCTGAAAATTTTCGCCAGTCAACGCCAGCGGGCCATAAAACAGAAGCGGATGATTTGAAAAAAAAAAAACAAAAAAAAAACAACAAGACATTTGGTGGAAAATTGGCTCAAAGTGTTGAAGCTTCTGCGAAAACAAGGAAAACCCCAAATGAGAATACATTTTTTTTCGTTAATTTCGCTCTCGATTCTGATTGACAACCTCCCCGTTCCCATCCGCATCCTCGAATCGAACTCCCATGAGCGTGTGTGTGTGTGTGCGTGTTCTGTGTGTGTGCGCGGGTTCAATAATCGAATCTGACAACTGCGCGAAAAACGTTTGAGATCAAAACATCAACTAGCACCGGCCCCAGCCCCAGCCCCAAAGAGCAAAACCAAATAAATGGGCCAAGAGTTCTGTGAGGAATACATTTTTTTATTGTGATACCCAAAAGGTGCCACACATTGACCACCAGATATACATAGGTTAAAATATACGCGTATAAGTTGAGGCGTGTATCGAGAGATTAATACGGGCTCAAATGACTCACCTGTTGGGTCCCACGGAGTGTGCCAGCGCCATGATGAGCACCTCGATGCCCTTCCTGGACAACGGCCTGGGCCCCAACCTAACGGATTACAGCTGCTATGCCAACGACTACTGGACCACGCCCTACATGACCGGCGGCCTCAGCCCCATGAAACAGATCGAAGGTGAGTGTCGGATCAGATGGCCTCTGGGCACATACTCAGCCTTAGCCAAAGGTTTTTAGTAGGACAAATGGGATGGGTCGGCCATGGTATTGATCCCTCGTATATCACATGTACACAACTGGCAGCGGCATACGGATACGGACTTAAAGCGAAATCAGATGAGCTTTGGGACCTTTTACTTGTACAGCAAATGTGCACCATGTTCAGACTGAATGGGATTGCTCTACATAAGGCTAACTATTTCCATAGTCTTGTATTGCCTCCAAAAAAAGGACATCAATAGATTATTCTAAAGTTAAATATAGATTGTGCTTTGGAATGGGAAAATTCAGATTGAAAGTGCTATTTGTCATGGAAGGAATCTATTCTTTTGCTTAAACTTTTCATTGAAGCATTTACAGGGTGAATTTTAGGCATTTCTGGAGCAGATATAGTTGAAGCTATTATCTGAAAATAATTAAACGAAATTTATGCTACTCGTAATTTAAAAAATATGAATAATAAGAAAATCATTCGCTGAATGTCGCAATATTTCTTTGTTTTTTCCTTATATTTATTAGTTTTTTTATTCAATTACAAAAAAAATATCTATTGCTTTTTATCTTCACCTACAAAAAAAAATTATTTGAAATTTCACTATTCCTGATTCTATCTTCATTGATATTTTGAGCCAAAATAGTTTTGAAAAATTACTTAAATTGATCAAAGAATATTCCAAGTAAGATTGCGAAACATCTTTCAATTATTTTCTATTGGAAAGTCATTTTACTGTATAAAAATGAAAAAAATAGGAAAGTTCTTTCTATTATTTCATTTACTGAAATTACATAGAATAATACTATTTTTTATTTAATTTGCACTAGAACTATTAACTATTCGAAACTTTAATTCAAGACTTTCAAACTTTAAATAATTTAGAACCAACTGAAATATTTACTAAATATATTTTAACATTTTAAGTACATTTTGCAATTCAAAAATCATTTCTTATGATTTGAAAGCATTTGAAAATGCTCATATCAGCTTTCGAAAATTTTCTGAATATTTCTTCCGAGGGCTGGCTCCGGCAAAGTGGGGCTCATAAGTGGTTTTTCTTGGGCTCATCTCGAGCCCCAATGGATCCGAATTCCGTTTCGGATACAGTAATTACCAAAATACACGAACCATGGCAGCAGCCACCAGAGAAGGCACAGAAAGCAGAGCAATTAGCTCGGACTTCTCTGTGCGATTGCGATTCTCAAGTGGAATTTTTCTCTGTCTCTGTCTCTGCCTCCGCCTCTGTTGTTGTTGTTTGATGTTTTTGTGTGACAGAAAAACGATTTGTTGTGCCAAACGTTAATTGATTTTAGAATTCATTCGTGAAGCACTCAGAACAACAGCGAGAACGTGGAGCCCGCGATAAAACCAAAAAAAAAAAACAAAAAAAAAACAGAGGCAGGAACGGAGCCGAAAAAGTGTGTCTCATTAAGCGACAATTGATGGCGGGAAAACGTCGAACCACAGGCACCAGAGGCACCAGCGGCACCAGCGGCACCAGAGTCGACCTGTCATGGGTCATTGGCAACGATCCCAGGGAACGACCCGCAACTCTGCCACTCGCCGCGAATCGTTGACAATTAATTGCAAAATTTACTTGCAACAAGAAGCTGCACAGCCCTTCCCCTTCCCCATCCCCTTCCCTGCGGACCTGCTGCCACTCCGCCGCCAGGGCCCTTGAGGGGGAAAACTAAATTTAGAGCAGGCGTCTCAATCAGCAGCCGCTGCTCTGACGCCTTTTTATAATTGGATATGTTGTCCCATTTGTTCCGTTTTTGCCCAGCAAAAGTCGGCTCATTATATAGCCAGATCGAGATCGAGATCGAGATCGGGTGGGGGCGGGGGTGGGGTACGATTATAGGGAGAGAGATGGGAGAATCTGGAGAATCTGCGCCGGCGTGGCGTCTTCATTTCTGCGTGTCCCTCGGTTGCTTGCTCTTCTGTGTCTTCCACTTTAAATCGCATAAATCAAATTAAATATGAAATTAGCAAATCTCAGATGCTTTATATCCATTCGGTTGGTTTATACATATGTACATACATATATGTATGTATGTATGTATGTATAGTGTGTGTGATCTATAGGCGAATATTTTTCGCTCATTTGTCAAAGAACAGTTTTGAAATATATTTCGGGTCTAAGGATTTTTGGGAAAGCCAAATGTTTTCTATGAGAAACTTGAACCCAAAGATTTTCCCCATGTAAAATAACCGAAATCCGATATATTATAGCCTGCATTCAGACGGCGGGCAAGGATCGCAGCTCCTACAAGCCCCTGGAACAGATCGATGCCAAACTGGCCGACATCGAGACGCACAGCACGGGCAGCAGTGGCACTGCGGCAGGATCCAGCAGCAGCAACAGCAACAGCAGCAGCTCCTCCCTCAGCAACCCCACTGCCGGCTGCCAGGAGCAGACTTCGCTGCTCCACCCAGACTATGCCAGCGGCGGCAGTGAAGCCACGACCGGAGCCATGTTGGTGTCGGGCACAGGCACAGACACCACAGCAGCGGGAGCATCTTCCGGCGCGGGAACAGCAGCCAAGAAATACAAAAATCAACACAAAAAAGACAACAACAATTTGGAAAATAATCCCGTAAAGGCCAACAACAATCACAGCAACAGCAACAATGCCAAAGGGGTAAGAAGGATTAACACTTGACATAATGTTAAATCAAAATCAGACGGGAATTATACGAGAATTCGATCCATTAATCGTCAAAGATCAATATTCCAACGAGTTCAATCTAAATTTGTTTCAGAAGAATTTTCAATTTTAAATATCATCAAGATTCAGATTCTAAAAATTAAACATTGGTTCTCTGTTTCACTTTCGTGGATTCCCACAACTTCAATTCAATTTGTACAAATTCTTATAAGATATAGTAATGCACTAGTCGCAAACCAAATTCAACGAAATAATATTCCAATTTCGAAATATGTCGATCGGCAGTGTATATAATATTCTTTAAAGAGCTTTCCATACATATGGTCTTCACATATAGCACATATGTGATTTTCTACATATGTATTCTTAAATTACCCAAATATTCCGAAGATTTATTTTGAATTCTGCTATTTTCGCTATTCAATTTACATCACATTAATCGAATATTAATTAATCCAATACATCCCTCAAGAATTTGTAGCAGAATCGAAGATTGAACATCAATTTATTCATCAATTCGTCATCGGATGATCATCATTTATCTATCTGGAACTCTGTCAAAATAATTTACACCAGACACTCATCGTTAATTCATTTCTTATAACTATCGTCATCTTCTGTAAATTTCCATCAGGAATCAGAGCCAGTGCATCCATCGCTGGCCCAGGCCATCGTTGTGCTGGAGACCAAGGCGCTGTGGGACCAGTTCCATGCCCAGGGCACCGAGATGATCATCACGAAGACGGGCCGTCGCATGTTTCCCACGTTTCAGGTGCGGATCGGGGGCCTCGATCCCCATGCCACCTACATCTGCATGATGGACTTTGTGCCCATGGACGACAAGCGCTATCGCTATGCCTTCCACAAGTGAGTGTCTATCGGAGATCTGTCAGAGATCTATCGGAGGTGATCATCTGATCATGTGTGTGTTCCGTCCTTGACAGCTCCTGTTGGGTGGTGGCCGGCAAAGCGGATCCAATTTCACCTCCTCGCATCCATGTCCATCCCGACTCGCCAGCGGCCGGCTCCAATTGGATGAAACAGATCGTGTCCTTCGACAAGCTGAAGCTGACCAACAACCAGCTGGACGAGAATGGCCATGTGAGTGACAACAGACCACAGACTACAGATGGTGCTGCCCAGTGCCCCAGTGTGCTAATGTCTCCTGGAAATGCTTCTCGCTCCTCTTCCGCTCCACAGATCATACTGAACTCGATGCATCGCTATCAGCCGCGCTTCCATCTGGTCTACTTGCCCCCGAAGAACGCCTCCCTGGACGAGAACGAGCACTCGAGCCACTTTCGCACGTTCATCTTTCCGGAGACGAGCTTTACGGCCGTGACTGCCTACCAGAATCAGAGGGTGAGTGAATCAAGTAGGCAATCCCCATAGATGCACAAAAAGGCACCCTCTCGGCTCTTCGACCTCTCCTCCCCTTACCACTTAGCCCCGCGTCACGTCAGCTCTCCCACTCCTGCGCCATAGCATACCGAATAAGAGGCCGCAACCATTTTGCGCCGTTTCGGCCTCATTGTTTACGATATTCCCATAATTTATAACGAGCTGGGGCCAAAGCTCTTTGCCCGAAAAGGGGTGCGGGAGGAGCTACAAAAAACAACAGCACAAATATATTTGTAGATGTGTAAAATATCTGAAAGAATACTATAGGAAAAAGTGTGCCTAACAAGCAGAAAGAATCAACGCCTGCAAAGATACACTCGCCTAGGAGATACGGGGAAAAAATAATATTTGACAATAGTTTATGCATTTCTAGGAAATTCTAGAAAAGTAAAAACATGTATGGGAAAAATACCACATTTAAAATGAGACATTTCCATATGTTTTACCACAGTGTAAAGTATTTTGTTTAGGTAAATCAATTAATATAACCCTCTGGTAAACGATTCACGACTAATTTCAAAAAAAAAAAAACAAAATTATTTTCTATTTTTAATTTTTAGTCGTTCTAGTTTTTTATTTTGCATTAAAAGACTGTTTCAACTTAAACAGAATTTATTAAGGAAAAACACACAGTTTTATTCATTTTTTTAACTTTTTACTTCATAATACTTCTAGAAAATATTATAAAATTAAATACAAACGAAACTGACATTCAAAAAATTTTGTATATGTATTTAATATATTATTCATTATAGAAACATTTTTTAGTAATGTCCATTTATTTCTATATCATATTTATATACGTATCGTTTTTAAGAACTTTTCTTTATATTTTTTTAATATATTATTCGTTATAGAAACGTTTTTTAGCAAACTTCTTTTAGTTAAATGTATCAATATTTACCTAAAATGATTGCAGACCATTTATAAGTTACGTTTTTTTAACACAGAAAAATAAATACTTGAAGTCTGTTTAACGAATGCAAAGGCAAGTGCGAAAATCGATCGAAACGCAGTCCAGAGTTCTGGGAAATTCAAATCGGAAGGCACTGCCTAGGCCGGTGCAGGGGGATTCGCTTTCAGGCAAATATTAGCACTTTTGGGAACGGAACCTTTGAGTGATATCTTATCGGCGGGGCGCAAATGTCACGGCAAACTAGGGGGACTCGAGGTGTCTGCTCTGCTCTCTCTCCTCATATTTGTCTCGGGTATAATTCATAATTCTAGCAAGTGGAGACAGCGGGGACAGTGGGGCTGTGGGGCAACAGCGGGTAATCGCTGGCCGAGAGAACAGTTGCTATAAATATATCTAGACATTCTTGAAAAGTATTTAAATTATTTATGCGCTCAATGTGGGCGTTAACACTTTTCCACCACCTCCTGCTCCTGCTCCTGCTCCGCGGCCTCTTCAAATTTATTGCAAATCATTTTGTGTGTTCCGCTCGTATTTCCCAATGCGAATTCCAGTTGTAAACATTTTTCTCTAATTTGTTGGGTGTCTAATTTATTTGTTTTTGCGCCCTCAGCCTCCAGCATTGCTGGCGTTCCGACCATACTTTTCCAAAAACCCCCCAAAACACACACACATATAAATGCCATAAATTCTTTCCGTATTGCAGGTGACACAGCTGAAGATTTCCAGCAATCCCTTCGCCAAAGGTTTTCGAGACGATGGCACCAATGATGTGTAAGTCTCTATCTATATCTTTATTTATACTTATCTAAAAAAAATTGAAAATTAAACTTAAATTATTGAACATTCAATCACAATTAGCAAACAATTATTAGGCCTCCAACGATTGAAAAAAACCAATTAGATTTATCTTTAATTGTGGTTAATACCAGTCCCAAAGCGGGACAATTTGCTAGGAGATTGACCCACTTCTGTGGGCTGTGGGCCTCTCCAGCTGCCCCCCAGTAGCTGGAGCAGTAGCAGAAGCAGTACCAGTACCAGCCCCCACTCTAATGCCAGTCCCAAGTGGAACTAGACAGTCCGTCGACGTCGGGCAAAGACATTCCCGGAATTGCCGAAGCGTCGCAGCAAACAAAATATCTAAAAAAAAGAAAGGGAAACAATAACTCAAAAACAAAAGAACTTCAAAATGTGGAACAGCAGCCAGTGATGGTGATGGTGATGTCGAGGATGATGATGGGGATGCTGATGCTGATGATGATGATGCCCGATGCCCGATGCTGATGGTACGACTGACAGATGGGACGGCGGCATAAACAATTTCTCTCCGTTTTCCGAGGGCTTTTCATATTTGTCGAGAAAAGAACGGGAACTGGTAGCCCAATCTTGGGCGCAGCATATTCTAAACAAATCAGGGGTCTGCAATTTCTATTGTTTATGGCCCGATGTTTATAAAAAAAAAATGCTTCGAATTTCTCAAAAATTGTGCTCCAATTTTTGGTTCACATAATTCTTGTATGGGATTCTGTTTCAACTCAAACGCTTATCAAAAAGTGTTTATCAGAACTTTATTTAAATTATCGTTCAAATCTAAGCAGATGTTGATCAGAAATTCCCGAAAAATGTTGAACACATTTTCGGTCTAGGAATAAAGTATCATCTTCAATCTGTTATCTTGTTCGATTTTGCCATAAATTCCAATGAGTTTGAAGAGGTTTTTTGTTTTGAATTTGAATTTAGCAAAAAATAAATAAAGGGTCCCATTTTTACCTATGCAAATCTAAAGAACATTTTAGAAAATCTATTTTGAAATATTTGAATCAAACTCTGTACAACTTTTAGGCTGTATTTCAGGAGTATTCGTTAATTTCAATATTTGTGAAGTCTGAGTGGAAAAAACGTGAAAAAAACGTTTAATGAATTTTCTGAAATTTCTGTTTCAGAACCAGCGGCAGCAGCATGAGCCATGAGAGTCAGGCTCGCATGAAGCAGCAGCAGCAACAGCAGCAGCAACAACAGCAGCAGCAGCAGCAACAACTGCAACAACAGCAGCAATTGAGTGGCAAGGAGAGAACCACAAGCAACAATTTCAGCCTGAGTTGCACAGAGCTGAGTGTGGATCCCCAACAACAACAGCAGCAGCAGCAGCAACAGCAGCAACAACAGAGTGGCATGCAACTGCCAGCCACGCCCTCGAGCAGCTCAGCCTCAGGGAACTCCCCGGATCTGTTGTCCTTCCAAATGGAGCAACTGCAGCAGCAGCAGCAGCAGCAGCAACAACAGCAGCAACATCACCTGCAGCATCATCAGCAGCAGCAGCAGCAACACCAGCAGCAGCAACATGCCACGCTGCACCATCAGAGCCACAATCAATATGGGAGCTATCACCATGCCTATCAGACCCATCCACTGACGCCACACTCCACCAGCTCAGCCTCGCCGCCAGCTGTAATCCCCGCCAGCAGCACAGCGGCCACAGGAGGAGCACCAGCAGGAGGCGGAGGCGGAGGAGGAGGAGCAGCCACTGCAGCAGGAGCCCCAGGAGCAGAAGCTGGCTCTGGGTCAGCTCCCCAGCTGATGGCGGCGGCGGCGGCGGCTAACATTTACTCCAGCATCGGTCAGCCCTATGCCCAGGAGCAGAGCAACTTTGGGGCAATCTATCATCATAATGCGGCCGCTGCTGCTGCCGCCCACTACCACCATGGCCACGCCCACGCCCATGCCCACAACCATGCCCATGGGCATGGGCATGGGCATGGTCACGGACCCTATGCCAGTGCGTACGACAAGCTGAAGGTGTCGCGCCACGCGGCAGCCGCCGCCTATGGGATGACGGCCAGCTACCAGACCTTCTACGGATCGGCGGCCCACCATCAGATGATGCGACCCAACAGCTATATAGATCTGGTGCCCCGCTAGATCGCGGGTTGCAGATCGGACAGTGCAGGTCGAAAAAAGTATTAGCAGCAGTTGAAAGTAAACCAAATAAATGCAAAAAGTATTACAAGTATTTCTTTAATTACATATCTAAAATTATTGTTTTTTTTTTTGCCTAGTTCTTAGATAAAACCAACCAAAAATATGTGTATGTGTGTGTGCCGTGTAAGAGAAAACCAGAACAAAAATAAGGGAAACAAAATGCATAATTATAGTTTGTAAAATGTAATTTTATCATACGATTAATGTTTTAAATGTAATCTGTTTTTTTTTTTGCGCCCAACATTTTAATTGTAGAATTTTGTAGAATTTCCTTTCTGTGTACATACAAGAAAAGCGTATCTCCCTCTCCCCCTCTCTGTCTCTCTCTCTCTTTCTCTTTAAATATAAAACTGAAACAGCTTCAGTAGCAACAAAAAATCATAAATTAACAAAAACAAAACAAAAAAAAGCAAACCGAAATTTTAATTTTCTTCAATATCAAAATGGCCGACGGGGGCCGTTGGCGAACGGTAATTGGGAAATGCGGCGAGGAAAATCACACGATTTTCCATTTACCATTTACCATTTTGTTTATGCTCCGTCCAGGCCGTCTCTTTCCTGCGTACGGCTGTGGATCTGTCTTGCCATCTCTTTCTAAACAAAAAGTGCCGCTGCCTTAATTGAGAAAAACCAACGAAAGAGCATCGTTCGATCGAGGGCTGGCAAAAGAGGTGCTAAAGGTAGCCAAGGAGGAGGAGAATGCTGTGCTAGAGGAGGGTGGGATACGTGGAGACGTGGAAACGTGGATACTTGGATACTGGTGCAAAGGAGACCCCTAAAAGGTGCCTGCAGAGTGAGAGGGATAAAAAGCGGCAGAGCAATGAAGAGGATTGGAGGAAGAAAGAGACTGAGATTGAAGGAGAGTGGTGGTGGTGGGGAAAGTGGAGTGAGTGTGAGAGAAGGAGAAGGAGAAGAGATAGTGGGAAAAGTAGAACGGAAGATGAAGAGGTACTGGAAGGAGAGTTGGAGAGTTGAAGAGAAAAACGAAGTAAGCCAAGAAAATAGACAGAGAAGGAGGTGGAGGTGGAGTATCAGAAGGAATGACAGGGAGTCAGAGGAAGCCGAAACAGAGAAAAGAAGTATAAGAGAAAGTGGAGGCTGTGAAAAGTATGGAAAGAGAGAGCGCGATGGAAAGAGGGCCGCCCCCAGTGCGAGACAGAAAAAGAAGGAAGAAATGGATAGGAAAACCCGATGCAGAATAAGGTGGAAAAGAAAGAGGAGTTGGTGTGGGTGTGGGAGTGCGAGTGGTTGGAGACGGAGCAGATCGAAAAGGTACAACAACAATTGCGGATGTGAAGGAGGAGAAAGATCTGAGAGGGGCAGCAGATAGTTGGAAATTAAAGAAAAATCAGGCTGATAAAGTGGGCTGGAGAAACAAATGGAGAAAGTGAGAAGATGGGACAGAGCGAGAGGAGAGGATGGGACAGAGCCATAAAACCGTATCTGTATCGTTCCGATTTTCCCATTGCTCCCATTCTTCCTCCCCCTCCCATTGTTATCGTTTGCGGGGTCCGTCGACCCTCGAAATGCGTTTACCATCCTGATAAGTTTTCCTTCTTGGCTGCCCGCTGATTGACGAGCGGATCTTTGGGGCAAACAAGAATTATACTACGAGTACGAGTATGTACAGCGATCGAGGTCGATATATATATTCTACTCAAATCGATTTGGCCAACAAATGAAGTCCATCCATTGAGGACTTGGGAGGGGGGACTTGGTTCTATCTGCCCATCTTATGTTCTGTATGGAACTGTTTGATGAACAATTGCCTGGCATTTTCATTGGTACTCACCGATGAATGGCATTTGGAAGTACAATCTATAATCGATTCTTTCCCTTGAAAGTCTCTGAAAACAATTTGAATAATGTGAAATCAATTGTAGATACTTCTGTTGGAATTTATTGGAATTGAATTTTTATAAGGACTGTATTTTCTGTGTAGCAATTTTTCTGTTGTCTCAGATTTATTTTCTATTTATTTTTAAATATATATTCAAAGTTCCACCATGGCAAACAAAAAATTTGAAGTCAATTTAAAACCGATTTCCATATACTTTTCTACCGATATTATTTTATTCATTTATAAAACGTTAATTTACACTGGTCGACAAAATAAAACCTCCAAAAGTTTCCATCACGTGGAGATTCTGAGAAAATTTACTCCGAGTTCCGATCACGTATGGAGAATAATCCTGAGGTGCTAGAAGCTTCAATTAAAGCTTGAGCTGCTAACTACACGAATCAAGTCGAATGATCCTTGAAACAGTCCAAATTTTCATGTAGCACAACTTTTTCTCTAACGCTTTTAATTACGATTTACTTATTATATATATTTATGTTATATTTTGTCGACAAATGTAATTGTTATAGTAGCCTCTCCATCGTGCTCTCCCACTCGTTTTCCCTCCGACTAAAATTCGCTGTTTAATTTACAGTAAATGGAGCCGAACCGTTCCATCTGATGTATTTAAAAAATGTCTACTTCCCATTCAGAAATTAGCAAAAAATCATCATCAAATGTTCTAGAAAACGTTGATAAGTGAAACGGTTTCCTTTGAGAATTTTGTGAATTTTTACAATGAAGAAGGACTCATTGAAATTTAAATCGGAACCAAATATTATATTTATATAATAAACATGTTTAGAGCCCAAGTAGGCCAAGTAAAAGTTTGTGGGGCATTAGCTTGTTCATTTCCAAATTTATTTCATTATCAAGCCGGGAGTCGTCAACAACACACATATATATTTTTTTTTTCAATTTTTTTGTTTATTTCAAGCAAAATGCAAAACACAAACCAGAGAAACAAAGCGTCCAGGTAGGTAGTCAAATCTCTCGTCTAGTCACCTTCGGTTCTCCTAAAATTTTTTTCGATATTAAAACTTTAGTATTAATGCAACGGGAGCCTTAATACTGGATGTGGTCCGGAGTTTCGGGAAACCAATTGGATATGAGGCCATCATGGAACTGGTGGAGGTGGCGACTGCGGAGGCGCTGGACATGCAGGGACGCCTTGCTGTGATGGCGGCTCTGGATGCTGCTAGCCGCCTAGGATACATACACCGGAACGGGAGCGGGCAGTTCTCCGCGATGTCCCTCACCAGCGATGGAACGTTTACGGCTGCTAGAGATATGGCAGTGGATCCTTCGGAGCCAACAGTCTTGGATGGTGAAGACACTGCTATTGATGAGATTCTGCGCATGTACCTCAAGAGTAACAATTACGAGGACAGCCCCGGCCCCAGCCCCAGTTACGAGGACAAGAAAGGGAACGACACGGCTTGCGCCCCGAATAAGAGCAAGGCTATCCCACGCAAGTCTCGTAAGTTGATTAAAGCTTGCAAAACTGGAAATCACTCGAGCACTAAGGACCGCAATTCGGGTACCGCCGGTGTCAAGTACAAGAAGACTCCTCTACGTCCCAAGATGTGCGCAAGCTGTGTGCGCAAGATTTTTTCGAAGGAGGACACTACCCCTTAAGACAGACATCAAAATTTAAGGATTCCCTCAAAATTATTTCCGTCTCTTTGAAATGTTAATTCAAAACAGTATTTTATTTTTTGGCTACTCATTAAAAAACAGCGACATGCTCACACGCACATGTTCTTTATCTTATTGGATTCGTTGATCTCTCCTTTCTGATCCACTATTTCGCATGTTTGTTGCTTTATTTATTCGGTCGTGCAAATGGTCTTGCATCTTGCTACCACATACGAGTACAAATTGCTGTGACGAAAATCGGTATGCAAACCTTTCAGCCACAAAACACATTAGATCAGAGCCTACCTGATTATGTTGAAATTTTGTATGGGACATTTGGATATTGTTCAAACAAAAATACTAAAATCCCGATTAAAAAATTGCTTGGTGGTTAGTCAATAAGGCAAGAGATTTGTATGCTATATTAGATTTATAATCTCTATGGTTTCATTCATTAATACAAGTGAATTGTTGTTTTTTGCTAGCTTTTAGATACAAATGGCTTGGGCCCTTTCCCCAAATAGAGATATATTTTTTAACTTTTATTACACCAGAATTAGTTAACGTACCGCCCGTAACGTACGTCAGATGTCTCTACGGATTTAATATAAAACGAGAGGGAACGTTGTGAGCCGCGTCTACGGCAGCGGCTCTACTTTATACCCGGTACTCAGTCAGTATATATGTATGTGAGCTTTTTGTAATTTATTACATGTTCGCAAAAGGAACAAATTTAATTTTATCCAAAAAAAAAAAAAAATTTCGAACCCTTTCCATTTTAGTTTGCATTTGTTTATGAAGACGGACAGACGGACGGACAGACAGACATAGCTATATCGACTCGGCTATTGATGCTGATCAAGGATATATACATATACTTTATGGGGTCGGAAACGCTTCCTTCTGGGTGCTACACACATCCATTTTTTCAACAAATCTAATACACCCCTAAACTCTTCGAGTACCGGGTATAAAAATAATACAAAATTTGATAGAACAAAAATATTTCTAGCTTTGTGGCCTTTGGAATATAGGTTAACTATGCCAAATAAAAACACTCTACATATTTATATTTTCAGATTATAATTTGTAAAATTTGTTTGCTATAGATATCCGCACGTTGAACCTGAGCAAGAATCTATACCATAAACCCTCTGTACTCCAAGATTTCATATAGCAAATCTAAATATATATATTCTTATGTATGTACATAGTAGTAATCGGATGGAACGATCAGTGAGGCATGCGACACATGGTCTCATTATCATTAGTAATGTCGCTTCGGGGACGTTTAACCTGCACCACCTCCACCTCTACCGACACGAAACGAAACGAAACGAGACGTCACTTCAATCTCAATTTCACACGCTCCGAAAAAAATCTGAAATGAAATGAAATGAATTTCTCTAAAACTGTGACAAGCCATCAAATGTCCGACAATCATTAGTCACAGGAGAATTTTGACACGCGAGAGATCGGCGAAGGGAGATTGATTATATGGCATATTGAACTTTGACCAAAGACCCGTAAGACACGTACTCGGAGGAAACCTTACCGAACCGAGACGATCCTATGCGATACGATCCTATACGAAAAACGGAAAAAACATAGTCTAAAAGTGTTCCTTGGAAGAAAATTCTTCCTACTCTCTGGTCGGAGCAGCATCAAAGAGCTTCGCGTGGATGTCTAAAATTTAATAACGCTATATCTTCTTGTATCTCCCCATCTACCCCCCTCCTGCCCCCCCCTGCCCCACTGGCTGTGGTCCTCTCATAAATAAGAACAAATTGGCATGCAATTCGCCTTAGAGCAGCGACCAAGTAGAACATAAATTTCTCAACACTTGCATAAAATTTCAACAAAAACAACGATCAAGAACAAACAGATGTGTCGCCGACTGATTGAAGGGACTGGCACGGCAAGGGGAAGAGGTTGCATGGGCCAAGATGGAGGAGGGTAGAATAGGCAGAGGTGAGGAGGGGCATTTTGTCGGGGAGGTAGCGTATTTTCTTTCGGGGATATGTAATTTCAATTGCAGGCAGAGGAAATCCCAATGAAATGGGTTGATCATTTTCGTGTACATATGTACATACTTCCTGTATAGTGTGTACTTTATCATGGAATTCTTGTTGTAATAAGGGTCAAAAGGTCAAGGAAAAGATTATGGGAGATAGCTTATGAGTGCACTTTCTAAAACAAAACAAAAAAACAACTGTTTAATCTAATCCAATTTAATAAAGAAAGGATTGTACCATCTCAACTTTTAAATACATAAACTCGTTCAGTAAAGGAGTATGCAGCATATTCTTATACATATATACCAGTATATGTATAATCGCTGTGACATTCCTGGAAAGAAACATAGACATGGCTATCCACCACAAAACTAATATATTCCAAACTCTTCGAGCACTTGATATAAAAATAAATATTTTAAATGGTGGGATCATACCCTTTAGATCTATAGATATATGTACATACATATGTATTTACATATCTATAAAAAAAGATTTACTTTTCCACTCCCGATGCACTCTATGATAATGGAATTATTTATATTAAATACTTCAACAATTTTATTTTTTTGAGGTAATATTCAGCATTTAAAATAGATGTAAATGTGTACATGTATATGGAAGGACCTTCGGTACAGGTAGAATAACATAATAATTACAAATATTACAAATACCCCCGTGTTATGTATCTATATACTGAGAGAAAAAAGGATAAGAAACGAGAATCACCCAAATTTAAATTGAGTATTCGGTTTTTAAATACATCAACATAATGAGATTAAATAGAATTAATATTTAAGTCTTATTGAAACTATTCGGGGCTCAGGGATTTTGTCTCTGGGTGTACGAAGAAGGTTGGACAGTCGGGAGTTCTGGGAAGTTAAAGTCAATAGCCTTGGCCATTTTTAATATAACCAGATCAAAATCGGCACTTCCATTTAACAGTTTGGAATTTTTTGGCCAAATCATGCACAGAATATTTTCTTCTACGATGGCGTTCTATATCATTTAGCGATAAACGAAATTAGCGCATGACAATTTCCGTGTCACGATTCTTGACATGGATTTTCAAGACTCGAATGCTTCGATCAGTTTAGTTCCACTTTTGGTGATGCATTGCCACTGCGAGAACAGATTCAGTAGGGTTTGTCCTTTGCTGCAGAACGAACCTCGTAAGGATCGTCCAAAAACGATTGTTGAACTGGAAAAAATGAATGATGTGCGGGATTGGCTTTTGCAATACTCTCATATGACAAACCACCAGATAGAGGCATCTTTGGGCATGAGAGCAGACCAAGATGCATGCAACATTGGACACTCTCGCTTCAGGGGATGAGAAAAAGTGCTTTGAAGATTGGTTTTAGCGGATGCAAAAGTGGAGAATACTTTGGAAAGCAATAAATCATTTTCAGCCTATGTACAAGGGGTAAACCGGATATTACTAACCCAACAACTAACCCAACTGACTAACCCAAGAATGAATGAATAACTTCACCATAGGCTGTGAGTGATTCACATTCGATTCAGATTATGAATGTGTCAGGTTCTTTGACTAACCAATGGATAGCCCTGCCTGTCGTTGAACAGGTTGTGTTACACTCATTTCATTGTAAGACTCCGAAACGAACCCATGGAATTCTAAGAAAATTGTGGGGGGGGGAAGGGGTTTGACATTGCCAGGAATGGCAATCATCATCATCGTTTAATTTTATCGCCATAAACACTTTCGGCGCTGATAACTTATAATCGGCCTGACTCGTATGACGTATGCACTATACATACTGTATACATAAGTACTGTGTACAGGCATACGTATCTTGGGGGCACTTGCCGTGCTCAAAAGTCCGGCAATATTTGGCTCCAACTTATATACAGCACTACGGCCCGGCACAACACACATGTGTGTGTCCACGCCCTATCATTATATGGTGATAATCAATTGGTGTGTCTGTCTGTCCGTCTGTCTGTCTGCCTGAATGTCGATGGTGGTAGGGGTAGGGCCACATGAGAGCGGAATGAAAATTCATTTGGAAAGATGATTTGGATGCCACTGTAAAATGAATATTTTGAATATTTATTGCCATCCCAACGATGTGGTAGGTCCACTTCATATCCTCGTATTTGTTGTTGTAGGTGTGCGCCCTGTCGCCCTGACGATCCGATCTCTGCTGTTTCGATCTAGCATCTTGCATGGGGTGTCAAATGGCTTGAAGGTCCGTGTTCGTGTCTCTTTCTCTCCCTCTCCCTCTCTCTCTTTCATACTCTTTCAAGTGGTGCGGGTAGGGAAAAGAAACTGTTATTCTTATCATCTGTGAGTGTTTTCGTTGCAGGTTCCAGGCGCTGGCTGGCGGGAGGGGGGAGGGGGGCGCATCCGTGGCTAATCGCTTTGAAAGTGAAACCGTGTTTATGCTGTTGTTGTTTGTCTCCGTTTTTCCGCTTTTCGCATTCGTTCGTTCGGTTTGTTGTTGCCACCCGACACTTGAGTCTTTGTTTATGCATTAGAGCAGCCCAGCCCAGCAGCGTAACCCACAGATTAGGGTATGCCAGGGGTATGCCCTACCCTATCTAAAGGTAGATGTGCAACAGACAGAAAGCTACAAGAAACGCTACTGCATCATCATTCATTAATTGTGTAATTTATGGATATGTTTAATCAAAGATAGATACGGTAGGGGCATGCAAGGAGTATTATTCCTCTGACCGGTGCTAGGAGTGTTACTTCTTATCATCCTTAGTGATTCCCAAAATGACACAGCCACAATATTATTCCGATTATGAAACAATAGAATTTCACAGCCAAAAGAATTCCATCTACAAATATCAGCACAATTTTGAACAATTTTGTGGAAATTGAACACGGATAAAGGCGATCTAGCATAATGCTTGAGGACAGTGAAATTATTTCCTAGAAAATTTAATAAAAAGAAACCCAAATCCGTGCAAATCGAAGAATATTCTGAATATTCTGAATACGATCGAATACTACAGTCTCCAAATATATAGCTGTAATCGATTTTTTCTTGCGATGCAATCGTGTACATTCCGATTTATATGTAGAAAAAGTTCCCATCGTGTAAGAAACAACCAATCGGTTCCTGAAACATATCTAAATACTTTGAATAATACTCATTTTCGTAATTACTTGTCCCCAAAAAACCCATTGATTTCCAAGCAAATAAGGGATGTCCTTAAGGGCATCAGCTAGTCGACTACCTTCGTAATATTCTTGTCGAGTTTTCTTTTTTTTACTGTTATTTATGCCTGGATATGGATCTCTCCTCAGAGACGCCAACACGCGACTCAAGTGGGAAACGGCAGCCTGACCAACCCCAAAAAACCGAAAAAAAAAAGAAGAATGACGAACGGGAACGGAACGGGAAACCCTTTTGTGGCGGGACGCATGCGCGACTGACTGTCGAGGGCATATTTGACATATTGCTGACACGCCCACAAACAAATCTCTCTCTTTCCCAGCCTCTGGCTCGGGCTCGGGCTCTGTCACTCTCCACTTCAACGGCGCACAGATGTCGCACGTGCTCTTCGCGTCGGGATGGGACGGGACGGGACAGGACGGGAAGTACCGTATCCATGGACTGGGCAACCAACATTGTTGCTACCATTTTATGAGCCGTGAAAATTATGAAATAAAAATTGCATTTAAATAAGGGACTTTTTTGCCATTGCCAGTGTAAAATGCAATTTCCGATGGCTTTTTTTGTGAGCAATTAATATTACACAATAGTCCAGACAGGGATCGGGGAGGGGGAGGGGCATCTTTTGCCTGTCGATTCAACGGAAATTGAGCGCATAATTCAGAAAAATGTTGTGCCTCGGATCGGATATGTCGTGCCATAAAAATCGTGTTGAAATGTGCAGCAGCAGTAGCAGCCGTAGCAGGAGGAGCAGCCTCTATCGCAGAGGAGCTGGCGCACTTACCGAAATTAATGCTATCGATGACAACACTGGCAGCCACAATAAAAGGCAAATGCCAAAAATAGCAGCAAACATTATGTTGAGGAGGCTGAGACGGCTGCCAGGGTCTTGGGGAAGGAGCGTGGGGCAGGGAAGGGATGACAAAGCAGCAACAGAAATTATGATGCGATGCGATGCGGGGGTGGGGAGGGGATGCAGATGGGGACAATGTTGCCACTGCTGCACAATTATTGCCAACTGTTAACAGATTTGTTGGCAAAGAGAAATTGACAGAGAGAGAGAGAGAGAGAGAAAGAGAGGGGAATGAGAGCGGCAGCAACATTTGTTTGATAATGATAATGGCCATGTTGATGCAATTGCAATGCCCGCAAGGCCCACAAAAGATGCTGTTGCTCCAAAGGGAAATTGAGTCATTTCCAGATGGTATTAAGGCAGCAGGAACGGAACACAGTAACGCAGAAACAAAGAATAAAACTCAATTTGGACTGCAATTGCAAATATGTGAAATTTATTGAATGCCCGTTGGATTCTCGCGGAACGTATCACCAATGTGGAATAACTATGAAGAGGATTGTAAGTGCTTAAAAGAGAGTACCAGGTAGAGCAAAGATCATTGAAGTTCCGGTAAAAGTGCATCCCTGGATTGTATCCCTGGGATTGAGTAGATCTATTATTTGGTAAAAAGCTAAGTATTAAAATATTTAGAAAAGTGGAGCGCTACAAGAGCTTTAAGACACTCTTTTAGGGGGTTATACTATGGAATCCACTACTTACCAATAGTAAAATATGTTAAAATGGAATATCACAAAATTTTCATTTTAAAATAGAATTGAATATGCTTAAAATCAATAATAGGTATATAACCTTATAAGGATGGTTCAACCAACAGCAATCCTTCTGTGTGGCTTCCAGTCTTGAGATCCAGGTATTTTGGTAATTCAAGTTTATGAAAGTGAGCCTAAAATAAAATGTACAATAATATTAAAAACAATAAAAAAAATCTCAATCTCTTTTATATAAAAGTCGAAAGTAACTGAAATAGTGTAAATGCATCCCCTGGCTGCCGCTGATTCGAAATGCCGCCACGCAATGGGTTCTACAGTGTGGAACGTAACAATCGATAATTGTTGAATATGAACTATGGAAAGCGGCTACAAATTTGAAATTTGATTATCTGTGGTATTATCTGAATGTAAATTGCTTAAATACAAAAAAAAAACACAACAGAGATAAAGTCCACTGTGCGATAGAATCATCTTGGAACCGTTTTTTGAACGCACTGAAACAGTAATGTATATTATTTGATGATCGATCAGGAGAAAATGTATATTGCCCACAGGCTAGGAAAGATAGGGCCTACCTTATGAAGCATTATTTTGTTTAGCCTTTGAAGCCAATAGTGTAGAGCTCAATGATAATCCCAACAGTTGGCTGGCGACTGGTTGGTATGGCGGTAATGTGGCTTTTTTCATTATTTCAGCGGTTTCGTTTATTTTGACGCCGCAGAGTGGACAGAGAAGCTAGACGTTAAACCAGGCCATGGCACAGCACGTGTGGTAGGAGTGACCACACGGCAGACGGAACCAGCCACACCGATCCGTGGCATCCATGGACTCCCGGCAGATGGTGCATAAAAGGTCCATTATCTCGCTATAGTCCAACTTTTTGCAATTACTACCAATTAGATCTATTTCAGTATAGAAACGCTTTACTCGATAGAGCACATTGCCCAGACCCACAGCCGGCCAGTAATAGAATACAATAAAGATGGTGCCGACGAGCTGAAGTCCCTCAAAGAAAACTTTGGTTTCTGGAATTGGCCGATCGCAGTGTAAGCACTCCACTTTTAGAGCCTTCGAAGCGTTCCAAATTTGAATGGTATGCACGGCATGGATCATAAGTAAGGCTTGCTCGATTGTCAGACGATCCTTCAGGCTGCCATCGTCCAGCAAGTTCCGGTAGGACAACATCAGCAACGCATCCAGGACGACCAGCACAATGAGAGCCTTGAATGGCGTATACTTAATGTCTAAGGGCTCAACCTGCTGCCGAGCGAACCAGTGCATCCAATGCGACATCATTAGTAGAAAAAGGCAGTACGGCACCGTCCAGTCCAGCTTGTGTGGCATTAAACATAGAATACATATCATGTCCATAGCATAGACTAGAAAACGCTTGTCCACGTCGATGAGCCTGATCTTATATACGAGGTAATACACATATGCCATGCCAATCCACAAAGATGGAAACAGAAATTGGGAAAGGTTTTTGTACATCTCCAAGCATCAGTTGCCCTTGAAGGCACGTTTAGAAGATTGTTAAATTTTTCTGTAATTTCGTAGAAGCGATAATATTGTTTGATATTACACTCTATGTTATAGTTTTGAAATTTGAAAACCGATAACTTCTGGCCCACTCGAGCGTTGCCAGAGTGCTTTCAGATTACCTTTGGGCGAGGGTGGTATCGCATCGCGTGATCAGTGTGACCATTTACGGTACAATTCATTGAGGGGGGTTAAGTGGGTTAAGTTCGGTATATTTCTGACAAGCAGACGGTCACACTGCTGAAAGCTTTGAGGACTATTGTCTTCATGGTATGTTAGGAAAAGGGGTGGGTTTTATGTTACATTCGTAGCATTTTCTGGGCCATTTTTCTTATTATCCATACCCTCTTTTTCCTCAGCAGATTCCCAGCTGGGAAATTTAATAAACTTCCTTCCATGGTATGTTAAAAAAAGGAGTGGATTTTAGGTAGCATGCGTTGCATTTTCTAGGCCGTTTGCCTGTTGTCCATACCCTCTTTTCCACAGCAATTTTTCCCACTCAATTTTAACAACAATTTAAGTGCGCCGGAACAACAACAAAAGCGCCCAAGTGCAAAATTTTTTAACAAAAATCTCTTTCGTTTTAACTAAATCTGCGCAACGCTGAATTAAGAAACAGAGAAAGCGCCATCCAACACAACAGCCTGTTGCTCGTGCGTATCCTTGGACTGGAGCCACGACCTTGATAAGAAAACATTATGTCGGGAACACTAACTCTATGCGTCTGCGACTACTGGAGACGGCGTCACTACTACAAGCGGCCATCACTGGGCCCGGGCGCAGCCCTCACAACACCTGAAGAAGATCCGTTGGTGGCGTCGTCGGCTGGGCCCGCACATCAGGAAAAAAAGGAATTGCGTCGCCTGCGGCTGCAGGTGGATGCCATAAATGGCAACTATTATCTGCGTGAGTTTTTGCAGCAACGCGTTCTGGCTGGGAGGCTCCAGAACCAACATGGCGTGCAATTGATTTGGTTGGAATTCAAGCCACCAGAAAGAGACACCATCGATTACAAGTTTGCCGACATACTGGCCCACACCATCTGGGAGCACATCGAGGTGGAGAATCTAATGTCCTGGCTATCCACCCTCGGCGGTGGCTTCTCAGCCCTGGGCGAGCAGTTCGGACGATGCGTAAGTGTTGCCATAAGCCTCTGGGTACACACACCACACAAATGTACACATATACTATATGAAATTGTTTATATCCACAGGCGGAAACGGCTGGCAAAATCTCTTTGCAGCAGCTAAAAATTGGCCTGCGGCTGGGCGATCCATTCCTTCAGGCCCGCTGCAAGCTCTACTACAGTATTTCGCTGATACAGCGCGGCCATTTGCGCGCGGCCAAGCATCTGATCCGGGATCAGTATAAGTTTGCACGTGTCCATCGGGAGAAGGATCAGAGGCTGGTGCGCATGTGCCAGGGCATTTGGCTGCGTCTACGATACGAGTACGAGCAGCGGAATCAGCGGCTTAAGCAGACACCACCATTAACAACCGCAAAAATAAGTCAATAGATCAAATAAGCCAAAAAGAAACAAACCAACAAACAAAAGATACTCTACACCGTACTCTAATCGTAATAAGCGTTACTATTTACTATATTTACCATTTACCATTAGGGGAGAGGGGAGCGGGGAGCACAAAAGCAGGAGCGATGTTGTTTTTATTCCAAGACTTTAGGCAACATTTAATAATGTAAATTCAATAGCTTTTTTTTTGTTTGTATTATTATTATTATTTAATGTGTAATTGTATATACGTAAAAAAATGCATTTACATCATTCACTTCTCTATTAGTTTTTTTTGTTGTTGTATATTATTATTATTAATTTTCAGCGGCCAGATTGTTTGCAAATAATTTAAGAAACATGATAAACATTTTCTGTACGACAGGACAAAGGACATTATTTTTACTTAGGCTAGACACAAAATTTATGCTTAAACTGAAAATTGAACGGCCCCCGATTGGGGCAATGGATAAGTGCATATTATATATCATATATAAATGTGTGTGTGTGTTCACGAAATATTATTGTGTTGTATGCCCTAATATCGGAAACAGAAAAACAAAGGATTTTGGGGGCCATAATGAGCGGATAATTGCTGAACCGAAAATATGATGCTTAAGTTGCTTGCATGCCACACCATCTCGATGTCGATGCCGATGCTGATGCTGGATGCTGGATGCTGCCTGCTGCTGCCATTGATGTTGTAAAGCTTTGTAGATATATATAGGTAGTATTTATATAATGACAGCTGGCTCATTGCTGCTGCTGCTGCTCCTCACTGCGCCAGCGTGCCCATTGGATCCCAAGCGGGCAGGACAATGGGTTCCATGTCGAAAACGCGCAGCACATCATCGGGCACATACTTCTTGTCGACCACCACCTCGAAACCAAACTCCCTGAACCAGTCGGCGCACATCACCAGATAGCCCTTCTCGCCACGATCCTCGCCCCAAGAGTTCTCCACACGCAACTTCTGGGCCACGCCATTCTTCTGCAAAGCACACACACAACAGATTCGTTTCAAAAGTTTAAAGAGGATTCGAAATATGCTTAGATGGTACGGTACTCACATCCACAGAGACAGCGGTGAAGACCATGGCATGGGTCATGGCCGATTCGCCATAGATGAGACGGTCTGCCTTCGAGAAGGTCGTTTGTATGTCGATGTCAAAGACCAGTTTGAAATCATGGCTACAACAAAAACAAAAAAAAGATTCAGCTTAGAAACATGTATCTAGATCGGGGAAGAGGCTGCTCGCGGGGCTCCACTCACACTGACATATCCTCGATGCCCTGCTTGGAGGCGAAACGCTTGCTGACCTCACAGCCAAACCATACAGCCTCGCCGGCCTTCAGCGATTTGGTTACAACGGCCAGCAGGAGCTCCACAGATTGATTGTTGTACAGGACGGGACGGCCGCCAACCACATTGCCCAGACAGTCGACAGTGTAGGCCTGATCGTATTTGCTCGATGGCCGGGGATCGGTCACCAGGCACACCTTGTCCTCCACGTTAAAGTGCGGCTTCACATAGCGCTCGTAGAACTCCAGCGAGCTGACGGGGCCAACCGATTGGTAGTTCTTGCTCTTATCATAGTACTCCCAGACGAAGGTCTCGGCGGGTATGCCCAGGCAGATGCCCACCACCTTGTAGATCTCCGACATTTGCTCTTGGATCTTGGCTGTGATCTCCTCCTCTGTGGGCTGCTGATCCATCAGCACTCGCAAATGGCGGGCATACTCCCGAAGCTGAAGGGTGAGCAAAGGTATTCATGATTAGTAGCGTAATGAATAAGTCTATGGGAGAGATGTTTTCTTTACCTTGCTTTTCAATATGGCATTCATTCGTATGCTGGACTCGCAGCTAAAGCTCTCGGGAAAGCATTTCTTTGGCATGAGACCATGTTTGGTTATCAGATTGACCAGCATATCCCACTGACCGCCATCGGAGGTGGGGTCCAGCAACAGGAACGACACCAGCCGGCCATCAACCTTCTCGCCCCGCCGCGCCGTCTTCACAACATTGTTGAGAAAGTAATTACAGCGCTCGATCTTGTCCCAGTAGAAGAGGAACGCCTGCGAGAACTCAAACTCATCGAGATTGTAGTTCTTCATGAAGGGCAGGCGTATGCAGTTGAGGGCCGCAAACAGCCAGCAACGGCCGCTGCTCCGCTGATTGGTCACCGGCTTGCCCTCAGTTTCCACCTTGAAGTTGAACACGTGGTTCGTGGCCTCCAGCACCTTGCGGGAGAGGCACACATCGAACGGATCGACACGGGAGCAGACGTTCTGGGCGAGCAAGTTCTTCGGCTGGCTGTAGAAGTTTTTCCGCCACTCGCCGAGCAGTTGGCTGGTGACGGGACTGCTCTCACTGTCCGATGGATGGATGGAGTTTTTCGAGGCGCTGTTATTGTTGCCATTTCCACCAGCGCATCCCGAGCTATTCTTGTCAGCTGCAATTAAATTGGAATGGCAACGTTCGCCCGATTTTGAGTGGGATTTTCGTACTGAATGTGGTGGGTCCAGAATCTGGCTCTGGCTCTGGCTGCGGCTGTGGCACTCTCCCTGATGCCACATCTGCTTCTGAATCTTGATCTTGAGGGGGATTTCTTTATAGCGGGTCAAATAGTGCACGGAACGGCCCACCGGCTTGAATGCCCACCGAGAAACTGGGTAAACGAAGATGGAACCAAAAACGAGAAAATTTTGGGTGCGAATTTTACAAAACAAAAGATTGGAACATCTAACTACAAAATTTAGGGAAAATTAAATTAAACAACAAATATAAATCATACAAAAACGACAGATTTATGGGTAATGTGTAAGAAAATACATAATTTTCGGAGGGGTCGGTCGGGGCCTTGTGACGCAATTGAAATATGAGAAGGGGCCGCCGCCGTTGATAGCGGTATCTTCATAAGCACATCCCCTCTAGAGTTGGCCAATGTTATTGCAAGGTTGAGAGCTGCGAGTGCGGGCGTTGTCCACTGATTGTGGATAAAGGCCACGGTAAGCAGAAAAATTACTTGCACAAAAGCAGAAATTGAAAAGCGACAACAGCTGCGGGACCGGGCCGGGCCATTAGCATTAACTGCAAATGTCTCTCTGTCTGTCTCTGTCTTTCTCACCCGCTCTCTTTGCGTGCGTGTGTTTGTCTCTCAGTGTGTGTATGGGAGTGTGTGTTTGTATGTGAATGTCTTATGCACTTTGGATTTCTGCTGCTTTGCCATTTATTGTAGATTTTGCGGACCAGCTTTTGTTAATTGTTTATTTGCATGCATTTGTGGATGTGTGGGTACATATGTCGCCAGGGCCTGGCCACCAGATGCTGATAACTCAAAACCTGACGAGTTAGCAGAATCGTAAAGAATTCTGAGCGTAACTAAACCTGGAAAGATTTAAATCAGCACAGTTATGACCCTTTCGGAATTGTGCTTCTCTGTGGAGGAAGCCCGTGTGTGCGTGAGAGTGAGAGGACAATGCAATTAAACCAGTTTAACGGGACTCTCACACATTCGCCCGTAAACATACATTCATACATATGTACATACATATATGCATAGCGGGTGTGGAGTCATGAGCGAGAGAGGGAGACGAAGAGAAGGCTGGCTAACAGGCCAAATGCCGTTTTAAAAACTTTCGCGGAAAGCCGGCGCAAAAAATCTAAACAAACCAAAAAAAACGAAGGGTTCACAAATAAAAAAAACTTGTTTGTCCAGTATTATGCGTGTGGCTGTGAGTGTGAGCCATAAAACAAACACAAATTTGGGTGAAATTTTACTTTCGTCTGGACAATTTTTGTTGTGGCTGCTGTTGCTGGGGCGTCAGCAAAACTGCGTCTCGCTCACACATGCACAGAAGCTAGAGATACGCTCATACACTTGTACATGGGCCGTCACCCCCGCACAAAGCGGTCCAACAACAACAACCAAAGAATGTAGAAACTGCAGCAAGAATAATTTCTTCCTGCTTGTTAACCATTATTTTGGCTGCGCTGCTTTCATTGTACTTCTTGTTCTTTGTAGTCCGTTCCGTTGTCCATCCGACTGCGCCAGAGGGGCCATGCGCGGGGGGACATCGCTACCCCACCGACAACGCGTCCCACATTACTTACACATAGTTTTCTTTTGTCCTCTTTCACTTTTTGTTGAACTTTTCAGAATTTCACTTGTTTTGAATTTTGTAACTATGGAATTTGGCTCTACTTCCTTTGGCTAGCTGGATGTGTACGTGTACGTGTACGTGTGTGTGTGTGTGCAATGCAAGCAACTTTAAGCGACTGTAATTATGCGAGAATTAGCCGCTTATTTATTTTGTTAAGTTAATGTGAAAAAAAATGAAATGAAAATGTTTGGCTTTGGGATTCGAAACTAGAGATGTGCAATGACCATTGCGATGATTTTTGCCACCATCCACCATCCATTCCATTTCTGGGATGGTCCGATAGTTTATGAATGCAACCCTTAAATACAATGAATTTAAAAAAAAAATCGTTCAAGACAAAAATACACCAGAAATAACACAAAATGGACAGACCAGAAATTGGTGGTAGAAAGTTTTATGTTTGTTTTGTTTTATTTTTGTTATTAGTATTTTGCAGCCATTAAATAACATAAATAATAAGCAACACACGCATTTTAAGGCGGACTTCACACCTTGTACTTATTTTTGGATTTGGGGGAAAATTTTGCGGTGTAAAAAAGGGAATCTAAAAAAGGGTAAATCGGACAGCCTACATTACTGCAGCTCTTGTCATATTGTTTTAAATTATCTGGAATGGGGCCACATGATTTTCAGCAGTTATGCTACATATATTATACAGCTATACTATAGCACGGACATTTAAGCCGGTTGCAATGCAACACTTAGCTGCCTTATGGCGTGTTGGCTTGGCAATGTTACCTTGTTGCTAAAAATGTATTTAACACAATATCTGTAATCGTAGACCAACCCTCGCATCATGAATGTCAACATTCCGTTTGCTTGGCAGGACTATTTTTCCTTATCGGAAATACCGTCTACTAATAGCTCGGTCTCATTCATCTTTTCTACAAGATCCTTAATTTTAGATCCTTTCAGATCCTTTATTTTTTGTAATTTTTCTTGCACTTGAAAATTTAATGTGTGCAAATTTTCATGCCAATTTGTAATTTCTTCTTTTGGACTTGTCATGAAAGATTGAAAAAACGCAGAGAGAAGGAGAGGATCCACGACAGCTGTTTACACTACTCAACAAAATTTAATTTTTTTTTTCCGCTGTGGCCCAAACCGACTTTTTCTGTTAGATTTGGGACTTATTTTTCAAATGCAATCGCGTGATACAACAGGAGTCTGGATACAAAATTATTTTTGCTGCCTAGCTCTTTGATCGGGATGGACGGATAGACGGTCTATATCGCCTTAGCTATTGATGCTGGACAAAAACACCATTTTTGAAACGCCGAATGAAATAAAGAAATTAAATTAAAATGTTTGCGATCCGAAACTAGAGATGTGCAATGCGATGATTTTGGCCGTTGCGAATCATTGTTTGCGCAGACGGAATCGATAGACTTTAAAGAAATTCTTTTTGTTATTCAATTTAAATTAATAGGAAATTTTTGCTTTTATTTCATTCAATTTATGAGGGACCTAAGCTCTGTTCTGTTGCGACAGGTAACCATGTGGGTTTTGAGGGCATGTTGACGTTATAATATTACCCTAAATGTTACTGCTTGCCGAATACAAATTATTTATGGGAGTCATAGGGAGTCATAGAAGTAATTTTTTAAAAATCCTTGAATATGGGATTAGTGATATACGATAATATTCAAAAATATTCAAAAGATCTGCGATAAAATGTAAAGATTCAGTCGCAACGATGGTGATCCTTCCATGGCATGTTAAAAAAGGGGGTGGATTTTACATTGCATGCGTTGTATTTTAAAGGTCATTTTGCCTGAAATGCCCTTCCTTTGTAAGGGTTACCAGGGAATCGATGAAATTTTTGTCATCTAGGCTCCAATGAACGCAATCACCGATTTTGTGAACATTTTTTGGAATATTTAATAGGTATGCATATATAGTCTCTAAATTTTAAATCTATCTCAACGAAATTTTATAGTTAATGGTCTTCTTACTGATAACAGGATAATGTATCGGGATCGAGATATATCTACAGGAATCTAATTATATGCATGAATAGGTCCAAACATGTCATTACGAAAAAAGTCATTATTACTTCGGTGACAAAGCAGCTTGGAAACCAGAACTTTAACATTAATTAAGAAATAGGGTATACAAATGTCCATACTACGTTATATGTTGTTGATGTGTAGCAAACGTGTAGTTACCGTATAGCTGTCATGTAAAAAACGGACAGTTGGTACCTCTTTTGCTTAAACCTTATTTTATAAAAAATTTAATAAAGATGGGTTATTACTATCAAATAATCTTGTAGGAAATTGTTTAATTTACAGATTAAAATTATTTGGTCTGTGCATAGGATAGCAATAGCAATTTGTAGCTTTATATTTAAACTTTGTAGCATAATTCTATTAGTTTCTCAAAACAATTAAAGTCTTGAAAATCTCAAGCAAAGTTTCCAGTTAAAACATTGGTATATTTCAGCAATTTCATCAATCTATTAAAGTTCATTTTAAAGAAAATTGGTTGTTTTCAAAATTACCGCCAAAAACGCCAAAAATATTGATGTTTTGTTGCTCATACTTTACACGCAAAATGAGCGAAAGAGCGTAATTTGAGTCGATCGAACCTCTCTCGATCCGCTGGGCTATGAAAAGGTATGGTCAACATGTAAAAACGGAAAGGGGAAATTCCAAGGCTCGTTCAAACCTCACCTAGCCGATATTTTTCGACAGGCCTGTCCTCACGTTATGTTTAGCAGAGGGGTGGGATTTACCTTGCACGCGTTGAATTTTCTGGGGTGTTTTGCCTGTTGTCCATACCCGCCTTCTTCTATCTTCCCGAGCAATTTCCCAGCGGGGAAATTTGGGAAATTTCAAAAACTTCCCTCAGGTTATCACCGCCGCTTTTTTCTCGTTTTCCATTTATTTATTTGTTGTTATTAGTTTTATCTTGAACGCGCTTCCACCAGCAGCCACAAACAAATAGCATCATCTACTCGATTCGACTCGACTCGTATTTTTGTGCAGCTAGCGTGATATTTATATTGCAGAAGTGAAATTTCATTTTGTTTACGTTGGGCCAACAAGCAAAGAAAAACCAAAGAAACAGCAGAAAAAGAGAAGAAAAGTGAAAATTGTTCTTTGCCGAAGCGAAACGGAGGCGACGAACAAACGAGTGTGTGTTGAGTGTAGTTGAATCGAATCTGGTCCGATCTGGGGATCCCACCTACTTACTGCCTGCACCCCCGCAGAAGCCATGCAAAACGATGATATATTATTGTGTTTTATTCCGCAATGGAAGGGGCTTCTTTAACAATCTGTGAGTGTGAGTGGCGTTGCCCGAGAACGTGAACCAAAAAGGAGGACAAGTGGCAGAAGAAGAACTAGATGTGGTTGTGCGTGCTAGCCAGTAAGACAAGTTAACCGAGACACTGACCCCCCCCCCACCCGACAATCCACAAACACATCGTCATCGCCTCATCGCCAAACAACCGCCTCATCATGGCCAACGTCAAAGACTTTAGCAGACAATTGCTAATCACATTAATGCTCATCGGGGCCCTGCTTGGCCAGCAGTTGCCCCACGAAGAGACCAGCAGCAGCAGCAGCGACCCTGCTGTACCCTCCTCCACGACAGCACCTGGGCTGGCACGATCGCCGCCCCGCGTGAAGCTCAACAAATGCTGCCATTTGGGGGAGTATCTCAATGGCACCACCCGCTCCTGTATAGCCGGCAATTCGGAGCTGTGGGTGCCCATGGTGTATCTCATACAGCAGCAGCGCTTCTTTGAGCCCATCGGCGCCAGTCCGCGCTTCATGAAGTTCACCGCCCACGTGCGACCCGTTTGCCAGGAGCAGCAGCTAGAGCTGTTCAGCAGTCGGCTGGGCAATGTTATCATTTTCCCCAACGGCACGCTCTCGGTGCGCGAACGCCAAATCCTGGTGGAGCCCCAAAACTATTGCGTCGATCGGGATGTGGCATTGGTCTGCCTGGAAGCGCCCCCAGCAGCAGGAGCAGTGAATCGAGAGAATGTCCTTGTCATGGGAACCGAAACAGCCACCGCATCCCTGGTGACGCCGCCTGCCACGCTGCGCATGCGCAAATGCTGCGGCAAGTGGGGCAGCTACGACACCAGCCTCAAGACCTGCAACCTGCAGCCCAGTCCCTCCACCGACGGTCAGCTCCGGCTGGGCCCACAACTACCGGAGGGCAGCTATCAGACCAGTTACGGCCTGCCCGAGTGCGTGGGCGAAGGCACCAATGTAAATGTCGGCTATGCCATTGCCGGCGACTGGCGCGACGCTCAGCTGAACCGCTCCTCGGGCGAGATCAGGCTGTCGCATCACACGAATCTCAGTGCCAGCCAGTACTGTCTGGAACACACGCAACGCGAGGGCGAGGTGAAGATCATTGCCTGTTCGCATCACTTCTCAAACGCCCATCACGGCGCCGGGCAGGAAGGGGGCTCTGGCGAACTGGACGAGGATGGCCAGAGCTCGAGTATGCGGCTACAGAAGGCCGTGCTAACTGGCGGCATACTCGTGTCGGTGGTGTTCCTGGCGGCCACACTGGTGGCCGGCTTTATGCTACCCGCCGTCCATCATGCCCTGCACTGGCGCTGCCAGATCTGCTACGTCTTCTGCCTACTGGTGGGCAAGGTGCTGCTGGCCATCGAGGAGCTCAACACCTCGCTGGTGCCGGGATCCGTGACGTGTCTCCTGCTGGCCGTTGGCATGCAGTTCTTCTTCCTGTCGGCCTTCTTCTGGCTGAACACGATGTGCTTCAATATCTGGTGGACGTTCCGGGACTTTCGACCGAGCTCCCTCGAACGGAATCAGGAGGCACTGCGTCTGCTCCTCTACTCCGTGTACGCCTGGGGCGTGCCCCTGCTGATCTCAACGATAGCCGCCTGTGTGGACCAGCTGCCGGAGACGACGCTGCTCAGGCCGGGCTTTGGGCAGCCCTATTGCTGGTTCGACAACCGATCGGTGTCCATTTTTGCCTACTTTTACGGCCCCATTGCTCTGCTGCTGTGCGCCAATATTGCCCTGTTCATCTCTACCACCCACCAGCTGACGTGCGGCCTGTGGAAGCGGGACGATGTCAAGTCGTCCACGGAGAAGTCGGCCCTCGGCAAGGTCTGCCTCAAGCTGGTCGTCGTGATGGGCGTCACATGGATAGCGGACATCATGTCGTGGCTGGTGGGCGGGCCCCATGGCGCCTGGTTCGTCACCGATCTGATCAATGCCCTACAGGGTGTCTTCATCTTTATTGTGGTGGGATGCCAGCCGCAGGTGTGGACCGCCTGCCGGCGCATCTGCTGTCCACGGCTCCGTCACGACATCACCAACACCACCAATGGAGTCCAGCACTCGAGCAGCTCCCAGGGCCTACCCTCGATGGCCGGCTGTGGGACAGAGTTTACCCAAAACACCACGATGCAGTGCTCGGCCAGCTCGGCGGCCCCCAGCAGTCTCTCCCCAGCAAGTGGCGATGCCATCACAACTCCACCCACGACAACGTCTCCGCCCACTGCAAAGATGGAAACCGTTTGCTAAAGGTAAGTGGAGCGACCGATAAGCGACAGATAACACAACAAACAAACAGAGGGAGGGAGGGAGATTTGGCTGTGGGGCAAAGAGAGGTACAATCTCACAGACTACAAACATATGCACATACATTTATGCTGATGGTAGTATTTTTTTTTTGTGGTCTTGGGACTGTTTGCCAGCTTTCTATTCACTCAATGCTGAGATAAAAATTGTCCAAAACTTTACAAAAGATAATCCCCTTAAACTCTATCGAGAAAGAGGGAATAATGCTATAAAAGCATCGTGTTTGGATATTTCGGTTTACCAAAATTTAGCTTTTATTGATCTATAATATGATTATAGTATTTTTATGTTTATATGTTGTTTTTTATACAACTCTCGAGAAATTCTCTTTGGCACTTTGGCAAGGATGTGCTATATATGATAATGGGAATCTTTAAGGAATAATCCTGACGAAATATAATGGAAAATAAAAGCAGGTTTCCCATCTAATTCCTGAAAATATACTCAAATGGAAGACTATGCCCCGAATCGGGGAAAACAAATAGATAAAAGGAGATACGATCTTCGTTATAGAAGATAATCCCAGCCATACTGCACAATGCAATCCTTAATTAAATATCATGATCATAGGCACAGTCTTCTAATTTATTAGAAATATATACATACCTTTTCTCCGCCCTCCGTACATCGTGCACATGCGCATATGTTGCACGATCGCCATGCGATTCCTGGACAAGATTCGCATTAGATTTACCCAAATATCTCTCAGCATGCAGCGAGGAGAGAGGGGAGAGCCGGCGCCTGCCAGAGAAAAAGTCCAACACGTTTTCTTTGTCATTCATTCGGTTTTGTTTGGGTTTTATTATTCGGGAACCTTTGGGAAACCTTCTATTGCGCCAGGTTTCGGTTCGGTTCGGGTCGGTTCCGTTCCTTTTCAGTGTGGCCTGCAATTTCCCTGCATTTCCACTCTTGACTGCTTTACAGCCATGCGCCAAGTTTACGATTTAGCGTCGTTTTTGGGCCACTTGAGAAATGGCCATAAAATGAAAATGCTGTTGCCACGTTTTGTTCGGTGGAAATTCGTTTGGGAAAACGAAGGCAAACATCAGCGATTGGGTCAGAGTTTTGAGTTCAGGTTCCCAGTTTCCTGTAGATTTCCACATGGCCATAAAATAATAAAAATAATCAACGGCGCAACCCTTGACACACACAGGCACATAGAGATAATGTATGCTATGCCAGTGTATCTGCATCTGGAGGAAAGGGAAAATTGAAAATTGAGTTTAAATTGGACTCACCGGCGGCGGCAACGGCGACGGCACCGGCAGCGGCATCGGCGGGCGACGAATATGCGATAAGCAGCACTTGGGCCGCCGCCTCAAGTGGTCTTGACACATCGCAAATGAGCCAAAGTAAACGCCATACCATACCATCCCATCCCATCCCCATCTTATCCCATTCCAGTATTCAGAGGTAAGGGTATGTTTTGTGTTCGTTCGGATGTGTGTTCCCTGTGATAGCCGGCCAGACTGAAAGATACTCAAATAAGCTAAGAAACCAAATTTGGTTGGAACTACAAGAACCACATGTTTCCAAGATACCATAAATTCTGGAGAAATTACCTTTTGCAGATAAAACAACCAGAAACAACACGTTTTGCAGAGACTATAAAAAAACACAAAAACTAGAGGCTTACACACATTTTGCAGAGACTATAAAAAATACTTGAGAAAGAACATATTGCCAGGAGGAGGGACGGGACGGGAGGAGCCAGAGAAACCACACACACACACATTTTATTGTGCAGAAAAATAAGAGAGCAGATGTTAAAAGCTAGAGAAGTCCAAATTTGTTGGAAATATCTTCCATCATTTGGAAAATTGTATAATGGCAGATATATTCGTAATCCATTGGACATCAAGCTAAAACTAAAGCTAAATTAGTGTTGGTAAGCGTCACCACAGTGGGATCAGTCGAAAAGCTGTGGCACTATTTACATACAGCTGATTAGCTGTTTAGATTAGTCAGCTTCTTATTTCATGAGTATAATAATAAAACCCTGTTCGGAATGGATAAAGATAGATATTGCAATCAAATTCCACAAGAATCGGGTGAATTGTTTTTCCACTTCACTACATCATTTCAAGGAGAGAGTATAAATCCGATCTATAGGGTATGAAACAGTCATAATACGATTGTAATGTGTGTTGTTCCCTCTTTTATTTTTGTTTTTTTTTATTCATTTCACGTCACTTTTTTTGTGATCTGGCTTTAAGAAACAGATGCCAATGCCGTCGGTGACGTGACTGTGTCCGTGTTGCGCTGAGGTTTTGCCCCGGCCCAAAAATATATGGCCGAAAGAGAAAAAAAAAAAACAACAGACGGACGTTGGGTTTTTGGGCCCATGGGCCCATTTAGAGGGGGTTATGCAATCGAATAATTCGGACAAAAGTCCCTCAAAACTGTGGCTCACGCTTCGGCTGATGCTGTGACCTGGCGACCATAGCGCCTCTCAAACTGTGGACTGCTTTTGCTCTTGCTCGCATACATACATATGTACATAGATATGCATGTGTATACACGTGCATGCATGATTGTATATTTTGTGCGTGTGGAAATTGCAGCTGCTGTGCAATTTCTTTTCTTTTGCATAATCCCCGGGCAACGTGTCCCCGTCACGCTCATTCCAGCCCCGGCCCCGGCCGTGGTCTCTCGTGGTCCACATTGGAATCGCTGAATCGCTTCCAATGGAGTTTGCTGGGGTGGCAGGATGCGCAGGGAAGAGCGAAAGCAATAGCATGGAGATGAATGAAAGGATGGGGGCAGCGCATCGTTTGACACAGACACAGAACTTCTGTGTGCCTAATGAATTCTTTCCTGTTTTAATTTTTACAAATTATCAAAAATTTCATAACAGTGCATACGCACTCACACGCATACATACACGTATGTACATATATGTATGCACATATACATGCCTCCCGTTAATTGAGTTTAGCGGCAATTTTTAATTTGAACGTTCTGCAGTTTATTTTGTTGTTTTTTTTTAAGTTATAATTGCAATGTGGCCCATTTAAATTTTACGCAAAGGAATTATTTTTTTAATTTGCGGCTCCAACGTTGCAGTCGCGGTCGCCGTCATCTGATTCCGTCAGAGTGAGATGGAGACAAGACGGCGCATTATTGTATATGTGAACATACAGACACAAATGCATGCATACATACGTACTTGTAATTGTATTTTTATTTATTTTTGCCCTTTTCTTTCTTTCATATTTCTCTTGCAGACAACTGGAGACGAGACGAAACGAGCGACAATGCGAAAGTAAGCCCCCGTCCGCTTTCGATCCCATCCCGAGCCCAACGAAAATAATGGCAATGGAGCTGGGGGACTGGAGTATTGTATCCGAGGCACACTTGCGCAATAGCAACAACAGCAGCAGCAGCAGCAACAGCAACAGCCTAACCAACATTCAAGCACGCGCATTGACCGGCCCAGCTAATTGTCTATGTGTTTGAGAGTGTGTGTAAAAGTGAGTGTATGTGTGTGACCGTCTTGCGCGTGATTTTGAAATCAGCCAACAGGGGGCAACAGAAGCTGAAGCAGGGGAAGCGGTAGCGGTAGCGGCCAATGGCCGACAGTAATTCAGTATTCAACTTCAATTTGAGCTAAACACAAAAGAAATGAAATGTAAGAGTATTTTATTCATATACATATATATGTATGTATGTATGTATGTAATTTGAGCACAGCATAACGGTAGGTTAGATGTGGGATAGCAGGGCAGGACAGGGTCAGATTAACACGTTTTAATTGAATTGAGCCCAGACATGGGTAAGTGTTGCAAAACGCAAAACTACATACATACACCGCAAACAGGAATGCACAATAGACAAAGCAGAGCTATTGTTAATGATGGGGGTTTTCTTCTCCTTCCACTCTTTCCAGGGAGATTTTCCAATAGAACTTGGACAGCTGCCGCTGCTTCTGCTGCTAAATGCAGCGCACAACCACAAGGAATTTATTGTTGAGGCATTTTTGTTGTATTCTCGTGATATTCTGCTTTGGCTCTTCTAGCCTCACAAAAATCTCAAGTGTGAGAAAACCAGCAGCCGCCAGCAGATAGAACAAACAAACAAACACACACACACTTGCATACGTCCATATAAATACATGCACACATGTAGATTGTTTAACATTTAAATTAGTCGATTCTGGATGCTGGGCTCTGGATTTCCATTTCGATTCCCATTGAGAAGATTGAACCCAAAAAAAAAAAAAGCTGCTGGCATTTGATTTAGACGTGCTGCGTCACACGTACCCGCTTCCTCTCACGCTCCCTCTCTCTCAGCGACCACTCACTGTCTCTGCATTAGATCAGTTTATGTATGTATGTCTGTGTGTGTCATTCGCCATTGCTCAATAATTTGATTCTTGCATTCTTTTACAATCTTCCAAGTGGATTCTGGCACTATTTTTATGTGCGTGGCAGAAATCTGTTTTAAATTAAACATTTATTTTTTCCTTTTTTTTTTGGTGGAGTTCGTTTGTTTTTTGTTAACTAAACAAACGGGAATTTATTTACTCGCGCTGGCATAAACAAACAAATAAGTGAATACATATGTGTGTGTATGTGTCTGATTGTTTCCTTAATAGTTTTTTTTTATCGGTACAAAGACACACACACACACATGTGCGTGCGCGCGCGCACAATCAAATTTATCATCAAAAGTTCAACGATACTGATCGATCAAGGTTAAATGGTTCAAAAAAAGTGGGCGCAGCAGATGCCAAAAAGGAAAGCGCGTTTAATTAAACAACGATCAGCCCATCGATCACACACGCACTCACATACGCACACACATACACACTCTATAAGCGCATTGTTCCGTTAGAGTTTTTGGGCGGCCTCCTATCGATTTATATCCTTTTGAGGCGCCCAATTCTGACTGTATTCACCTCCCTCCCCGCACGTATTTTTATGTTTTAATCCCTGAAACACACAGAAACTAAAAGCAGTACAATTATTATTTCTTATTATTTTTGTATTTAATTTTTTTTTATTTTTTTTTTCCCATTAATTAATTTGTAATTGTAATTTGTAATTTATTTCTGAATTTGTGCATACAATATTTAGTTGGCGCGTCTAACGTGCGTAATTATCGAATACAATACTATCGAATAGCGTAAGCAGGCATGTATTATGT
Organism: Drosophila helvetica; assembly: GCA_963969585.1. Taxonomy (NCBI): domain Eukaryota; kingdom Metazoa; phylum Arthropoda; class Insecta; order Diptera; family Drosophilidae; genus Drosophila; species Drosophila helvetica. The sequence goes on along the minus strand of OZ018401.1, from coordinate 14,171,508 downwards.
AATAGAGAACTTCCAAAGTGTTCAGGCCAAAAGTTAAGTACCATTATCCCCCCCCATATATATTGTACACATATTTGTAAAATTCAAATTTTTAGATGTTTAATTGTATATACTAAACGAGAAAATATGTCTTCTTTTACACGTATTTAAGTATTTTGGATCGAAGCAACGAATTGAACTTGAAATTATGATGATATCCAATGACTGATAAAGGCAGCGAATACTTTATATCTAGAGCATATTTTTGATACTAACGACTATTGTATATACGCATATCCCAAACATAGACTAGCCTAAGATCCTGACAATTTTTTTTTTCTTCTGTAATATTTTAAGCAGCCCCGCCCCTGCCCTGATATATCTCTACATATATCCATTTTGCTCGAATCCCTGCAGCCTGTGTAACCCAACAACGAATGAATATCTAATTGCTAAGTTTTACCCTGTAGATCGATGCTAAGTCTTTACGATAAAATGTTATTAACTGTAAAAAAAAAACATACAAGTCTGCACTGCTCATAGTCGTCCTCGCATAAATGAGCGAACGCTCCAAGGCAAATTATTGAAAATTGTTTCCTCCGCAGAGAGAATAAAAGAAGAAGAGTATTTTAACGATAATTATCATATAATGTATGGCATTCATAAGGAATATATCAATAATTCGCTTTTGGAGGCGTGCGACTGCGACTGGCCTCATCCCTTGTTGTATTCTATTAATTTATGGCCCACAGAGAGAACATTTTTATAGATAAACATGCGGAACGAAATTGTCTGAAATGGCAATTAAATGAAACCGAAACTGAAACTGAAAAACTCGCCAGAACTTGGCATTCATGTGCAGCTATACACTCGTATAGGGATAGATATATATCAACGTATACACAAGCAAATATATAATCGTACATACATATGTGTAATATACGCGTATACTCGTATATATTAAATGCGCAAACATCCAAATAGATGTTTGCAATTGTCAACTAAACTATTTATACTTATCGTACAATAAAGCTTTTTGGCAAGTATCAATGAAACCAAACAGAGCAAAATCAACTACGAAAATGTCTTTCAATTGTCCGGATCGCCAGGGATCAAATCGGTTCGGTTCTACCGCGAGTTCCGTTCCTCTGCCGCGATCTGACCCACATCAGATCACACGGACTTCGCTCTGAATGGCTTAAGCCTCTCCCACAATGAGGCTAAGCTAAGCCAGCCACAACAACGACATCGTCTTCTATTGCCCGTCCTCCTCGAGCGGTTTGTCAACTCTACTCTTGCTCTTTTGTATGCAAATGAGCCCGCAGGCACAGTGGAACTCCGAAGCGAATTATTATGCACAAATGAGTGGGATGGAGTGCCATAGGTCACTCTGGGAAACGGAATCTGCTCTGACACTCATTCTAATATTATTATTTTTTAGATACTGTTGCAAAGATATTTTAAGATAAGTGTATACTTCTATAGATCTGTGCACCCATTTGAGTCAGGCAAAAACTTCTAGTTTTGTGCCCAGGTTTTCCATTTAATTCCACAGTGCGCAGGTGTGGCTTTTATTTACAGTTTGTGGTGTAATTAACCTTTAAGGCAGTGTGAAAAGAGCAAAAACCGGTTGATTATTTCAAATGTGCCGGCATTGAATACCTTTATCAACTCTATAAATAACGAAACACCTCACGCAAGACAATGGAATTCGAAAAAATTGCAACAATTGATACATTTCATTGCAAGCGGAAAACACAGATTCAAATTCAAAAGTAACGCGCCAAGTAGAGCTGCCAGATCGTCACCTAATAAACGTTGGCATCTCGGGCCAGATAGTTGAAAAAGAGTGAACAGATGGTGCCACTGGTTTTCTTCTTCGTGGCGGGATTTCCTCTCATCGTTTAGCGATTTTTCATGGAAAATATGTCCCTACTTTCGCACAAACTTACGTTTTATGCTTTGGCCTTTTATGTTTAACACTTCTTTTAGACAAAATCCAATAAAATAAAGTATTTAAAATTAACCGATTTTGTACCAAATTGATTCATCAATCGGATAAAATTATATGTTTAGCAGCGAAGGTACAAGCTAGCTAATAATATTCAGCCGAATATCAAAATCGAGAAATAGGATTTCGATCATGTACAGGATACGATTAACCCACTGTCGACGAGGCGGGTATTAAAGTACACTCCACGAAAATGATGAATCCTTAAGAATTTTAGCGCAGTTCAGGTGAAAGATTTCGTGGAATTCTTGATTGTAGAGAAAGAGGAGGATTGGATCTCCAAGAAGAATTTACAAACAGTATTATTTTTCGCGGTTTTGTTCAAGTTGTTCACCTGCTTAAATAGAGGGGGGCTACATGGGCCAAGTTCGTTTTTAGTCAGACCGTATACCTCATCGATAAATCTATCCCATTATTTTTTTTTTGCGAAAACATTGCGGCTATTGATCATAAACAAATCTCATGCGTGGGCGTTCCTGAAGCAACCGCGCTCAACTCCGCTCTTGGTCAATCGAGGCCCACAAACGAAGCCAACGAAAGACTCAAACGACATCCGAAAAAAACAAACCGGCAAACGGCTGCTCCACCAGCTTTCGTCCCATGCGCGAGACAGAGAAGGAAATAGAGGAATCTTCGCAGCTCACGAAAAAGTCATCAATTATATTTAGGCCATGAAGAATGTGCTAATGGTTGCGGAGAAGCCCTCGCTGGCCGCCTCCCTGGCCACAATCCTCTCCAACGGACGCTGCACGGTGAAAAGAGGTTCGTAACCGAAAGCTATCCGGATGGCGTTGCCGCAGCCTGCTCCCGGTCCCAATCCCTGTACACCACTCCTTGTCGCCCGGCACGGCTAATCTCCATAACGTTTTTGGTGTATTTTCCAGGCACTGGCAATGGCTGCTCCACCCACGAATGGACCGGCACTTTCCGCAATGAGGGCACCGTTCACTTTCGGATGACGTCGGTGTGCGGCCATGTGATGTCATTGGATTTCATAAGCAAATACAACTCCTGGGACAAGGTAGACCCGGTAGAGCTCTTCGGCTGTCCCACCGAGAAGAAGGAGACCAACCCCAAGCAGCATATGCGCACGTTTCTGGCGCACGAGGCACGCGGCTGCGATTATCTAGTCCTCTGGCTCGATTGCGACAAGGAGGGCGAGAACATTTGCTTTGAGGTGATGGACGCTGTCCAGGGTGTCATCAGCAACGTGTATAGCAAGCAGGTGACATATCGGGCTCACTTCTCGGCCATCACGGACAAAGATATCAAGGGGGCCATGGAGACGCTGGGCCATCCCAACGAGAACGAGGCCAAGTCTGTGGACGCCCGCCAGGAGCTGGATCTGCGCATCGGCTGTGCCTTCACCCGGTTCCAAACGAAATTCTTCCAGGATCGCTATGGCGACCTGGACTCCTCACTCATCTCGTACGGTCCCTGCCAGACGCCCACCCTGGGCTTCTGTGTGAAGCGGCACGACGATATACAGACCTTTAAGCCAGAGAGCTTCTGGTACTTGCAATTGCTCGCTGGCCAGCCCGAGTTCACGCTGGAGTGGGGCCGTGGACGCGTTTTCAAGAAGGACATTGCCATCATGCTGCTTAATCGCGTCAAGGAGCATAAGGAGGCCACGTAAGGAAGCCATCAGTTATCCCCGAGCCCAATCCATTCATAACTTTCTTCCACTTTGCCAGCGTGGAGAGCGTCAGCAGCAAGGAGGCGTTCAAGAGCAAACCGCTAGCCCTCAATACCGTCGAACTGATGCGGATCTGCAGCTCGGGCCTGGGCATTGGGCCCTTCCAGGCGATGCAAATAGCAGAACGTCTGTACACCCAGGGCTATGTCAGTTATCCGCGTACGGAGACCAACCAGTATCCGGAAAACTTTGATTTGCCCGCCGTGCTGCGTGTGTTGCAGCCATCCGGTGACTTTGGGGACGAGGCTCGCTTGATTCTGGGCGACATACAGGCGCCGCGCAAGGGCAAAGATGCCGGCGACCATCCACCGATCACGCCCATGAAGCTGGCCAACCGCAGCGACTTTGATCGCGACACCTGGCGTGTCTACGAGTTCATTTGTCGCCATTTCATGGGCACATTGTCGCGGGATCTCAAGTATCGCACGACCACGGCCAAGCTAAAGGTGGGCATGGAGACGTTTTCGTGCACCGCCAATGTTCTGCTCGATCAGGGCTACACCAAGGTGATGACCTGGCTGGCCTTTGGGCGCGACGAGCCAATGCCGCCCTTCGTCCAGGGCACCCAGGTGGCCATCAACGATGTCCGACTGGCCGAGAGTCAAACGGGACCGCCCGACTATCTGACCGAGGCAGAGCTGATCACCCTCATGGAGCAGCACGGGATCGGGACGGACGCTTCCATACCAGTGCACATTAACAATATTTGCCAGCGCAATTACGTGCGAATCGAGAACGGACGCAAGCTGATACCGACAACGCTGGGGATTGTGCTGGTCCATGGCTATACGAAGATCGATCCGGAGCTGGTGCTGCCCACAATGCGTTCGGAGGTGGAGCGTATGTTGACCCTGATTGCCAAGGGTTCGGCCGACTTTCAGGATGTCCTGCGGCATGCCATCACCATATTCAAGCTCAAGTTTATGTATTATGTAAAGAATATAGCCAGCATGGATGCCCTGTTTGAGGTGTCCTTCTCGCCGCTGGCCGAGTCGGGAAAGGCGCATTCACGATGCGGCAAGTGTCGTCGCTACATGAAGTACATTCAGGTGGGTTGCTGCCACTGCCCTGGCTCCTGCCTATGCATTCTACAATCATCTATAATCTTGCTCCTCCCAACAGACGAAACCCGCTCGCCTGCACTGCTCGCACTGCGATGAGACCTACTCCCTGCCCAATGGCAATGTGAAGGTGTATCGCGAGTTCAAGTGCCCGCTGGATGATTTCGAGCTGCTGGCCTTCTCGACGGGTGTCAAGGGGAAGTCGTTCCCCTTCTGCCCCTACTGCTACAACCACCCGCCGTTTAGCGATATGCCCTCTCTGGGTGGGTGCAACACCTGCACCCATGCCACCTGTCCCCACTCCCTCAACACGCTGGGCATTTCAGGGTGCGTGGAATGCCCAACTGGTATCCTTGTACTGGACAGCACCCTGGCTCCCACCTGGAAGTTGGGCTGCAATCGCTGCGATGTAATCATCAACTGCTTCAAGGGAGCCACAAAGATCACAGTAGAAGGTGGGTTTGCAGTGCACAATCTATCGATTACCTCATCCTGACATCTATCTCTTCTCTTGTAGAGGCCAAGTGCTCGGAGTGCGGCGCCCAGCAGGTGAATGTCGTGTACAAATCGGACAAGTCAAAGTTTAAGGATGGCACCGAGGAGAAGATCGGCTGCGTCTTCTGTTCCAGCGACTTTTCGCATCTGGTGGAGAAGCATCGGGCGGTGGCCTCCAGGCCCGTGCGCAGCGGTGGACCGCGTGGTGGCAAGGGTGGACGCGGTGGTGCCGCCAGTGCAGCTGGGGCTGTTGCTGCTGGCGGGGAATCGGCTGCTGGCGGCAGAGGCGGGGGTGGTGGGCGCGGCGGACGCGGACGTGGACCGCCCAAGGACAAGATGGCCCAATTGGCAGCTTATTTCGTTTAAATGTATCGATCATCTGTGAGAATAGAGCGGCGTAACGGAAGGCTCTATATTGCATTTACCACAAAAGGAACCCGAATAAAAGAAGCGAAATTTGTATACATTAATGGCAATTCTAGGCACAGTTCAGTTGGGGCTGCTGACGATAGTGTTGCATGGGGTTTCATCAGCCTGGAAGCTGGTTCCCTGGAACTTTCCAGATGCAGTTAGTCACACACAGACACAGACGCATTATTGATTTGATTGATTGTAGAGTACGCTTGGGGGAAATGGCCGTCTGCTTTTATACATATGTATGTACATCTGTATTTATTTAAGTACAATTGTATGTGTGGGTCTTGTCTCTGAGGCTGTTGACCAAAGCGAAGACAAATCCTCCCATGCAGCGTAAAAACAGACAAAGGTCATTTAACTCCCCAAACAAAGAGGCGTCATCAGATGTATGTGCATACATATATACATATCTGCTAATACAAGGAAATATAGAAATAATAAATACATATGTACATATACCAAAAATATACAAATGCATACATATTTTTCACACATACAGACAACCATCTGTCATTCTTGGGGCAGTGTTGTAAATGGTCACACAGCCGTGTGAGCGAGATAGTTAGACTGCCCTGATGCACAACGCATTTTATTTTGAATGGCTAATACGAGATATTTAACAAAACTATTCAATTGGCCTTCATACCGCACAGGAGCCTAGAAAAAAAAATTACTTTTTAATCATATTTTCGTGCAGTATAAAGACCCGGCAGAGCCAAACAACGCATAAGCAAAATTATAATTTGCCTGAGAGTGAGCGAGCTAGCACGATTCAGGTCATTTTTGCTCCCCTGTATAAATAGGACTGACTCGCCTGAAACGCCACCAATAGCTGTGAAAATTTTGTCGAGTACGCAAGCCTGGAGCAAGTTTTTGTAAATCAAAAAGTGCAAGACTATTAAATTTAAAGAGAAAACGCAAGATATATATATTTTTTAATACACATTGTGCTGCAAACGTAAATTAGGTAAGCAAATCAATATGAAATAGTTGCAGGTCAATAGTTGGGTTTTTTGTCCATTCTTTTGTTCAACTGCAATCAAAATGGCGTCGCAACCAAAGAAAAAGTGCAGCAAACATAAACTAAAGTGTAAGCGCCCGTGCATGACTTTGTGTGTGTACCCAGTGGGGTCGTTTTTTCTAGTTCGAGATTAGTCATTCTTGGAAATTATACATCGTTGTGAAATCAATTATAACCGAGAAATTACTCTTTATACTGTATGCATACATGTGTGTGTGTATACCAGAAAACTTTTTTTTTTTCGATAAACGGTAAATTGGGTCACGGCGCAGAAAAACCAACTGCGCCATTGCTTTCACAGAACAGATGCACATTTATGTATACACACAACTGCGTACACCCATACATACATACAGCTACAATTTTCTTTTCTTTTCTTTCTCGCGCACATAGCCAATATGCAGATCTTCGTGAAGACCCTGACTGGCAAGACCATCACCCTTGAGGTCGAGCCCTCGGACACCATCGAGAATGTCAAGGCTAAGATCCAGGACAAGGAGGGCATTCCCCCAGATCAGCAGCGTTTGATCTTCGCCGGCAAGCAGCTGGAGGACGGACGCACTTTGTCCGACTACAACATCCAGAAGGAGTCTACTTTGCATTTGGTGCTCCGCTTGCGCGGTGGCATGCAGATCTTCGTGAAGACCCTGACTGGCAAGACCATCACCCTCGAGGTCGAGCCCTCGGACACCATCGAGAATGTCAAGGCTAAGATCCAGGACAAGGAGGGCATTCCCCCAGATCAGCAGCGTTTGATCTTCGCCGGCAAGCAGCTGGAGGACGGACGCACTTTGTCCGACTACAACATCCAGAAGGAGTCTACTTTGCATTTGGTGCTCCGCCTGCGCGGTGGCATGCAGATCTTCGTGAAGACCCTGACTGGCAAGACCATCACCCTCGAGGTCGAGCCCTCGGACACCATCGAGAATGTCAAGGCTAAGATCCAGGACAAGGAGGGCATTCCCCCAGATCAGCAGCGTTTGATCTTCGCCGGCAAGCAGCTGGAGGACGGACGCACTTTGTCCGACTACAACATCCAGAAGGAGTCTACTTTGCATTTGGTGCTCCGCCTGCGCGGTGGCATGCAGATCTTCGTGAAGACCCTGACTGGCAAGACCATCACCCTCGAGGTCGAGCCCTCGGACACCATCGAGAATGTCAAGGCTAAGATCCAGGACAAGGAGGGCATTCCCCCAGATCAGCAGCGTTTGATCTTCGCCGGCAAGCAGCTGGAGGACGGACGCACTTTGTCCGACTACAACATCCAGAAGGAGTCTACTTTGCATTTGGTGCTCCGCCTGCGCGGTGGCATGCAGATCTTCGTGAAGACCCTGACTGGCAAGACCATCACCCTCGAGGTCGAGCCCTCGGACACCATCGAGAATGTCAAGGCTAAGATCCAGGACAAGGAGGGCATTCCCCCAGATCAGCAGCGTTTGATCTTCGCCGGCAAGCAGCTGGAGGACGGACGCACTTTGTCCGACTACAACATCCAGAAGGAGTCTACTTTGCATTTGGTGCTCCGCCTGCGCGGTGGCATGCAGATCTTCGTGAAGACCCTGACTGGCAAGACCATCACCCTCGAGGTCGAACCCTCGGACACCATCGAGAATGTCAAGGCTAAGATCCAGGACAAGGAGGGCATTCCCCCAGATCAGCAGCGTTTGATCTTCGCCGGCAAGCAGCTAGAGGACGGACGCACTTTGTCCGACTACAACATCCAGAAGGAGTCTACTTTGCATTTGGTGCTCCGCCTGCGCGGTGGCATGCAGATCTTCGTGAAGACCCTAACTGGCAAGACCATCACCCTCGAGGTCGAGCCCTCGGACACCATCGAGAATGTCAAGGCTAAGATCCAGGACAAGGAGGGCATTCCCCCAGATCAGCAGCGTTTGATCTTCGCCGGCAAGCAGCTGGAGGACGGACGCACTTTGTCCGACTACAACATCCAGAAGGAGTCTACTTTGCATTTGGTGCTCCGCCTGCGCGGTGGCATGCAGATCTTCGTGAAGACCCTGACTGGCAAGACCATCACCCTCGAGGTCGAGCCCTCGGACACCATCGAGAATGTCAAGGCTAAGATCCAGGACAAGGAGGGCATTCCCCCAGATCAGCAGCGTTTGATCTTCGCCGGCAAGCAGCTGGAGGACGGACGCACTTTGTCCGACTACAACATCCAGAAGGAGTCTACTTTGCATTTGGTGCTCCGCCTGCGCGGTGGCATGCAGATCTTCGTGAAGACCCTGACTGGCAAGACCATCACCCTCGAGGTCGAACCCTCGGACACCATCGAGAATGTCAAGGCTAAGATCCAGGACAAGGAGGGCATTCCCCCAGATCAGCAGCGTTTGATCTTCGCCGGCAAGCAGCTAGAGGACGGACGCACTTTGTCCGACTACAACATCCAGAAGGAGTCTACTTTGCATTTGGTGCTCCGCCTGCGCGGTGGCATGCAGATCTTCGTGAAGACCCTGACTGGCAAGACCATCACCCTCGAGGTCGAGCCCTCGGACACCATCGAGAATGTCAAGGCTAAGATCCAGGACAAGGAGGGCATTCCCCCAGATCAGCAGCGTTTGATCTTCGCCGGCAAGCAGCTGGAGGACGGACGCACTTTGTCCGACTACAACATCCAGAAGGAGTCTACTTTGCATTTGGTATTGCGTCTTCGTGGTGGCGCTCTATAAATTTTCTCAGCATTATCTCAACATGATCTTGTATTCGTGTAGCTTATATTATTGGCTTTGAAACAGCAAAAATGTAATCTGTATTAGTAATATCCACCAATAAAAAATATTAAATCTGCGTGTTCAAGAATAAGATTCTGATGTTCTTCTTTTGTGGGTGCCGTGCAATGGTGGGAAAAGAAACATCTCGAAATAAGATCAAGGATCCTACATTTCTCCCCCAGTTCTACTGGGGCCATTTTACGGTGGTGCTGCAGCTCTGGAATCGATTATCGATTTGTGCAATTTCAATCGAGGGCTGGGTAATTGAAGATATCGTTTTTTCTAGTTTGATTTATGTATTGAGGGAGGCTTTGTTCTACAAAGTCTATATTTAATGCCTCATAAAAATTAAGGTAAATTATACTGCTAATGATTTGATTTTAGTCTTGTGTCCAAAACTGCCGATTCATTTGTATTTGTGCACAGTAGCCCTGGTTTCGGGCCAATCCAAGCCCTTTCCAGCCCTCGACATGCTCAGCTGTTCGCCAATCCATTCGAAACGAGAAAGTCAACAGGTTCGCAACGCAACGCAAATCAAATAAGTGGAAAAACATGGCAAAAGAAATTTCATTGGCTACAGTCAAGAAGCACAACAAGGCAGAAGATCTCTGGATAGTTATCGAAAATAAAGTCTATGACGTCACCAAGTTTCGGGCAGAGGTAAAAGCGGAGATTGTGTTGCTGCTGCATGATTGGAGTGGAGCTGATTTTGACTCTGATTTTATTGGCAGCATCCCGGTGGTGAGGACTCTCTCGTAGATGTGGCTGGTCGCGATGGCACCAAGGAGTTCATTGACGTGGGCCACAGCCTGGAGGCCAGGTCTGCAGGCTTTCAAATTTAAGAACTTTCAAGCGATTTCCTCCCATTAATTCGTTGTCTGTTCGTTTTCCTTTTAGGGAGATAATGAAGAAGTATTATATTGGCGATTTGGCAGCCGCTGATATTAAAAAGAAAAGCCCAATTAGGTGAGCAACAGGCTTTAATTTAACAAGAATAACTAAAAGAACGCCTGCGATCTCATTATGTGTGGAAAGCCCCGGATCTAAATAAGACCAAGAACCGCATTCCCACTTCCATTAGCATCATCATCATCTTTCCCCCATCATGGCTATTCTCCTTGCATGACTCAGCCGACGACCGAATGGAATGTCTTTGACATATAATCAATATTCTATTACGCAAATCCCCAGTTAACCAAATTTTTGTGTAACGCATTCTTTGGCATCCATCAACGAAATTTTTCACGCATGAAATTATACTGACTGACCCAAACCTTCTTTTTTGTTACGAATTTTTCTTATTATGTACATATGATTGTGTAACCCATTCTTTGGTACTCAGCCACGAATATTCCACGCATGAAAATTTCCTATCTGACACCACTCCTCCCTCCACAGCGACAGGGCGCTATAGGACTTGAGAAACGTTGAAGCTTATATTTCATTTATTGTAATCGGTTTTCATTTATTTATTCTAAACTATAACTTGATATTGATCTGAAATGCACTTGTATTTGGTTTTACAATTATCACACATTTGATAACAAAATCGCTTACCTCTTTCCCCAAGCTTTAAGTCATTCTCAAGCTCCAAGGTTAAGTTCTACAAAAGCTAACAAGCTATGCCTGTATTGAAGAGGGTCCTGTAAGTTTTGTATATGTGTACAACTAAATTATAGCACGAAAAACCCATTCAAAATATGTATGCTCCTGGTTCACTAACATTCACAGCCATTTGGATGGTAGATTTCGCACCGTTTTTCCGTTCATGACATGAGGCGGATGGAAACTAACCACTATACTATCGAGGACAGAAATGTTTCTATTTTCTTCTGCCTTTTTTCTTTTGTTTCTTGGTTTCTCTATCCCCACCACACCACCACCAACACCACAACCCCAGCACTAGTAGTGCCACGCCCACAGAAACTGGTGAAGCCAGCAACAGTAATGCTCCTCCTACCGCGCCCAAGCAATGCTGCATCCTGCATTAACCTCCACCTTACAGCCCCCCCTCCCAATAGCCTAACCCAACTAAAGTGCATTGTAGCTTACTGCACACACATACCATATTTCAGAATGTTCTTTAATTAATTTTGTAAAACGTCTTTTCTATCTGCCAATTCAAACAGATGCGCTCATGTGGGACTGGCCCTGGGTGCTGTTTTTCTGGGCTTTGCGCTGATTTATGTGATTAAGCGGGGAGGAGGACCCAAGCAGTAACCATCGGTACTGTCTGATATTTCTTCTGCTCCTTCCTTCATTCCGCCGCCACTGGAACAATAGCGGAACATTTATGCCCGCATTTTGGATATTGTACAATAATGCATTACTTTTTGCCGTGTAAAAAAACCCACAAAGTGTATACATATGAGCATTTTTAGAAATCTATTAAGCCATTGCAATTGAGAGTCCATAAGAGAGAGATAGAGAGGACTCCGATTCGACACAAGCATGTAAAACGCAATATATCAATCTTAACATCTATCTATCCATCCATCTATATCTATCGTCAAAGTTATATCTGTAGCAATTAGTTGTTCAATGTTTAATTCAATAAATCGTGGATTGTATACAAAGAGTGGGGTGGGGTCGTCATTTTAAGGAATTATTTTCAATAAGTGTTTTTGGATATCTCGTATATTGAAAATTGTGGATGCCACAATAATACCCTATACCCTTCTTATATAGCCCTATAGTCTTTGAGTAAAGGGAGCAAAGAGCATGCTCCCGCTGCTTAAAAAAACTTAACTTTTATTAAACAGCTCATCCAAATTTCTAATTAAGTACCGAGGTTAGAATCATTCGATTTGGTATGCAAATATTTATATTTATATTTTGGTCTCATCTGAATATTTAAGACGAGTATGCAGCATTAAATACAGCGAAATTTAGTTATGCAATTGAAACTTTTTTAAAATATTTTCCTAATAGATCCGGCTATTGCATCCTTGTTGCTCTTTGGCGTAGGATTTCTTTTCTTCAAAATTGATTCTGCTTATGGGTGCATCCAGATTCGGATGCGGCTGCGTCCTTACTATCCTCAGCCGTGTAATCTGAACGATCTTGAACGTCTTCTCGTTGCAACGTTATGGCATTCACAACCAGGCGCTCAGCTTCGGTAAATGGGTTGCCGGGCGGTTCTTGCAGTTCGTCCAAGCGGCGTTGAACGTTGCTACGCTTCTCAATTATGTCTTCCTTCTTTGTTTCGTTATGCAAATGGTTTACGTTAATGCAGCCATGGGAGGCAGGTCGCTGGAAGCGGCCGGGGTTACGTCGAATGGCCTGGGCAGAGGTCTCCGGCCCGTTGTCGTCGTCGATGTCGTCAAAGTCGTCGAAGGGAGCAGGAGCAGGAGCAGGGCCACAATGCAGCTGGTAGTTTCTGCAACAGCGCACGATCTGCTCACCCAGCGCATCGTCCGAGTCCTCTGACTCGGTCTCTGAACTAATGGCGGGGACCAAGCCCGAACGTACCTCCGATTCAAGGCCACTCTGCTGGCAAAGAGTCCCATATTCACTCGCATATTGCAGATTGCTACTGCGCTGGGTTTCCACCGCGTCCTGCGCCGGCGAGATATCAGGCTTGTCCTCCCAGAATTGATCATAGCCACTCCCGCTTGCCATCTCCTCTCTTGTACGCATTGCAGTTTCGGTGCGCGTTCCCACTTGGTCATCAGGGACAGCGTCAGCATCCAGACTACTGGGGGACACCTGGTCCTGCAGGGGTTCCAGCTCGTAGTCCTCGATAATAGCAAAGAAGCTGAGGCAACGGCAGACGCCGCAAATGTCCTCCCTTCCTAGTACCTCCATGGGACACTCTTCAGAGCCGACAGTCTTCCAACAACAGAACTCTTGCACAGCCTGGGAGCTGAGAGCCCCCTTTTTATGGCCACATCTAAGGCACTCGAACATGCTTTGTATTATTTATGAGAAGGCAAAACGAAACAGGAATTTCCCAAATAGTAAATACGAGAATTTTATGTAAAGGAGGTCTAAGGTTTCAAAAACAAACAATTCTAGCTCGAAACGAGGGTGAACGTTGTGAGTCGCAGCTCTGGCCGCGACTCTACATTTATGCCCGATACTTGGTCAGTTACCATATAAGTGAGCTTTTGAATTATTTAGCTTATGCAATATACAATATCTCTCCGTGATCTCTCTTGCAACAACACCAAAAACTGATTTACGAGTATCTGGCTGATTAATATTACGTACTATTGAAATACGGCTCACAACGTGCCTCCTCGTTTTCATATATTTTCTCTACATTTCTACATCTACATCTTTACTACGACTCGTGAAAATGTGTGCGAGAGAGAGAGAGAGAGAGAGGGAATGGATAAGCGCGTGGAAATAGTTACGTGGCCGCTGAAATTTCATTTGTTCATTCTGGCTATAATAATGATCCGATCTGATTCAGATTCGGCAATCTGATATATATGGTTATTCTCTACGATATATACTTTATCGGGTTGGAAACGCTTCCTTCTGGGTGTTGCACACATCCACTTTCCCCACAAATCTAATATTTTGAGTATCGAGTATCGGACCTCATTGTGAGAGAGCTCGCGGTGGAGAGAGAGAGAGAGAGATGTGGACACGCTCTCTTGGAGTACATACTGACTCTTGACAGCTAAGCCGCACTGGATAAGAGAGATCATAATGAACGAGTCAGCGTGAGCAAATTTGGGAAAACCCGAAACGAGAAGCATGGTGGAAGGGGATGAGGAGCTAGAAGCCACACATAGCCACTGGGACTGGCTTCTAGATTTTAATGCTGATAAATGTATTTATGGTTTTCCAGGTGGAAAAAATATTACAAATTATCCGCATGATCTGCGTATGCATCCATCAGATACATTTAACTGCAAAATGAACAATAGTTTCTATAAATTTTTATAAATCTGTGTGCAGCTCCGTCCCAGAGGACGACATATGTATACATATATGTAGATATGTCTTTATGATAAAGTTGGAAAAAAATAGTAACAATAAATTTGCACAAAAGATGCGAGATTTTCCTAATAAATTTGAGCTTGAATTGTTATCAACTTCTTGCGCTTCTTGGACAAGCGCTGAAGTGTGCCATGTGGTATGATCAGAACGGAGGGGCTGGCAAATAGAGCGCCAATGTCAAAACTGGCTCGAAGGTCGTAGGTGCGGCCGGTGGCCACCATCATGGTGTCCGGACGGTTTGAGGCACGAACAGCCAGCGTGCCACGGATGCTCCCATCAGTCGGCTTGAAGGTGGTCAGCCACAGGAGTAGCATCTCGTGCGAGTCAACCTCTTGCTTGTTCTGTGGCAGAGAGCTGCATGTCCCGCGTTGCACGAAGACATCACGGTGTCGGGTTCGGACCGACATGAGTAGAACGGGAAGCAGATTCTGCGGATCCTCGCCAATAGATCTGATAGTCCTTCCCTGCACAAGGAACATCTGGTGGCACTTGGTTTGGTTGAGACGCGTCACGTTTGGGTCCAAGAGGAAGGTCTTGGTCTGCCGCAAGCCCATCAGATCGACGGTCACCGTGCGATGATAGTTTACTATATGGGTTATTAGGCCCGAGACGAAGCACGGTCTCTGGCAATCCGCATCGGGGCACTCTAAGGGATCAGGGCGCAACCTCAGCTTTTCGGGACCCCTCTTCTCCAACGAGATGGTCTCCTCCAGAGGCTCGTTTTGCAGGACGCCTACCGTACTGAACTGGGTGGCCGGTGCCTCTGTGCCTAGAGATTGACCCGGGACGATCAGCTGGTAGTTGCAACGCTGCACGATGGACACAAGCCTCTCAGGTATCGTCTTCTGTTGCGAGGTGTCCTCGAAACTGGGGCTTTCTCTCTGAGGAATGCCTCTCGAATCGATGCCGAAACCACTCTTCTCCTTGAGCACATCCAGCAGTCGCTCACCGAGCGAGGGCTTGCCTTTGTCCACCTCCCCGTCCTTGCAAGGAAGACGATTTATGTCTGCACCTTTATCCACCTCTCCACCGTTCATCCTCATCTTGGCAGGGGTGTGGACAACTCCGCCACACTGACGCAGATGGCGTTTCTGGAGGGACTGGAACCATGCCAACCGACTCTGCTTCTCGAGGTCCGCCATGCGACGTTGAATTCTGGTCAATTTCTTCATTAGATTGCGCTTCTCCTCGATTTTACGCTGCAAATGCTCCACATTCCGGGCGCCAATACTGTGGGAGCTACTCAATCGGCTGACCGACATGTGGGTCCGCTCCTTGGCCGTGGCACTGGTATCTGGTATCTCGCCGTTGGTTGAGATGTCAGCACGGCCATGTCCATGTCCCAGCTGCTGCAGCCAGACAATGCTGCTCTCCTCCTTTGGATAACACTTGGCATAGCGCGCGATCTGCTGCATATGCATATCCTGTACAGGATACATGCGCATCATTTCAAGGTTGGACTCCTGCTGCTGCTGGAGCTTGGGTCCGAGATCCTTGGAAAGGCAGTAGGAATCTGCCGGAGCCTCAGACGCCTTGGACGCCACCGACATGGTGCGCCTATGACTGCGCCTCGGCTGGCGGGTACCCGCACGCCGTTCGCTCGACGATCGTGAGGTCGAATAATGGCGCTGCTGTAGGCTGGCAGATCGGGGGGTCAGTGGAGCTGCCTGGCCTCTGCCCTTCCGCTTCTGCTTGCCCAGGCCACTGCGCTGTTTTTTCACGCTTTTAGTTTTTGTGGCCACAGGAGGCTTCTTGCCTAGATCCTGGTGGTGCTGCTCCTGGCTCTGTAATGCTGTTGTCTTCTTCCCGAGGCGCTGGCGCTGCTGCTTCTCGGTGAGAGGAGGCTTCTTCCGCAGGTAATGCCGCTCCTGCAGTACTGGCACCATTGGCGGTGGATGCAGACTATTATCCTGCAAATCAGAAGAAGAAGTACTCTCAACGGTCTGCACAACGCACTGCAATACCCAGTCGGGCTGGAATGGGATGGGATGAGCATTAGTTGGAACTTCTTGGTAGTATGTAGTTCAAGGGGATGATTGTCTCTGGGGTGATGGCTTACAGCGTTCTTTCCCGTTTGTTCATCATGTAGCTCATCCTCACTCTCCTCCATATTGATAAAAAAGGTGAGGTGTTGACATTTTCTGCAATAATCAGAGGTACCCACCACGGTACGCTCCTCTGGCCTGGTGCTGAGACGACGGAAATCGTACTCTGGATTGTTGCTAACAGAGTCCTTCGTCTGGCCACATATTGTGCACTCGTACATTCTACGACTGCATCGGTGAGCGAAATGTATCCATCAAATGTAGCATTATTTCGAACTTACGCAATTGGTTGGGATGTACATGAAGAGTATATACGAAGTGTTTTCCCTAATGGTTTCCAGCCCAGAGTCAGTCGTGGCTCGAGGTTTTCCTCAAATCGATCACTTGATTTGTTCGACAAAGCCAACTAGATTTTGCCCAAACTTAGGTGGGATAAGGATAAGGATAAGTAGATCATTGTACTGAGCTTTCGAAGAGTGGATGCTCAATTGAACAGAAAATTCCACTTTGAGCTAAGAAAAAACATTTTTGACGCTTCCAATTGGTTTCTTTTTCAAACAAATCATTCGTATTCATATTTCATGCTTAACTCTTTTAGAGAGGGTCTAAATTTCTGGCAGGCATCCTCTCTCTTTGAAGCTCGGTAATGAAAGCACACCCTTAACTGCTAAGCCACATTGGGAGAGAGAAAGAGGTTTAAAAACCAAGACAAGACAATGGAATACTCTTAAATTTATATTGATTACCCTTAGCTGCTAAGCCACACTAGGATAGGGATAGGGAGAGAGATAAACCCAAGACACAAGCAATGGAATTGGGTTTAACTTTGTTTTTATTTCAGGAGAGGAACATTTACCAAATGGCAGGGCGGACTTTATTGGCAGACAAATTACTTTTATTTTATGCTGCCCCATCCCTATGGTTGCAGCATCTACCCAAGGCCCGTTCATGGGGATTCAAATATTCAATCGGGAGCCGTTTCTTTGGTCACACACATCTCTTGAACCACACCAAATTCAGCAAGTCCTGCAGTGCATTGCTTGCTTTTCCGGGTAATACTCCAGCGGGCGAATATCAATTCCCTAAGGTTTATTGTGGCCTAGGAAATGGATAGGATACCCCCTAAATGGTTTAGGGGGGGGCTGTAATACCTTAATATCTAATCCAGAGTGTATGGATAATACTTAATATTCGAGTTGTATGTATTTTCTGGTCAGAAAAAATTTTCATTTATTTTTGTCCGTCCATCGTCATAAACTTCATCTTAGAATTTCACTTAAGTTGACAATTTGCAATCGGAAAGTGTATCGGAATATCGCACATGTATATCGAACAATTATCGATCAACAGATCGCACTTAAAGGATTGTTTATCGCGAATTTTCCATTAACCTTAGTTCATTTCAAATAAATGAAAACTAAAGCCCATTAATGTGTCTGTGTTTAGTTTTGTTTAAGTTCTAAGAATAGTTTAAGAGTTTTGCGGGAAGAATGGTGGGACAGTGGGACAGGCTGGTCCAAGTCCCTCCCCATGCCCTTTTGAGTGTTGACTGTAGAGTGTAGTAGTTGTTGTTGTTGTAGTATTGGCATTTAGGAGCCGCCACACAGGATCTCATTAGTTCTCATCGTAGAGCGGCGTCGAATCGCCCAGATTCATGGAGTGCGGCGAGGTATTTGTGCGCGGCGTGCTACGCACCGATGCTGCTTTGGACGAGGATATGGCGGCACCGGCACCAACGTTCCTGGTGCCTGTCGAGTACTCATTGGTGGGCGTCGTGCCAGAGATGCTGTAACCGAGGTTTATTCCTAGACCCATACCCAAACCCATATTCATATTCATGCCCATTCCCATGGAGGATTGCTGTGGGTGCAGCTGCTGTGGTGGCGGCTGCTGCTGCTGCTGTGGGGGCCTTCGTCGCGCCCAGGAATCGTTGGCCAGCTGCCAGTCGAGGCTCTCTTTGGCACGTTGCTGCTGATGCTGATGCTGCGGCTGCGGCTGGCCACTGCTGTAGCCTCCTCCAGCAGCAGCACCCCCCATATCATAGTAGTTCCTTGGGGTGCCGCCACTCCCACTCCCATAGTGTCCATGATGATGCCGCATCTGCTGGCTGCTCGATGACTGCGAACTGGGGCTCGGTACATTGTGGCCATAGCGTGGCGTCTGTGAGGCATGCGGCGTGTACGGCGTCATGAAGGGCGTCTGGCTGCTGGGCGTATAGGGCGTGTTGACAGCGGCACCGCCAAACGATGGCGTCGATGAGCTGCCATAGTGTGCAGCGGCCGCTGCAGCGGAGGAGCCGTAGCCACCGCCGCCACCACCAATGGAATGCGAAATGGAGTAGGCACTGGAGCCGCCACCGCCACTGCCACGTATGTCCGAGCTGCTGATGCCGCTGCGCGGTGTACCCCCGGAAACGCTGCCCGCAATGCTGCCCGATATGCTGTAGGGTCCCGACGAGGATCCTCCTCCGCCGGAGTTGAGTGTGGACGCAGGCGGTCGCATGCCATGCATCGGAGTATTCATTGCCGGCGAGGCGGTGGGATCCAGCCAGTGCTCCTTGAACCAACGCAGCAGACTGTTGACGGAATCGAAGACCTGGCCGCGAAAGCGATAGCCCTCGGGCATCACCGTCACATACTCAGTGCGCGCTTTTGTCTTGGGCAGATACGAGAGCAGGAATTTCCCTGGTATGGTCTTCGAGGCGGTGAAAAAGTAATGAATCTTCTTCGGATCCTTGGCCTTCTCGTCGCGCAGCAGCTGCTCCATGAATTCCCGCTCATTGCCATTCGCTGGCGTTGCATTCTTCTTGTAGTACTTGTATTGGATGAGCTCACGGGCCGCGGCAGCCATGGGATTGATGTAGCGGGCAATGATCTCGTCGAGATCTTCAAACTCCTCGGTACCGATCCAGAGGCTGCGCCCCAGACTGTAGTCGTTCTCCTTGCCCTCCTCCCGCACATCGATGTGCTGGTAGATGTCATCGGCCACCTTCCATGTGGCCGTCAAATGGGCTGCCGATTTGCTGCTGGGTCGCATAGCCACCTCGCCCTGGTCGGCCTCCGCCAGCATTGCAATGACCTCCGCATACGACTTGTTGAAGAAGCAGGGATGGGCAATCACACGCCGTGCATACGTCTTCCGCTTGAGGGCCTTGGCCTTGGCGTCCGTCACCTTGCGGTTGTCCAGCTCCTCGGTCACGAAGTCGTAGAAGGCATCCCGTCGCGGCCGCCACTCGTTGTTCACGTCCTTGAGGTCCGCTGTCTTTGAGGAGCAGTCGACGGAGAAGCGATCAATGTCGATCTTGATTATCCGCACATGGATCATCTGGGCAACGCGGACGCGCTCCTCGGGATTGCGCACCTGCTTGTCGGACAGATTCTTGATGTGTATGAAGCCGGGCAGGCCATTGTCCAGCCGCACTCGCACACCCGACGCCTGGCCGGGACAGGAATTGGCATCGAAATGATTCCACACTTCCGAGAGCTCGGGAAAGTCATCCTTGTGGCAGAAGGGGCACTGCCAGCTGCCCGTCGTCTCATTGCGCACGGGATTGGCATTGTCCAGCTGCTCGCCCTGGGGCCGGCGATAGGTGAAGCCCGTGACCATGGCCGTCACGCATTTGCCCACGTAAAAGGAGTCGGGCGTCTCCTTGGTGAGGAGATCGAACAGCTCCTCGGCGCTGGGCTTCTGGAAGGGTGACCGGTAGTCCTTGTACAGGCAACTCAACTCGTTTCGGATGTCGTACAGCGTGATGCTCTTGCTGCCGAAACCCTGACGCTCCAGTTCGACGGCAAATGCATCCAGATCGAGATCCTTGAGACGTTCCGGCGACTCGAGTATCTCCTCGAGTGCACCCGCCGGATTGGTCTCCTCATCATCGTACTCCATCGCATCGATGGCCATCTTGCGGGCCCACTCGTACGTCTCCGGATGGACGCGCGAGCCATCCAACACCTCCACATACGCCTCGGTGCTGTCGCCCAGCGAACTGGTGTCGATCTTGATGAAACCGCTGCAATTGATGAACACCTTCGGGCCCAAATGACAAACGGTGACCAGCTGGGTGCGGTTCTCCAGTCGCTGGTTGCTCTGCTTCAGGAGTTTCAGCAGCGCCTGGCCCTTGCGTGGCCCCAGGCCGCAGGTGTATTGCAGCAGGTTGACGGTGCGCGAATTCTGGACCATCATATTTATGTCCAGGCCCACCTCGCTGGTCCGATTGATAAACTCCAGGCTGAGATACTCCAGCAGCATGTCACGGGGAACACGCTCCTGCAGCGGATGATAGCGCAGGCACAAGATCTCGTCATCGGCATCGCACAGCTGCGAGTATTCCACCAGTGGATCCTGCATTTTGCGGGCCAGCGAAACGGCCTGCTTCAGCTGTGGCGGATACTCCTTGAAGTCCGATTCGCCCTTCTTCGAGTTGGCGTAGATTTTGGCCAGTTCGTTGTCGATGATCTCCACCTCGATGGGCGGAAACTGTTCGGTGGTCTCGAGCTCTTTGAGTATCTCCTTGATGTCCGTCTGGATCATCTGGGCGTCCCGCGACTCCGCACCAATCACCACAATGTGGGGCTTCTTCATTTTAATGAATTCGGACAGCTTACGGAGATCCGTCAGCTTCTGGGCCTTCTCCTCGGCATTGTGGGAGCTCTTGCGCTTGAGGATGTTTGGTAGACGCAAATAATCGGAGACATCCCCCTCAACGGTGGTCACGGCACAGAAGGCGGCCACCGATTGGTCCGGATCGTAGGCCAATCCCAGCACTCGGATGCCCCTCAGTGTGCTCCAGTCATCGTATTTGTAGTCCTGCGGCAGCTCCGGCTTGTATGGGGCCACCTTTAGCCATTTGTACAGCTTGGCGGTGCAGGAGCGCAGCACAAACTGTTGCGCCTCCTCGTGCAGGGTGGCCCTCAGCTCTTTGATGAGGTCCGGTATCACCCACTTTTGTAGAGCCAACTGGACGCATTCCGCCCGCAGGGCATTCCACTCCAGGACATGCTTGGAGAACTGATCGAGGTTGTAGAGGGCCTTGGCCTCCTCCACGTAGTCACCGGGTGGGCCATTGGCATTGGCATTGCCCTCAAACTCCTCGAGGAAGGTGATCTCCAGCAGTTTCTCCTCCTCGGCCATCAGCAGCTTGATGAACTGATCGCCAAAGAGATCGCCCACCGGCTTCTTGGCCACATATTTCATCGAATAAACCGGCGAGTTCTCATCAATCAGCACCATTCCGTTCTTCGTGGGTCGTATGTTAAGACGCGCCCTATCAAAGTACACCTCACGCATGGTCTTGCGTAGCAGTGGCTCTTGGGCCAGCTGTCGGGCCACCACATACTTTGCCGCATGCATTACCTCTTCGGTGGTCATGAAACGCGGCGAGAGATATTGCTTGGCCATCTCCACGGGTCCCAGGCTCTCCTGAGTGACCTCGTTTCGCTGATAATTGTCGCGCAGATTCTCTGCGAACTGTTCGGGCGTGAGGCCGAAATGTTTGGCAAAGCCACAGATGCCTGCCTTGCGGAACACCGCATAGGGGCTGCTGTTGGGCGCCTGCTTCAGCTGTTCATCCTGCAGCAACAGTTCCGGATCATCGTCGTCGTCCACTTCGACGGGCACAGCGTCCACATCGTCGCCATTCTCGGCGGCGGCTGCCTTTCGCCTGGCGCGATCATCACGCCGCTCCTGCAGCAGTTTGCGCCGCTGTTCGGCCTGCATTTTGGGCAGCTCGTGTGAATAGTTGAGCAAAAAGTACATGTGCACATCCTTCAGCTCCTCCATAGACTGGACGTCGTTGAGGCGCTCAAAATCGCTGTCCAGCATGAGCCGTACATCGTCGGGTATGGGCTTGTCCGGATCCGCGCAGAGCGTGTCCAGCTGGAACTGCCGCATCTTCTCGAAGAGCGCCTTCAGCTTCCGCTTGCGCTCGTTCAGCTGGCACCAGCGCTCATCAAAGTAGTAGACCTTCCACAGATCATCGATATTCAGTTCCGGCTTGACATACTCCTTCCGATAGAAGGCAATGAATGGCACCTCCAGCTGCTGATTACGTATAAACTCCAGCGTCTGCTTGATCTTCTTCACGGCCGTGGGTGGTTTGCGCATCTTCTCCCGATTGTCGGCCTTCTCCTGCTCGGAGACTGTGTTCTTGCAGAACGCATACTGATAGATCCAATCGGCCTCGTCGTCCAGCTCCATCGAACCCTCGGGTACGGGCGTCACGGGCACCTGTCGCAGCTGCATACGCTCGGGGACGTCTGTTTTTCGTATCTCATTGTCCAGATCGGTAAAGTGGCCGCGTTTCAGTTCGCTCGGTTCGTAAATGTCGAAGATTGTCTTCTTGGCAACCTTCTTTTTGAGGGCCTTCTTCTTTTTTACACGCTGATCATCGCCGCCGGCCATATCCTCGTCGTACTCATCACCCTCGGAATCATCCTCGTACTCATCCTCCTCGTATTTGGAGAAATCATCATAATCAAAGTCCACACCAAATATATCCTGGCCCTCTTGCAGCGATCTGTTGTAGGACCAAAAATAAAATACAGAATTACAATCAGAATCTATTTGGGGGAGCGGAGCCCTCTCTTGGGCGGGGAATGCACCACTTACGCATCTGTAAATATGGGACGCCTTTTCTTCTTTTTGTCGGCAATGGGACGACCGTTGTCATCCACAATAAAATCATCGGCATCCGACTCGGAATCCTCCTCATCAAAGGCATCCACCTCGCCATGCCGAGGACTGCGCTCGCTGCGACGCTCAATGCTCTACAGAAACGGGGAAAGACACTTGCTTAAAAGAGCTCAATAAACGGATGGATGTGTGTATGCGTGTACCTCATCG
The DNA here is from genome assembly GCA_963969585.1 of Drosophila helvetica. NCBI lineage: Eukaryota > Metazoa > Arthropoda > Insecta > Diptera > Drosophilidae > Drosophila > Drosophila helvetica. The sequence goes on along the minus strand of OZ018401.1, from coordinate 14,148,258 downwards.
TTTTCATCAAACAACTGTTCGGCAATCTGTTCGCGGGCCAAACCCTCGTCCACATGCTGCTCCTCGCCATCGCTTTCATTGTCATGAATGCGTCTCAGACGCTTGAAGCGTTTCTATATATGGAATATATATAAATATTAAAATACACCATACAATTTTGGATGTAGAATATTGGCTACTTACACGTCTCTCAACCTTGACGCCTAGATTCTCCTCAATCAGATCATAATCGTCGTCTTCGAGTCGATCATCTAGATCATCATCCTGATGTTTCTTTCGCTTCTTGCCACTGCCGCCGCCTTCATCATCATCGCCACCGCTGGCCGTGTCCGAATCGCCGCTGCCATCCTCCTCCTCAATGGGTCTGTCGTCGATTAAATCTTTAAGCTCCTCACGCAAACGTTCTTCGTCATCTAATAAAAAAAAAAAAAATAGAGAATGATATTTGATTTTTGCGCAATTTAAAATTCGATTTTTCGATTCGATTATTAATCGATAATAGCTGATGTCAAACCATTCCATATTGGAAATCCACTGCGTGCGCCAAAAAGTATGGGGTATCTGTGGCATTGTATACATTCTAAAGTTACAGTCGTATATACCCCATCTGCGAAGGGTATTCAAGGGTACGGTTAAGGCATACCTAACCTAACCTCAATGTTGTAAAAAAATGCAAACAAACGAGAAGGAAAATAAAAAACAGAAAACTGTGCTTATTGTGGGGGTTCCATGGATTTTCATTGGATTTCCCATTGGAACGCTGCCTGCTGTCTCCTCCTGCAGATGCAACAATGCATGCAAGGGAGGGGGGAGGGGGTACTGGGTGCATTACATGCATCACAATTTGTTTTTGTTTTCATGGGGCCACCACTCGATAGATATGGCGGGTGGTTTGCGGCTGTGTGCGTGGTTTGTTGGGGATCTAGTGAGATAGAGAGGGATAGAGAGACGCACCTTCCTCCTCCTCACTGCTGTCAGATACAACGGCTTTCAGCTTTTTCAGCTTTTTCCTTTCGTTTAGATCCAATTCCTCCTCCTCCTGTAAAAATCATTGAAAATTCATTATATTAATATTAACACACTCGTATACACGAATTTATATAGTTCAGATGTATACATATAAGCATGCATATATGCATGGATATACATATACATATACGCGCGGCGGCTACAACAGAAAACGCAAAGCGTGCAAAACGCAAAAAAAAATTGTGCCGAAATAGCCGGAAAGCGATGCTTACCTCCGATTCCTCGGCCTCAGAGTCCAGAAATTCTGCCATTCCGAATAAATTAAATAACTAAACTAGTTATACAGTTGCTTAAAAACGAATATGACTAAATAATGCACAATTTTATTTCAGTGTCACAATAAAAAAAAAACTCAAAGATAAAGAAGCAGAAGTGTCAAAATTGTGTGGAAGCTAGTGTTGGCCAACGCAAACGGCGAGAACCGGAGCGGAGTGGAACCAGTACGGTACACATTCAGTGAACTGAATCTTTTTTTGCCTTATTACTCGAATATTGGAAAAATAATCCAATCCAACCAATCTATTTTAAAATTGATTAATTATCGTATAAAATTATTTTTCAGTGTCGATCATTAATTATCATGAATGTGAACTTATTCTTTTCGTTCGCTCAGGGATGTCTGAAAAACAATATACTTTTTGGTATATTATACCATCGAAATTGCTGCAAAGCGAACAGAATCAGGGTTGATACTCGTATGAAACCGATAAAAACATTTTTCTTGTATTTTTGGTGTATTTTTCCAGGCCTCTTGATTTTTATTCAAATTGCAATAAAACTGAGGTTGTAGGCGTGCATATGTGTGAGTATAAAAACAAAACAATGCTACATATGTAGTGCAAAAATGAAAAACCAAACAAGCGATTAGGAGAATTTTGCGACATAATGTAATTAATAAAGTCTGTCGAGAAGGCGAATTGTGATGAAATTTGAGGGATACAAAATATTTGATTGCATTTCTGTTCTGCAAAAAGGGATTTATCCAATATTAAGGTGCTTTATCCGTGAATTGACGTCCTCCAGCCACAGCGCCCAGAAATTTCTGCCTGCTTTTATTAAAAATTTGAATTTGTAACTGATTTTATGTGTAAACACTGTGTAATGACCATATGACATTAGACCTTGCTAAATTTGCCGCGAAGAGAGAGATAGCATGATAGAAAAAATCCAAAATTAATTTTCGTAGTAGTCTCTAAGCTGTCTCCAATTTTGCAAGCTAGTCCAGCTTCAAAGTCTAATGTCATAAATAGTTGGATCATTGTTATAGCCTATTTACACTACAGTGAGTTACCTATCGATAACCGAGGAAACTCAATAACTCAGAACTGGTGTCTACACTACACAAAAGTTGAGTTATTGAGTTATTGAGTTTTGGCTTGCTGGCAAACACGAGCGTGCGTTGTTTTGTTTAAATTATTAAATTACGCAAATATGAACTTCGAGGAAACATTTATGTTGTATTCGGCGCAGCTAGAAGCAGCGATGGTGTGATGTATTGATTTGGCGACAATGTGTGCACAAACTGTGGAGTATTTGGATAACATTTGAAATACACGCATTTGGACCCTGGTAAGAAATTGGCATTTCATTTTCAAGTGCTTCTATTTTATAATAATATTGAATTATAATAGCCGCGATATGGATCATTTTGGGAGGAGGACGTTGCGAAGAACTCTGATGCCTTTTTTAAGGAAAATTTCCGCCTGGAAAGGCATGCGTTCAACATACTTGATGGACTGTTGCCCAAACTCCAAAAGAAAAACACTCCTTTTCGACTGACAATCCCTCTGTAGAAGAGAATAGCCATTGCCTAGGATCCTCTGCGGAATATCATACTGTAGTGTGTCTATTTGCTGTGTCAAACGCCATTTCATGAACATATATATAAATAAAAATTGAAAAAAGTACAATTTTGTTTCATTTATTTGCTTATTTATTTTAAAAAATGTGCCAAAAGTCCAGGAATGCCTGTAAGGCCTTAAGTGACCAAACAAATCTCGTATCTAGGGATAAAATTGTATTAAAAGTATTGTTTTTAGGAAATATTTGTTTGTTTACCTTTTTTCTCCATAATCACATTTGTTTTTTGTTGTTTTTTTAGTGGTGATATTTCCACGATAGGCAGATCAGGGTTGAAATATTCGGAAAATCGGAAAACTCGATTGAAACTCAACCTAAACTCAACTTTTTTGCCACCTCTAGGGCCCCTATGCTGCCCCATGTAAATGAAACTCGAGTTTTGCCCGAAACTCAATAACTCAATAACTCAACTGTAGTGTAAACAGGCTATTAGTATCACCGCGAGATCTAATTAAATAAAACAAATTTTATAATGGATGTTGCAATAAAAAAAAGTTCAGCACTTTCGCTCCAAACATTTTGAGCCAAGGAAAGTATAGAGTTGATAGTTAATATCATACCCTTTATGCAATAGACTTCCTGTCGATATTTGAATTCTTCAAAATATTTGCGCATATCCAACAGGGTCGTATTAACAACATTTTCCTTCTGCAATGCACTCCTAAATGGGTTTTTATCAAAAAGAACATGACTGTTGAGGCAGTCAAATAATCTGTTAATTTTTTCAATAAATTTGACTGTTGCTCTGCACTTTCTTTGCACTCTTTGAAGCCTTCAGTACTTATCATTGTTCGAATAGCAGCGGCCACACTATGGCTAAACACTTGAGTGGCATATTTGACCTTAATTTTTTCAAAACTGTTTGGATATACATATATGCTTTGCTGTTAATTTAGGGCAGAGTCGCGTTGAATTTCTGGAATCCACTTCAAATAACTGGACTTAACAGTATAGCTTAAAGCATATTTACAGTTTTAAAATAGGCCGCCTCTAATCATGAAAACACAGACCAAACAAAGTACCAACTTTTTGTCGTTATCGATGCTGTCACTCTGCACAGAGTAGACGTTCTTTGTTTTAGAACGATCTTGGGGAAAAACAGAAATTGACGTGACTAAATCAAATTATTAATTTTGCGGTAAGATTCTGAGTACAGAAACAATTAAAAAACAAAAAGGTAACTGATCTAAATATTGAACAGCCAGAACGCACATTTTTGTCCACATTATACAATATATAAATTCCAATACAACATTCGAGCGTTGAGAAAAATCATGAAAAATGTTTTCAGCTCCTGGAAGACCACAATTTTTTTTATAAGTTCGGTAGCGACTCCGGCTCCGGAGGAAAAGGTAGCATGAAAGGTATTACAAAGGACTGCACGCTCCCGCAGAGACCGTGGGACGTAAGCCTGGGCGTAAGCCACAGGGTAGCTGAATCACAAAAGCGGCTGGGGAAGAAAAACATTGAAGATTTTTAACAACGAATAAATACCAAAATCGGCTATACATAAAGCCTCATAATGAAGTTTATATTGTGTTATTATTCTCAATGTAATCGAAATAAAAAGAACACAAGCATGAATGTAAACTATTCTAAATCTTTCATTAAAGCAATCTACTATTTTTCATAAAATATGTTCAATTATGCGATGATCCATTCGAAACAATTAAAGGATCACAAAGGCTGATCCAATTGATACATATGAATAAATAGGTAGGAATCCAGTTGATTAACCTGATAGGACGCACGAAATCCTTAGAGAAAGAAGTGGACGATCATGTGGACATGGGATTCGAATATGCTCGCTCTGTTGCAGAAGAGAAAGTGATAGGGAAGAGCTAGGACTATCTGCTCAAAAAGTTCCGACCTTAAAACACTGCCAAAATATTAGATATAGAGAGAAAACGCACTGATTCACAGACCTTAAAAGTGCCTAGCCTACCATCACACAAGTGTAGAAGAGAAATCAATTGCTTAGACGGTTTGCTTTATTCCCGAGAAGTATTTCGGGATTTACTTGCGCGAAATTATTATGAAAAATAAGTATTAGGGACGAAACCATTAGATAAACCAGTAGCAGTGACTCGCAGTCCTTTCAGTAGTATCTTGGAGTTTGGCCAGTTTTCTAATTTAATCCAGTGGTTCATAATGTAATAAAATACCCTTGAGAAAGGCCATCTTTCCAGCTCCAATTAGACGATTCCAATGCTAGCCTGCCTGATCCCAAGGACGAAGAAAATAAAATTTCTTATAGACTGCTGCTACTGCTACTTTGTGTCGTGTAATTAACTGCACTAACTAGAGGCCAAAATAGAAGCTAAGCTTGGGCATTCAGCGTGCGGCTTGAACTGCGGATTGTAGGAGCAGGCCAACTTGGCGAATGCCGCTGCTTGGTGTGCAAATTAAATATTATTTATTCCCGGCAAGGAAAGACGAGATTTAAGTTTTAATGTTTATTTGCCAGCATAACTGGCTCGGTTGAGAATGAGATTAATTCCAAAAATACAAGAATGAAGTATAAAATGATATTCTTAGATCTGCCCCCCAGAAGGCAGCACTGCCCATGCAGCGGACCGACGTTCTGCAACGTCAGCGCCTCATGTCGACGGTCAGCCAGCTCCCAAGCGGATTTTTACGCAAAAATGTAATTTGATGATCCCATCCACTTGAGTGCGGGAGTGTTAACTTGTACATACATGTTGGACCGGGAGCGACACTCCTTGGGGGCAGTGCGGACAGTTGTACAGCTGGAGGCCAGTGTGGATGGCCAGATGCTCGTCCAGGTTGCGCTGCTGCTTGAAGGTCTTCTCGCAGTACGTGCACCGGAAGCTGGTCGTCAGCTTGTGGGCGCGCAGCGCTGTTCTCGATTTGCACGTCTTCGAGCAGTGGGGACAAGCCGTGTTGGTGCTGTCGTGGGTGAAGCGGTGCAGCTGCACACTCCCTAACTCACTCTCAGTCTCACTCACGAAAGTGAGTTCCTCTGTGTGGAGCATACTTTTGATGGCATATGTGGCAGATGTTCTCCATTAATATTAATCAGCCAGATACTGTAGATCAATTTTTGGTGTTGGTGCGAACAAAATTCAGAGAGTTAGTTAAATAATTCAAAAGCTCACTTATATATTAACTGACTGAGTACCGGGTAGAAAAGTAGAGCCGTGCCCCCTGCCGCGGCTCACAACCTTCCCGACCGTTTTCTTTTTTTAAACTGCGATATTGTGTCTGCTATTTTGGTGTAAAAATTACAGTCCGACAAAATGTATAACTTTCTGGTTTCTTCAGGAGTACTAACTTTTGCACCTCAATATCAGACGCCAGAAAGATGTAGTTTATGTAAAAGAATAGACTATATTATGGATGACTGAAAAAATGGTGAACTTTCAATGCTCACGTCTCCTAACGTCTTCGGAGAAGTCGACAGTGCTAAAAACATCAAAACCATATTTGTTCAGTTCTCTTACATTTTCGGCAGAGTGAGGAGTGTTTTGTTTTTCCAGTGCTTTAATTTTATATTTTCCAAAAAGCAGAACGAATAAGTGTTCTTTAAATTTTACTTTCAAACAAGTCAACAGTGTAAAAATCATCAGAAAAATATTGATTTTGTCAGTTCTCTAGAATTCTTGGTGGAAGAAGCATTGATTTGTTTTTAAAGTTTTTCAATTTTAATTTTCTAAAAAGCAGAACGAAAAAATGGAAGCAAGATTAGCTGGAGTCATGGCCGGTGCTCGTATTCTGTGCAATGATGCCAAGCTTATAGCCGAGTGCCCAGACCCAGAGGAGCCCCAGACCCTACCAGTGCTCTGCCAGATGCTGGTGTCGCCTCAAGACACACAGGTCCGCCAGTTGGAAGGTCTCGACATGAATAAGCGAATCCTGAAGCTGCGCCACTGGAAGATGGAGCTGCCCGAACAACAGGAAGGGTAAGTCGATAGATGGTCTGTATTCTACGAGATCTGTGACATTCTGTTTGTTCCCCGCGCAGCCTTAAGGCTTGCATGCTCCAGGCGTTGACAGGTGCAAAGCAAAAGCCCGTGAGGAATGCCATTCCTCAGCTTATTGGTACTATGGAGCCCTGTGAGGCGGACATAGAGGACTCGTGGTTCCAACACTGCAGCATGGCCGTTCCGAAAGAGTGCTAGCTTTCGTTGATTTCTGCCCGGATACGCTGGCCAACAAGCAGACAGATCATTCCATCCGTCTTGGGGTGGTGGACTTTGATGGGCTCGTCGTCTGCGTAAAGGAGTGGTTAATCGTCAAGCAGGACCTGCTGGTGGACCCATTCTCTTCGTTGCTTGGCGGACTATCGATCGTGAGTGAGGATATTGTCAGATTATCCAACACTTTTTCAGACGCTCGAATCCACAGGGGAAGATAATTACACAGATGATGACCAGTGGAAGTTCCGATGAGGACACAGAGGAAAGCCAGTTTCTCCGGATCTCTAGCTCGCGATCCGGATATGGTATGCATTATATTAAAAGGCGGTCATTTAAAGATGTACGGGTGAATAACCTTCGATTTCTCTATCCAAAGGCTAAGCAGAACGATGATCCAGTTCAGCTTCCAGCCGTTTGACATCCGTGTGGCATTCCAACTCCCCATGATGATAATGCTCAGCAATATGTCCCGATATTTCCGTTTGATGGTCCTCGAGCCACCTTCAGGGAGTACGGCCATGCACATGAAAGCGCCGAGACGGAGTTGTGGTTCTGGATTCTGAAGAGCTGGCTCGAAAATTTCCATCAGTGGGGGAAGCAGCTTCGCCAGCGACATGCGGAGACTCGTGAGATCAGGGGCTTGGGCGGCCGAGAGCACAAGAGCGCCATCTTCCTCATCGCTGTCGGACTCGGTGCATATCATCTCCAAGGCACTGACCAGAAGCTCCATCAGTAGGTTCTGCTTGGCGATAGGTCGCTTCTCTACGTTGTCATGGAGGTGCTATGCACTGAACTCGACAGCGCTGAGAAAGTTTTCGCTCTTGTTCTCTCGGCCGTCTACAGTTTGCTTGGCGGACTGTCGATCGTGAGTGAGGATATTGTCAGATTAGCCAACGCTTTTTCAGACGCTCGAATCCACAGGGGAAGAGAATTACAAAGATGACGACGAGCTGGAAAAGTTGCAGGCGGAGAGTGCTTCTCAATAATTCTGCATGTCAGTCCAGTGGAAGTTCCGGGGAAGTAGCTTCTCCAGCGACATGCGGGGACTCGTGAGATCAGGGGCTTGGGCGGCCGAGAGCACAAGAGCGCCATCTTCCTCATCGCTGTCGGATTCGCTGCAAATCATCTCCAAGGCACTGACCAGAAGCTCCATCAGTAGGTTCTGCTTGGCGATAAGTCGCTTCTCTACGCGGACGAAGCGTCCATCAAAGTGGACCACCTCAATGCGGATGGAATCTGCCATCTGCTTGTTGGATAGTTCCGATCCATACGCATAATCATCTGCTTGGAAGAAAAAACAAATGCAAAATAAATAGTGTTCTCCAAATGTACATCAATCAGCTGAAGTTGATTTGACTAGTTTATAATTTGATTAGATTAGTTTAGAATTGGTCTTAATCTTAAAACGGTTAACGATCCACTAACATAAGACGAGTTGTCTGTCCTTATTACTTCGCACATGCTTACCATAATATAACGGGACACTTCTCATTTTATTCCAGTAGAGAAATACAAGTGATTTATTTTGTCTCATGACTGTAACTGTCCGTCTTGGTACTACCCTACACTTAAAATTTTTTTAAAGTACGACACTTGGCCCCGATAGCAAAAAAATTTACTATATATTCTTTATATTAGAATTTTTTTATAATGGAATATACGAATTTAATGTACATATAATAAATTATTAAATGTTATTTATACAATCTTTATCTTTTCAATTCAAAGGTAACAACAGTTGGAACTCATGTACTTGATCGAGAGGAATGGAGATAAAGTCTTTTTAATTGCAGTGGTTGCTGATGGGTGCCCTGCAAATGAGCATGCCCTCATGCAACAATTTGGGGCTGAGCGCGGAAACCATGAAAGTGGTTGTCAGGAAATTAGTCGAAGCACTGAACCAAACGCCTCCCAAAGTGTTGCTAAAACACCTTCAGCCTGGCCTCTTTGTGAGCGGGCCCCGGAAAATACAGTGTATTGGGCCTATTGGGACACCACGTAAAAAGAAACGCATCTACATCTTCAAAAAAATCGATTTTGACAAAAATATCGCACAATACTATCGTATCGAAAATAAAAATATCGCCTATATCGATATATCGATTTAATAATTTATCCGACCTGGCACATTTGTCAAAAAATAAAAAACGCTTTTAGTTCGGCGCCTGATTCCTCTTTTTTTTTGTGTTTAGCGGCACATCGATAGCGAAAAAAAAGAGAAAAAATAACTGACTCCGGCGGCCTGTTTTTTTGGCCAAAGTGTTTGAGGGAGAGTGAATGTGTGTGTGTATCTCGCTCTCGGGTTCGTTTCCGCGGCGTGCTGTTTGTTGTTGCACATAATAATAATTCCCTGCTCTGCTCCAAATGCCCATCCAATCCAGAGAATAGCGTATATATACGTATATATATATATATGTATATGACAACGTTCATGTCGACAAACAACAGATTCATCAAACGCAGAGCGAACAACAACAGTAGCAGTAGTCGAGTGCAAACGGAGAAAAGAATTTCCCATTGAAGCCGCAAAAAAAGAAAAGAAGTGAGAAGCTACCGGGAGCATGGATATAATCAATAAGCTTAGCAATACATTCTGGAGTACGGACATTTGGTTGCCGCCAAATGTAACATGGGCCGATATAGCGCCCGGCTCGCGGCCCGATGTGGTGCACGCCAATTACAAGGATCTTATCTGGCCCATTCCATTGGCGGCTGTTGTCATGCTGGTGCGCTATACACTGGAACGGTAAGTGTACAAATATACCCTCCATTCCCATTCATTTCCCTTTTCGCTTATTGCCCACTGTACTGTGCCTGGTGCGTTTCAGATTTCAGATTACTGTAAATTCCCATTGAGGGCCACTTTGTGGTCACCGAGAGACACACCCACATATGTATGCTCTAGTGTTTGTTTCCTGCTGCTGCACAATGTACAGTAAGCAAACGTCATTTTTACTCAAATTCTCTCTCCTCTCTCTTACTCTCTCTCTCTCTCTCTCGTTTGTTCGCATTTTGTGTCCTCTCTCCCGCTTTTTGGGCCAAACATAACCTCACGTGGAAACGCCCAACATTTTATGTGGATATGTATGTGTATGCATGCGTTCTTGTACCATGTCTGTGTTAGTAAGGCATGCCGCACACGCGTATTGCTCTTGTTGTTGTTGTTGTTGCCACCTTTGCAACTCCTATGTTTTCCTCTGCAAACGCAATCGCAGCTGCCGACCCCGGCTCCAATTGCAATGGCATCTCTGGCTTGCGGCACCGTTGGAAATATAGAATTTCCCACAACATTGTGGGCTGCAACTCTCCGCTGCCGCCTACCTTTTTCGATTCCCACAGATTTTTTAGTTGGACACAACAATAAAATGTATTTGTTTATAAAATAACACTAGCATAGCTGTGTGTGTGTGCACACTGGGATGGACACATATGGAAGATCAGTCTCGTGTCTATGATATGTCTATGTCTATATGATAAAGTAAAAAAAAAAAAAGTGATATGACAAAAAAATGAATATACAAGAAACCCAATCCAATTATATTTCACGATACCTCGTCTAATAAAAATTCAAGCATGAAATTTATTAGCCTTGCCTCCTCGGATTGAGGCCAACAGTGTTCAGGCCGATAAGCTTAGTGGCCTTTAGATGTATTAGCCATGTAAATCGGCAGATTCATAATCGTTCCTAGTGTGTGGAAATCTCTCTAGAGAAGCTAGAATAGAGAAATAACGTTGGCAATTTTACACCTCTATCTCTGGTCACTGATTGTCAGACCTCGTTGAAAAAAATAATCGGATGAAAAAAAATCTATAATAAATTGCAAAAATCTCAGTCTGTTCTGAATTAAAAAAAAAAAATAAATAAATTTGACGCTGTACATTCTGAATTGGTTCCACGGTTCGGGGGCCAAAAGACCGACTGCTTTTCCGGCCAATTAACCCGTGTGCCTGGCTCTGACTCTGACTTTTTTGGATGGTACGACGGATAAGCGCGGCAACAATTAGTGTACGAGTGTATGTTTATGTGTGTTGTTATGTATGTGTGTGTGTTGCAGTGCAGGTAGCGTTCATTTGTATGTAAAATGGTTGTAATATTCAAGCATTTTGTTTTTGTTTTAAACCAGCACGGGCGCGCGTGCTGCCAATGGAGCAGTGTTACCAAGTGGCCCTAAGAAAGTGCTGCCCAGTGGACAACAGTTTTCCTCTCCATCATTCCATTCCGCAGATGCCCTGCCCTGCATATGCCTTTTGCATGTGTGTTTGCCGAAACATAAACGTAACGAGACGAACAAAAAATCTGTTTCATGGCAGTCCACTTCTTGTCGTTGCTTTTTCGTCTCTTTTTTCGTTTCGTCTCGTTTCGCTTCTTCTCTGCTGTTCGAGATCTCTTCTCAAAAAACTAGAATTGGAGAATATTGGCCTTCAAGGTCGTATCGGATTTGGAATTTTATTTTAGTGGTTTTATTTTTTTGGCATTTTTGTTATTGAATGGCAAATGTCGAGCGTCGATACGGGGGATTCGATACGGCTGCAGTCGGTCCGACCTTATAATCAACGAAACGGAACGGAACGGACAACCACCTTGAGGCATAGGGCGCACCGGCTCCGGCACCGGCACCAGCACCAGCACCAGGAAAGTCGCACCACACCACCGCAGCACTCGCGCACTCGCCACCTGATAAGATTTGCGGACAAAGATTTACGTATGAAAACAAAAACAAAAAGGTTGATAATGCCCCGGCTCTTGATTGCTTTACGACGAACTAGCGAATGACTATGCCCGGGCCGCCTCCCCCATGGATGTGGGTGTGTGTGTGTGTGGTGTTTCATCATCGTTTCATTATTTATTTATTTTTTTTTTGTATTTTCAAATCACTTGAAAGCGTGAGTCATGTCATAGTCGCGGAACTCAGAAGTTTTTCCCAAATATGTAATTTCAGGGTGCCAGGCCCTCCCTTAATGGAGCCCACACAGTGGAATGTGTGTTTAAACATTATTTTATGTTGGAAATGCATGCAGTAGAAGGAGAGAATCCCAGAGAACACATTTTCTTGTGTGCACAGATACACAGTCATAAGAAAAGTACTTCTACTCTTGGGGTGAAAGCCGACTCTCCCTTGAATGTCCACTCCCAAATCAGTACAGTGTATATATAGTAGAGGGTTACACTCCCATATTCTTCATTACTTGAAACATAATATCATTTTTCACACTGAAAATCTACACCAAATTTTTGTAGTTCATTTTCTGTTTATATCGATTGAGTTTTGTATATTTTTCTATTCACGAAATAAGTTATTAAAACAACAATAATATATGTAATGCTAATAATAATAATAATATCAACATTAAAAGTCTTCGCAAACTTTGGCAGCGTATTCTTCTAGGCTTTCCAGAGATAGGACTTGAGAAATAACTTCTCAAATAACTAACAAAAAAAGATACGAATTTTATATACAAAAATATATTTACTCTAATTTCTCAATAAATTCTCCAAGAAGAAATGGGATTGGTTTTCTGCTGGAAATTCAATCAATTGCTGACCTGTTCGAGCTGTGAGCTGCCAACGTATTTCATTCTGTAAATCTCAACAGCTGTGCATAAAATCAGCACCTTTTCATGTTTGTTTAGAAATGTGATAAACTGGCCGTGGTATTTTATTACCATTGTTCCAGTTCGTCCAGTCGCACTTATGGAAGACTATTCAGAGGGCAATGGCCCCTGGCTCAATTTTCTTGGTTTTAAATACAAAGTGTATGCAGCATTTTGGAAAGAAAAGCCACGGAAATGATACCTACATTTACCAAAAAGGCATAACCCGGGTATCCAAAACGATTTATCGAATAGGACCCTAGAAATTATGCAATTAATTCTATTCAATTATTTTCTTATACCAGAGTTCTTCCATACAGCGGGGGACATTTACATTCGTAATGGCGGTAATGGCGGATGATCCATTGTAATCCGCCGTACAATATTGCTCTCAATCAAATCGTATTCGTTTTTTTTTTTCATGAATATTTGATTATTTACCGACTTATTTTTAATTTAAAATCGAAGTATTTTAGTAATTTCCAACAAATTAGAGACATTTTTTGGCCGTTTGCTTAAGGAGAATTTTTAACAGCGAATCAATGGAATTTAGCCCCTGTTTTAACCCTACCCGCTGTACTCGTTAGAGACAGGGAGGAGGAGGGTGGTAGGTGTTTGTGTGGTTACATATGTTTAAGCTTTTTTTCTTCTTTTTTTTTATACGTAATCACTCGAGAGTCGACCCTCGGAGCTATGTGCTATGTGCTCTGTGCTCTTATAGTGCGATAAAATTTCAGGTTAATTATTTTAATGGCTCACATGCACACACAACGAATCGCACACGTCAGACCCCCGATCCCACTCCTCTCCTCTCCCTCTCTGACACACACACGCACACAATAATAACAACAACAACAACAACAAATAAACACTAATCTCTGGCAAAATGTGAGAAATAGTACCAAAACCATTTGCACATGTGTGTGTGTGGCAGTGGCAGGTTCTTTTTAACTGATTTTTCTGCTGGCATAATGATTTCTCTTTATCATTTGAAAACTTTAGATTATGGCTTTCCAAAAAAAAGAAATAAAAAACAAAGAAGCAAGCCCAGGTGTTAAGCAGCCTAATCTTAAACCCCCATAACCCATAACCCGTTTCCATGAGGTTTTTCCCAACCCTACCCTCTTCAAAGCCATGGATGGGACGGGGCACACAAAAGTCGGTCAGTTTTTTATGGCCTTATCGCCGATTGCCCAACGGAATACTCTAAACGTCGTATGCGAGTGCGAACTGAAACTCAAAAGAACGAAAAGCGAAAAATGAAAAGAAGGAAAAGCACGTGCTTGACGCATAAAGAGACCTGGCAACTGGCCGCAGTCGGAGAGAAAACAGAAAACCATTAGGAAAACAGAAAGAGTTTGTAGGGGGTGGAGAATACGGGGAGGGGGAGGCGCCCCCATTCCAAGTGCAATTTGTTAAAGGCCCCCAATTATCACCTCTATGTTGCTGTTGCTGCTGCTGCTGTTGCTGTTGTGGTCGGTGCGCGTTTATCGAAAGCGCAGAAGCACCCAGAATCGATAACGATGAAACGTGGAACAAAGCGTTTCCACTGCTCCAAACCACATGGAAACTGAAGGAAGCAGAACCATAAGCGAGCATCAGAATAGAATATGTATTTCTGAGCATACCAGACTGCGTGATACGTAATTTCCTAAACAAAATGTAAACAAACGAAAGCGGGGAAAGGCATCGAAGTCTCTAACCATGAAAATGAGCGCGTAATTTAACGAAGGCAATGAGAGCGTAAGCTGTTTTTCGTTACCTTCTGCTGTAACAAGGAAAATGAGCGACAGCGGCTTCTAAGGCTGGAAGAAAAGATAAACAAAGTTATTTGCGTATGCAATTGGAATTTAAAAGAAGAAAAGAACCACAGTGCTCCAAAAGAAGTATCCCAAAAATACCTAAAAGCTTAAGGTATAAATAGATTATATATTTGGTAAATCACTCTAACAAAATATGAGAACCATATCTTTGCAGCTAGTTCCTCTATTGAAAAATTACCTTTGAAGCTGTTATGTTTTATTAGCATGCCCAAAGATTGTGGCATAAATCCGCTTTGACAAAAAGTATTCTTAAAGGAAAGGCCAAAGAACTAGTAATAAAGACTATATTAAGTCGAAAATTGCACTCTTTGTCGGTGACTCACGGAAACTTATGCTAAATTCCAACCGTGCGGAATACATACGGGGATATGTGACTCATTCCAAAGCAAACGCTCAACATCCAACATGCCATTCCCTGGTCTACCGATTTGCCAATCTGCCAAGATATCTATATAAATGTATATGTGTGTATTGTACATATAGTATATGGATCCCACTAATCGGGGATTGCGTGTTGTTAGTATTATCGGTTGACAAGCGAGTAAATAATTCCCGAAAAAAACACAACATACGACACAAAATGCGATATGTGCATACCACACACGAGTCTGTAATTCCACAGACATTCATTATAAATATAAAGTATATATAAACTTAGTTGTTGCTCCACTGATAACAAAATACAAAAATATAACCGTCGACAAGCGCATTGTTTTTTCCATTGTATTAATGCAAATACAACCATCTCTGCCACTTTAGACCTAGGATGGAGAGAGAGAGAGGGGAGTACAAATGAAATTACAATCGAAAATTGTCAAATAATTCTATTTAACGCAAAGTAGTGCCAATCGAACGACCGAACCGCCGATCATTATTTTCGGAAAGCACTTTTGCTGCACACAGAAACCGAAAACAATCATTAACCGCACGCCAGAGATTACTTACTTATACTTAATGCCAGCAGCCGTCTAAAAGGAGGTGGTTGGTCTAATGGGACTTTAATAGTTCTACAATTTGAATAATTTATAACTAAATGGATAGAGATTTATTCAAATTCAATGTTTTTTGTCTTCCAAAAGTGTGGGATACCTTGGATTGTGCATAGAAAGACTCTCTTGTGCTGGCTCTGCCTATAATGATATATCTTTATAAAAATAAGTATCTCAAAACGTGCTTCAGATCAGCCAGAATACTAATTGCTGCATGTAATGAGGTGTGTGGGGTGTACGAAATAAGCTGTGTCTGTATGTGTACGAAATAGAGTCTTTAGCTGTACGAAATAAGCTGCAAGTGTACGAAGTAAGTAAGTAGGTGCATGGCTGCCTAGTTTTGACTACTTCGTAGACTCCTTTATCACAGATGCGTATCGATAAGCAAACTGTGCAATTATTATGGATGAGGACAACATTTCTCCCTGCTCCTTAATCAATATTCCCACCCCCCACGAAAGTACCACCAAAATAAAATAGTTAAATCCAAAGTCAAGGGGTAAAAAGTATTAACTTGTAAATTTTATTTCATTTTGCATTCCGGAATTGTGGCTTTAGCCAGCGCTGGGCAATGTTCTCCCGATTGGACCTCGTGTGATCCGAATCTGAGCTGGTGACGGCATCATCTCCCTCAGCGCTCTTCGCCTGATCGTTGGCCAAGACAATGAACAGCTCTTGATCGGTTTGCGGGCTTAGCTGTTCGCGTAGAAAGTCCACAAACTCTGCCTCAGTTCCGAGGCACATGGGCTGCCGGAGCTTCGAGTCCAGATTGTAGTAGTTGCCATTGATGCAGCGCAGGGCCAGCCAGTGGCGCATTCTAAAGGGCGGTGGCAAGAGTTGGGACAGCGGCAGACGCAGGGGCACGTTCAAAATGAAGCCCAGAATCTGGCCAAGATCGAGGCATTTGGGATCGCGACGCCTGTCGAACCATACAGTTTCGCAGTCGTGCTGCTGTAAGGCATACATGAGGACGTTCACATCGTAGTTGCCCCAGCCGAACCACGATCGATGCGGATTCAGCCAGGAGCGGGGCGTCAGAATATAACAGTATTCGTCCAGTTCCGTTTTGGTGTAGGGATCCCTGCCCTGAAACAGATTGTTTAGGGCATGCAAAGCGCACAATTGACGGATTTGACGCTCATGATAAATTCCACACGAAACAGACATTTTCTATTTATACAAATTTACTTGAATTTTGATTTTGAACGTGTGGCAAGTGTCAGCAGAGCGCATGTGACATTTGACTCACATCCGATTGAGAGTGTGTTTTCTATTGCTGCCTTCTGTGAGGGAGCCTCTCCATTGCCCCTTTTCCATCGTCTGTCTGTCCGTTGGTTAAACTTTAATAATTCAATTGATTTTCCATCGAGTAACACGCACAAAGCTGGCACAAGGCTGGCAGCCACCCAGATTGGGAGACAGACGGACATACCCCCAGATTCTAACCAATTACAAAGTTATTTCCTATAACTAGGGGGACATTAACAATTCATGGCTGGTCACCGAATTAGGAGGGAAGGAGGAAAGGAGGGAGGGAGGCGCTTAACAATGGAAGAGAATTAATCAATATTGTGAGTGACGCCATATGCGGGGTTCCACACAGAAGTTTCCGACACACTCCACCCAGAAATCCTTGTGTTTGAATTAATTGTAACGAACTCTCGCATAACAGAGGTCATAGGATGACCCACGCTTATTTAAAGGTCTACTTGAGTGACATTTTGTGGGACACACATTTTATTTATTAATCAAAGTACTGGCCTAACATCTAAAATTGATTTTATTGAGGGAGTTTATTTGGATTCCGTTCCCATAAATCTTTCCAAAAAGATTCCAAAGATGATGCAATTATGTTGTGATTTTTCGCAGGATTCTTTTGGTTTTTCCGAATCATTTAAATCGCTCGGGCCCTTTTCCAGACTTAAGATATTTCTTAAATTCTAAGTATTTTTAACAACATATTTGAGCTTGGCTATTATTGGCTTTTATTATAGTTTCTGCTTATTATTATTATTATTATGCACTGGTTTCCATAGCACCACTGCCACTGATCCCTCTTGCAGAATTAATTATTCCCTTTCCTCGGACTCGAGGAACTACTTGAAGAATAAGTTCATTTTCTAGTGAAAGGGAAGGAGCTGTTCCATGTTCCACTGCCATGTTGCAGTACAAATTTCCCATAAACAAACTGGTACGAATATTTGTTTTGAATGTGGTATGAGAATTCGAAAGTATTTCTTGGTCGAGATGGTCTTTGAAGAACATGTTTCTCCTATGTTCTGTGGCATAATTTGGACTCCACTTGAAGAGGTTTATACTCAAGAATTTGTTTCCATAGATGTGCACATGAGAGAGCATTTGAGAGTCGACTATTGAATGAATAAAGAGTGACGACTCTTTCAGTGTGGACGGAGTGGACTGGACTGGACTCTCGTGTGCCTTTTAGCATCGCATAAATTCAAATTAATTGTTATAATTTATATGTGGCTCTGGCCCTAGTGACTGTCTGGAATACTCGTAAAAACAAAGACAATGAACAGAGGAGCGAAAGAATGAGAATAGCAATTGCGAAAATGAAACGTAACTTTGGTTTACTTCTCCTTCTCATCCTCTGCCGCCTGCTGCCAGTTGCCTGCTGCTGCTCTTTTCGGCTATGGCTTGTGCTTTGCATACCAATTAAAATCAAGTCGAAAAAAACTACTGTTTAAAATGCCAATCGCAATCGGCTAGAGAGGGGCGGTTCGGGACCTAGAGATGAGCCAAAAGTGTCGGAGTCGTAGCCGGTACGTTTCGTTTTCATCAGCAAATTAACTTCCGAAAGAAACAGAAATAAGTATTTCTAGTACTGGGGATGGAGTGTTGGGTGCCTCTGGGGTGGGGTGCACTGATGTCTAATTATTTATGCATGTCGTACATCCCCATCCACATCCCCATCCCCATCCCACTCCACTGTTGCGATCTTTTCCAATGCTTTGCACGTGCCAGACGACAGGTGGAGACGACGGACCGACCGACCGGCCATACTGATTTTTATTCTTTCCAGAATTCCAATGAATCGCAAAACAACAGCAACAATATCAAAAATATTTCCGCATTGGGTGGGAGGGGGTGCAACTCTCAAAAACATTGAACACTGGATGAGTCTGCCCAAAGAATACTTCTGGAAGCTAAGCTTCATGGATCTTTCAGAGGAATTCAAGGATTCCTAAGACACTTTTTAGTGCTGCCAATTTTCAATCTGCAACAGAATGTGAAAAAACGCTTAAACGATTTAAATGATTAGCTATGTACATGGAGGATGCTTCACATTCAGTTTCTTTCAAGAAGATATCTTCAGAAGAAGATCGGTATAGAATACTGAAGAAAGGTAAAACCTTCTCAATGAAACTCCAGTAAAAAACTGTTGCTTTTTCTCCTAAATATGATCTATGATATATTCCTCTCATTGGTACTCGACGCAAAAGGGACTGCTCGAAGTTCCTTTGTCCATTCCTTTGTCAATAACCATAGACCTACTATATAGTATCTATATGTATTTCTCATAACAACTATTTCTATTGCAGATTTTGGATATCACCTGTTGGCAAATCCATGGGTATACGTAGTTCTAGACCTAAGAAAGCATCAAATGTTCCTATACTGGAGAATGTCTATGCAAAATCCACGCGACTGGATAACAAATGGGTAAGATCATGATCATATTTGATACCAAATATAATAGAAACTAAAATTCCTCTTCTTTTGCATGTATCCATATAGCTGGGTCCATTGTCCAAGCAGACGGACATGAGCGAGCGACAGATCGAGCGATGGTGGCGGCTGCGGCGTGCCCAGGATAAGCCATCGACATTGGTTAAGTTCTGTGAGAATACCTGGCGATGCATCTACTATTTGTATTCATTTATCTTCGGCGTGATTGTGCTGTGGGACAAGCCCTGGTTCTGGGACGTGAAGAGCTGTTGGTACGGCTATCCCCATCAGGTGGGTTCTGTAATAACATTTCTCTAAGAATATAATATTAATGCTCCTCCTGTTCCATTCTAGTCGATTAGCAATGACATTTGGTGGTACTATATGATATCGATGTCCTTCTATTGGTCGCTCACTGCCACACAGTTCTTTGATGTGAAGCGCAAGGACTTTTGGCAGATGTTCATCCATCATATGGTCACGCTGCTGCTGATGTCCCTCTCGTGGGTGTGCAATCTGCATCGCGTTGGTTCTTTGGTGCTGGTCGTGCACGATTGTGCCGACATCTTTCTGGAGGCGGCAAAACTAACAAAGTATGCCCATTATCAGAAGCTATGCGATGCGATCTTTGCCATTTTTACAGTGGTCTGGATTGTGACGCGATTGGGCTTTTTTCCGCGTCTTATCTACAGGTAAAGATGAGCCAAAATCCTCTGTTAGATAAACAATATTAACGCTCTCCGTCTCCTCTTCTTTATGGGCAGCTCTTCTGTGGAGGCACCACAAATCCTGCCCATGTTCCCAGCCTACTATATCTTCAATTCATTGCTATTGATGCTGCTGGTCCTGCACGTCATCTGGACGTACATGATTCTCAAGATAGTTGTCGACTCTCTGCAGAAGGGTTTGGTAAGTTACGAAATGCAACGAAGCGAAGACCACGACAAAGACTTTACATTTATTTCATTTTATTTGAATTGTACAGATGTCCGGTGATATACGTTCCAGTGATAGTGAGGATCTCACAGATAGTTCCGAGAATGTGCGGATGGCCAATGGGGGGTCAGCGTCGTCTCGTTCCAAGAGCAAGTCATCAACGATCGCTGGTGGAGTCAGCCAGCGAAAGTCCCATAATGCCAGCAATCACACGGCGGACACGGAAGAGAAAACGACTAAGTAAATAAACGGGAGGAAAGAGATCCCGAAACCCCAAGGTATCCCCAGTGAAGGAGGAAGGACGAAGCAGCAGCAACAAATAAACAAGAAAAAAAAAAAAACAAATAAAAACACCACAACCACAACAACACATACACACAACGCATACAAAAAAAAAAACCAAACCAGTTCAGAACGTTATGTTAATTATTATTTTTATATATAACAAAATTTTTTTTTAAGATACAAAAAAAATACAAAACATGGAAAACCAAAACAAATTTCAAAATAAATGCGAAAAAAAAAACTGAATTATCATAAATAATGATGATGATGATGAAGGATGGGGTCCCAGAGATTTGATTTTGCTACGAAAATTGATGCCCACGAGAACAAATTTACAAATAATAGTTCAGCTTAAACTGACGGAAGAGATGGAAGATTCCTGTTCCTATTACGTTAAATGGTCTTCTTATTTGTAATCGTCTTCCCTTTTCTGTAATTTCAATTTCAAATAAGAAACAGTCCAGTAATTTATAGAAAATATACATACATATACATGGCAGTTTTCCATTCCATACTTTCAAACAGTTAATACTTAAAAATCAATTTTCGACATCAAAATATCAAATCAGAACACCTTTTTGGAACGAAAGACCGGACCGGACCGGACCTGACCGATCACTATTATTATTATTAAAATTTCCTACTCAATGTTTATGTTCTTGTTTTGCCTTACCAAAAAGAAGAGAATAACAAGAAAGTGAGGTTTAAAAATGGAAAAAAACATGATAATATATAAAATTAAATTAAATCGAAGTTAGGATTATTTAAAAAAATAAAAACAAACTAAATAAATTGAATGATATGGAAGAAATGGAGATAGGTAGCACTAAAAATCAACCAATCTCAACACACAAACACACACACAGTGGCGGGACTAAACCAAAATTCGTTTGGTGAAAGCAGAGAAATAAAAACAGAAAAACTATTGTAAATACCGTACTTGTACGTTTCCAATATATTAAATAAAACTTATGCAAAAATAAATTACAAGAATGCGTCACGACACGTGCTTTTCACAACAAACGAAAGAGATGCATTTTCACACCCACGTGCAACAGCTTCAATTCAGTTTGAATTTTGATTGAGCGGGAGTAACGGTGCTGCTGCAAGGATGGATTTTGATTGAGATAGTTCCAAAATCACACAGCACAGGGTGTTGCCATCTCACTCTGACTCGTGGATTAGTAGAGCTAGTGCAACGTAACGTAACGTAATGTTTGCGAGCAACGGTGCTTCTGCAGGGGGGCAAATATTGATGCCATCTCCTTCTGATTAATGGATTTGAAATGCCTTATGGAAGTATCTCCCTCAGGATGTGCTTTCGTGGACTCCTTTTTGCAAGCCATGCCTTAGAAACGATTGGTGGAACCCTGATATCATTCTGTAGAAATGCTATTTTCCTCTGTAATCTAAAACAATCCAAAGTTTTAGGGAATTGCAATGCAAATCCTAGAAAATTGTATGCAAAATTGTATTTCTCATTGCGAACTATCACAGGGCCTGGAACTCCTTCATGGAAATATGCTTTCAGTGCTTAAAGACTAAAGGCTCCCTGATCTCATGCCAAAATATGGTCAATATGGCCAATATCATGATCAAAGGATCTCTGATCTCATGCAAAATAATCGTGTGAATCGATTGATGTCCAGTTCTTTTCATAGCTACATACAGCTTAGCAATTGCGCAGCATATCCCCCGCCCCATCACTATCCAATTCCCAATAAACGGCATGTTTTTTTTACATTTTCAAATCCTAGTCAATGATCGTATGGGTCCACGTATGCCTCCACGTGTGTATAAAAGCCTAGAAAATGTATTTCGTCTTGTTCATCAAATATTTTATATCTACAGGGGCTAAGGGTTACACAAGGATTGGGGATTGGGGGACTAGTACTGATAGCCATCGGGTTGGTAAGGCCGGGCGAAGGGGCCTGGAGCAAAGGCACCGGGTGGTGGGCGCCAATTCGTTGGCGGTGGTCGAGGTGGCGGCGCTGGCATGCCCGGCGGGGCCCAAGAGTTTGGCTGCATCATGCGCGGCGGCGGCGGAATGCCCATTGCCGGAGGTAGCGGTGGTTGTCCGCCCGCCATCGGTGGCAGTGGTGGTGGCGGTATTGTGGCTGGGAACGGTGTGGGCTGCGGCACTGGCGGCGGCGGTGCAATCATGCCCATATTGTTCTGCGAGACAGGAACCACGGGCGGTGGTGGTGCCATCATCGGTGGCGGCATCATTTGCCCCGGCATCATCTGGCCGGTCATCATGTTCTGCACGGGCGCATCGGCGAACAGCTGATGCGGACGGTCGGCATGGGCAGAGGGATTCTGGGCGGCAAGCAGACGCTCGGCCGCAGAGCCGTGGCGTTCGCCCTTGTGGTCCTTCTTGAATGCATAAGAGACGGAAATGGGGCGATTGCAGAGATATTGTCCGTTCATGGCGTCCATGGCGGCGTCACTGGCCTCGAAGCTGGCAAAGTTGATAAAGGCGAAACTCTTGGACTTCCCCGTCTCCGGGTCGCGCATTATCTTGGGTGTTTGCAGTATAACGCCAAAGGCGGAGAATGTGTCGTAGAGCAGCTTCTCGTCCACTTCCACATCGAGATTACCAATGAAGATGTTGGCGCCGACATCCAAGTTCTTCTGATGCGCCGACGCCTTATTCACTCTGATGGGCTTGCCATAAAGCTTGATCATGTTCATGATCTTTATGGCATAGTCGGCATCTTCTTCGCTGAGGAACTCCACGAATCCATAGCCCTGATGCATTTGTGTGACACGGTCTTTGGGCATGTGTACGTTTACTGAAAGGAATAGGAGTCGATTGAGGCTGCAGGATGACCGATTCAATCACATCGCTGCTCAATGCTTACCCACGGGTCCGGCCTGAACAAACAGCTCCCACAGCAGGGACTCGGACACCTTGTCGTCCAGACCGCCGGCGTAAATTGTGGCATCTGCGGATATGAGTGAAAATGTGTGTGAGAAGCAGCGCCGCTAAGCGGAAACTATTTACGCACCTTGATTACGTTCCGCAATGGGGCCTGCTGCCATTTTTATACTATTTACTTACAATTAACACACTATTTAAATGCTGATTTTATTTGGCAATTTCAAGCTAGGGATGCAAATCGTGGCTGACAGATAGTACTATCGATTGTGTGCTGTACAGCGGCGAGGCGAGTGTTGGAAAGTGCATCAATGTGCAATCGATATTAATTCCACATAGTGCCTCCATGAGAATATCATCCCTGTATAGTTGCCATGTAACAATATTAATTATGTACTCTATTTACACTGGGGTTGAGCTATTGAGTTTGGACAGGCAAAGCGGCCTAGTGGTGGGAAAAAGTTGAGTTATGGTGGCGTTTGTTTGATTTTTTTAATATTTCAGCCCTGTTTCGCCTATCGTGTAAACTATCACCACTAGTAACAGCAAAACTAGCAGATCGAAATTAAACTTTTGGCTCGAAAAATATGGGGGAAAAGGTGCCAATATACCTACACTCTTTAAAACAAATACGAGTCCAAAAGCGAATCCTTCATGAGTCAATGAGGCTTCGAGAATTCCTAGTCGATATGCAGAAACTACAATGTGGTTTTCGAGTTGGCATTGGACGTCGTCTTATTGGACCCTCTCGTTAATAATAAGCTTGCAGAGTATTATGGTCTTGTTTATGGGGACCAATTAAATATATATAGTAACAGAATGCCAACATATATTTTCATATTTCCTCAATAAAAGGACTTACAATCATCAACATTTTCAGAAAAATATTTGTATGGAAAAAACACTCAGTACCAAAACGCTCAAACTTAACGCTCACACCAAAGAGAACGGGAGAGCGTTCGTCGGCTCTCTCATCTCTCTCGTCTTTCTGGTATTCGCCGCTTGAACAGCAGGGCCGTCATATGGGCAATACAGATATTCAATATCGGCTGAAAAATATCGCTATATTTCATAATTTTTATTCGTCAATTTAATTTCTGAAATTGAATCTCCATGAGGAAAATAGATTATTTTACATTTTATAGCATCTTTGAATTTGTTTGGGAATGCGATTCAGTCTATTGATATTTTGGCAAAAACTATCACGATATAAATGTATATTTTTTTTTTAAACATCGATATTTTGATATATTTTTGACAACCCTACTTATTTTTATGTAATGTCACTTTGTTGTCGTTTGTTACAAGCAAGAAAAAAATCGGGCTAGAAACCAAAAAACCAAAGAACCAACAACACTACAATTTGTGCGCTGTGATGTGATAATCAATTGTAAAGAATTATGAATTGTCATCAGATATTGAGCGGTGCCTGCAATGCAGGTGACCGGTGCTTCGCCATTGGCTCCGTGGAAGGCATACCATTTACAGTAAGAGAGAATAGTCAAAGTCTCCCCCCTCTCACCAGTACTATATCTGTTCTATTTATCACGCATCATCTTTCCATTGTACACCACTTCACACACACACACACACAGGCAAACAATTGATACACTCGCCCATTTTTGCCCCTAACGCGTTTGCAAATTCCAATTGGAATGAATGTCCGAGACACCGATCCGATCGGAGCGGAGCGCCCCTTGGTCGCCACATGAACATGTCCCGTCCCGACCCCCTTTAATGTTTGTTATTTACATATATGTATGTACATGCCTGATGCACACACAGACACATAGGACAAGTGCCAATGAAATATAAATGCTGTTTTATTGGTTATATATGTACAGTATACTATATGAATGTATATTTTGCCACACTTGGTGGTCAATTAAATCAAATGCAAATGATGAGATAGAGAATTTTATTTTCTGTGTGTAAATTCGATAACAACAACAAACTGTGAGCGATTGGGTATGCGTGTGTATGTGTCTGTCCCGTCCCAATGCGCGTAAATTGCTTGAGTTGACAAAAAAAAAAAAACAGCAGCAGCACAGAGAGAGGAAGAGAGAGCGAGAGACAGAGAGAGTAAAACATCAATATTTTTCCCAAATGTTTGTCGATTGAAATAAAAGTAAATTGCATATTTACATACTTTGCCAGGCAATAAATTACATTTAAAGGTCAAGTGCTGACACACACACACACACTGAAATGAGCAGAATGCGTGGATATACATATAAACATATGCGTGCGCGCGCGTGTGTTCGTGTATGTGTGTGTGTGTACCCTTCGATTGGTCAGGTGGCCTTTGATGATGCCCTAATTTTGCAGCTTGCAGCGTTACACCACCACCCCTCCCACACACCCACACCCACACCTACACACTCTGTTTGCCGACGCCACAAGGCGTCATAGAGCATTCCCTCTCATCCAGTTGCATTTGCACATTTTCCAAGGAATAGCTGTGGTATCCCTCTTTATGGCAAACAAATGCAAAATATGTATGCTACCTTACCGTATACTCCCTCTCTCTCGCTTGCATTGGGCTCTCTCTCCCCTACTAAGGAAATCGTCTGACGTGACGTCTTCTCCCCAATAAGCAATTGGAAAAAAAGTAATAAACGGTCATAAAAATATTGGTATGTTCGTGAGCACGCATTTAAAATGTGATTTAGGTTTTTTCTATACCCTTGCGAGAGGTATTTTGAATTGCAGTTTTATTTCTTGATACGAATCTCAGACAAAAAGTCATCATAGATCAATCAATCAATCCATCCGTTTTTTTGTATCGCTACGATTTATCGATTGACATCTTATCGTTTCTCTTAACGATCACATTTCGATAGTGTCTAGACACAGATATTGAAGAACCACCAATGTCTGTGGGTGGGGAAGGGACGGCATTGCTTAGAAACTATATATATATATATGTATATATTGTGTATATATTTGCCCAGACGGAAACATAATTAACTGTGGCGCATTCTAATGATCGGAACATCTGCCGCGTGCCTGCCCCTGGGATCTATTTACACACATATTACGAGTATTATATTTATTTTCTTCTCTGTAATCAGCTTCGCCTCCTCCTCCTTCTGTTCCTCCTCCGCGATGTTGACATTCCTATGCCCCTCTGCCGCACACACCTATTGCCTTCATTGTAGTTTCAGTTGTATTTTATTTATAATTTTTCTATGAAAGGAACGCAAGATATTCGTTTGACAGTGGGGCCACCTGGCATGCCAGTACCTCCCTGAGGGAATCCCCAGAAAGAGATAGAAAAGATCAAGGAGAACAAAAAGAATGCGTAGAAGGAGAAGAGTAGGAGAAAGGAAAGAATGCGTAGAAGGCGGCGAGTATGCGAAAAATTGTGGCGTTAGTGTTATCAATCCTGCAATAATCGATCATAATCGGTAATCGAAGGGATTTATCGCTACTACGATCCTCTCCGAGCGAGTCTCTCCATACCCGCTGTCTCGCCAGCATGAGCACAGCGATAGAATTGGCAAGGGAAAAGAATAACGGACAGCCAAATAAAGTAGAAAGGACAAGAATAAGGCTAAGAGTAGCTAAGAGGCTTTTAAGAGTAGAAAACACGCAGCCATTAGAAGATCATCCACAAAATACCATCTTAGAATTCGATGCATATCTACAAGTATTCGTAGGGCACCATTTTAAGGTACCATTTCTGATTAAGATCTCCTTGTAGTGACGAAACGATTGAATAACAATGCCACGATATGAAATGTAATTTAATTTAAATACAAATCATTACGATAGTAGAGAGGGAGAGAGAGTGTTTACTGAAATAAGAGAATCAAGAGTTTCGAGGGAAAACTCCGACTTAAGAGCTCTCTGCTGACTTGTTGGAATTCAGTTTTTTAACGATAATGAGCATATCAGCGACAGCTTGGCAAATAAATCAAACACCACACACACACATATATATATATACGTATAGTATTTCTATGGAGTAGCCATAACCAGGTACCAGGTAAAACCCCCGGCAACCCTTGTGGTGGGTTGGGCTGGTCTCTTGTCAACCAAACCGTATGACGATGATAAGCCAGCCCCAGTCCCGTATGCAGTGGTCGGTTATCACATCCAACACACAATGATATAGAAATGTAAAGATAACCGAGCTACTATGAAATATATGTATAACCGATCTCTTGTTTTCCTTCTGCGTTTTTTTTTTTGCAGGCCTACGCCGCCGGCTGCAATGTAGTCATCCTCGCAAGCACCTTCGAGCGTGTCCAGATCATACCGGGCGCCAGTCATGGCTATGTAAAGATATCCGCCCTCGACTGCAGCACCGATACGGGCAAAATAGCGGCCGCCTATGAGAATAAGATATGCATTTTTGAGCCCACGCCGGTGATTGAGTCCAGCAAGCATAATACCCATTTCCTAGACTACAGGTGAGATTCTGTAAACTGTAACCATTATCCTTTAACCTGTATGCTGGAACGCATGAAAAAGTGGCGTCCATTAGATGCACATTCTTTGAAAGACTCCCTTATAATGTCTCCCTTATAATAAGTGAACAGATACATTCGTTATAAATGAAAATATAATAGAATAGAAGCAGAATAGAATATTGCAGTATATACCAACATTTGGAACGAGAGCCTTCTCGCTGTACGAATTTCCCCATAAGCAAACCGATAACAAACATTTTTGAGTGCCTGAAGAAAACAGTATGCAATTTTAATGTCTCTCCCCTTTGATACGAGAGCCCCCAATGTATAAAATTCCCATAAGCGAACAGATACATTCGTTACAAACGCATTCAGAGATACATTTTTGGGAGATAGAAACATTTGCAAACTTTAGATGTATTATATCTATTTTGAGAGAATATAATCCTTAGAATCTGTCAAGCTGTTGCGAAATTTGTACGAGGTAAACTCATGACTAATTTCTATCACGATGCATTACCCTACAATGGCCTCATATCTACGTATTTCCGGCATAATTCCCGCATTAGAATCCTTTTAAAAAAAAGGTAACAAAATCCACAATCTCTAATCCACGCGGGAGTACAGTCTTATCGGCGCGAGTCGAGCAGTAATATGGCTTGTCATGCACTCGACATGTATTTTGTTTTTGGATTCTCTTTTTCACTTTTCGCTTGTGCGGCGGAGCAATAGGAGCAGTTGGGTGGGAGAAATGAAGCTCGATCTTTTAGGGGATACATAGTCTATAATTATTATTAGCTCTGCCATATTTTATGTGCCATTTCTTTATCCAACAGATGGGTGCAAACGGGCTCCTTTACCAGCCACTCGAGTGTGGTGACCCTCTCGTGGAACCTGGAGGGTACACGCCTCCTTACCGGTGGCACCAACATACAGCTCTGGAAGAGCAAGTCGCCCACCCACCAGCAGGATGAAGAGCATACGGGTAAGTCGAATGAATGAGCAAATTGATAATAAAATCAAATATATACTAAATGCAATGCCCGTATTTTGTAGGTGTAAAATTCGAGATTGGGGAGAGCAAGGAGGTGAAGCAATCGAATCAGGCCGATGATGTGTCCACGTGGGAGAACATTTGGTCCTGCCAGACGGCCATACCCATTTACCATATGGCATTTAGTCCCGACGGTACACTGTTTGCCACCTGCGGCCGCAACGATCGTTTGGTGAAGATCTGGTACGAGAACAAGCAGGTACTCTTTCCCGCCAAGGGTACGACCCGGCACACGGATGACCTGAGCAGCAGCACCAGCGGAGGCGGAGCAGGCGCTGGGGCAGGATCGGGTGGCGTGAGTGCTGCCATTGGAGAGCTTAACTTCACGTACGTGTACATTGCCCATCCGCGGGCCGTCTCGAACATTGTGTGGCGCAAGACGAGCAAGTATATGCCCAAGGGATCGGTGGCCAACATGCTGGTTACCTCCTGCCTGGACAACATCTGCCGCATCTGGATCGAGACGGTGCTGCCCGACGACGGGATGGTCAATATGACGCAATTCGATCCGCAGAATTCGCAGAATCCCAAATTTCGCACGCACCGACACAAGCATCGGTTTATGCAGCGACTGAAGCACATGAAGACCTGCTTTCACATACGACGGCATATGAAGGCGGGGGCACACGCCGCCCCGGGAGGTCCTGGTGGCATCCTGCCACCGGCCCACATGGGTGCGGGAGCTATGGGCGGTGCCATGGGCTCGTCGCCGGCTAGCTTCAGCAATTACCTGGGCCCAATACCATCGCTGCCGTCATCGTGCAGTGTTCATGACTTCCATTCGTATGGCTTTCATGGTTCGGGCGTAACGCCGGGCATGCACTTCCATTTGGCGGCCTCGATCAATGCAGAGACGGACATCCCGCTGGTGCCCTCGATGCAGACATCGGATCCGGCCAATCAGAATGTGTTTATCCTGCACTGGCTGAACAACAAGGAGATGCATTTCACCCTCCAGGCAGAGGCCATACTCCAGGAGCTAACCAAAAAGGTGATCGACGAGGAGAACGGGCATGGCCATCATCACGGTCACTCTGGTGGCGGCGGCGTGGATCTGCCGGACGATGCACCCGGTGGTACGCATGGCGCGCATGCGCACAAGAAATATCTGCGCTCCTCCAAGTCCGTATCGGTGGACGATAGCGGTGAGGAGTACAGCAAGTATTCGCAGCATACGGCCGGCACTGGAGCGGGTCTCCATCTGAACTCGATGTCCAATACAACTTCACAGAATTCGCTGAACAATGAGCAGCATCAGCATCAGCAGCATCCGATCACACAGCTGGTGGATTCGCTGGACAACAAGATCGAGTGCCTGCTAAGGGACTGGCACCAGAGTCCCGATCTGCTGTTCGCCATCCATCCCGTGGATGGGAGCTATCTGATCTGGGTGATCGAATGGCTGGATGACTACTATCCGGGCTCGTTTCGGCAGGCGCAGGTGTCCTTTTCGACACGCATTCCATCGGCCTTCCCACTGGGCGATGCCATGTCCATGTCCACCACGGTGAGCCTCTTCAACACGGGCAGCCATCCGCTGGCCTTCAGGGACATTGCCAATAATGTGAGGAGCAAGGATGAGTTCCACAAGAACGGCCAGGCGGATGATTCGTCGCTGAAGAGCGATCAGCACACGTTCGAGAAGCACGAGGAGGAGCAGGAGGACAACAACGAGGATGGGGAACAGGATCAGGAGGCAGACGACAGTGCAGCGGCCAGTGGAGGCGTTGCCAGCAGCTCCCAGGACTCGGCTGGAGCGAGTGGCAACAACGGGGTGACCAGTGCCCTGCCCCTGAATGTCTCTCCCTCCGTTTCGATGGTCACGAAGCACTCGAATGGCACCCTCAACCTCTGGCAGCTAACGTTCGCCTTCAAGACGAAGTTCACCCAAGTATTAAGCATCGGCCATGTGAGCCGTGCCTCCGGGCATCGTTTCCGGGTGAACGACATCACCTGTCATCCGGTGCTGCCGTTGCTCGTCTCCACGTCGCATCACAATCTACCCGACACGGAGGCCAAGTCCCCGATGTCCCCGTTCGAGCAGCCGCTGAGTGGTGGTGGCCTAACCATGGGATCCGGTGCAGGCGGCGGTGCAAGTCCGGGAGGATCTGCTGGTGGCACATCGAATGGGAATGGGAATGGCAACGACAAGGATGTCTTTACGCCCACAGGCTTCTGTTCGGAGCTGATTCTCTGGCGCGTGGATTCGGTGGGTCCGCTGTGCCATTCGGGCGGTGTCAGCGAACTGGCGCGCATCAATTCCCCCGAGATATCGGCCTTCAGCAATGTGGCCTGGATACCCACGCTCCTCCCGAGCACCACCCTCGGCAGCTACAGCAATTCCCCCAGCGCCTGCTTTGTGGCCAGCGATGGGGAGAATCTGCGCGTGTATCAGGCGGTGATTGATGCCCGCACACTGCTGGCGGAGATCTCCTGCTCGGAGAACCTGAATACGCTGCACAAGTCGCATTCGCTCTCGTCGATGATCTCAAATGCCTCATCCACCATGAAGGCCCAACGATCGGCGCTGCACGACAAGCTGAAGGTCGTCTCCCAACAGTCGACGGCACGGCCGGGCTGCATCCTGCAGCTGGATGCCATATCGGATGCCAAGCACGACTGGCAGAACACACAGTTTCTGCATGTGTTTCAGGCCCAGCTGATAACCGGGGGCCAGCGCACCACCACCGCCGCGACAGTGGATGTCCAGGATGCGGACGAGCCGCGCTACAATCCGTTCCTCGAATCGGACATGGACGCCATTGTGGACCTGCAGAGGAATGCCGACTTCGAGGAGCCCTTCTACATTGTCAACATCGAGAAGACGCTACGTGGTAGCACCATACACATGTGGCGGATCGTTATAAGCTCCAAGCAACAGAACTCCTTCCTCTCCGAGACGGCCATGTATGTGCCGGACAGCAACCTCACCCAAGAAGAGCCCGAGGACAATCCCAACCCAAATGCGAATCCGAATCCCCGTCGGATGTCCCAGGGGGCTGAGACCCTCACGGGCGCCGAGCACTTTGGCCCGCATGTGGAGGCGCCGCACATCTCCATAACCACGAAAAAGGTGTGCACTCAGGAGCTGCCGCTACCCGAGGGCGTGGATGTGATACATGCCTCGCCGGCAGCGGGCCATTTGAGCAGCTCCAGCATTTATCCGGCCTGTTTTGCCCCCTACATCATTGTGACGGCCTGCTCGGACTCGGTGTCGCGTTTTTGGAAATGCGAGCCCATCCAGAATCCCAGCACCACCACAGACGACGCTGGTAATGGGAATGGCGATGGCGATGCCTATCACTGGTCCGAGTGGAAAATGTTTAGCCGCATCCAACAGTCGGCCATTGAGATCCCCGGCCAGCCGCTGAACATCAGTGCCGCGTACAGCGGTCGCATAGCGTGCGCCTACAAGTACGGCAAGAGCTTCACGAGACCCAACAAGGGGGATCCCGATTCGCGGTACGTGAATCTCTGTGTGGCCATCTACGAGTGCGAGAGCTCGGGCGGCAGCGAATGGGTGCTGGAGGACACCATTCACCTGAAGAATGTCCATTTGCCGAGGATCAACATTGGCCACGGCATCGACTTGAGTTACCTGCACGACAGCCGCATGCTGGCCAAAAAGCAGCGCCTCAACCAGGTGCTGCACACGTTCCAGGCCCACGATGAGAGTCGGTCCCCCAGGAGTGGAGAGACCACGCCAGAGCTGGCTGTCAGCGTGAATCGCCAGCCATCGGTGGCTGCCTCAGGGCTCCTCACCGTCCCCAGCTTCAGTACGCTGCAATCGCTGAGGAAGAGCATCGCCGAGAATGGGAATACCTGTCCGCTCACACAGAAGCATCTGGTGCAGCTCGATTGGGTGTCCAAGGAGGATGGCTCGCACATCTTGACCGTGGCCGTCGGCAGCAAGATCCTGCTGTATACGCCCGTCAGCTCGGACATTGCCCAGGCGAACATCAAGGCCATGAAGGAGTCGCGCTCCGTGAATCGTCCCATCTTGCGGAAGGCCTCCTCACTGGCCCAGCCCAATTTCGTGGATGAGATCCGATGGATGAAGCTGCGACAGATTGATCTACAAACGGCGGACGGGCTGCCCCCGCTGCCCATGCAGATATCGTGGGTGCGGGACGGCATTCTAGTGGTGGCCATGGACTCGGAAATGCATGTCTACTCGCAGTGGAAGCCGCACTATACCTCCCACATGTTGGGCGGGGCGAACGGTGGCAGCGAGGACGTGCCCGATACGCGCAATCTTCGCGACGAGGACCTTCGAAGCTTGGCCAATGAGTCGACGCAGCTGCGGCTGAAGAATGTGGCCTCGATGCCGCTGATCAGCAAAGTGAGCACCGCCAATCTGCAGCTGTTGTCGCACGACAAGAAGCGGCGTCTGGGCAATACCAGCATGGCCAATATGAATGGAGGAGGAGGAGGAGCTGTGGCCACGACCGTGGGCAGTGCACCCAACGACGGGGACGGTAACGATGATTACATGACGGACTTTGGTCTGTTCCAGGCCTCGCGGATCGCCTGTCCGGTGCTGCCGCAATACCATCCCAAGCAGCTAATGGAGCTCTTGAACTGCGGCAAGATACGCTGGGTCAAGGCCATTCTGGCCCATCTGGTGCGCTGCATGAGCGGGGGATCGAACGGTGTCGCGCACGGCGTCACCCAGGACGAGGATGGGTATGCCCGACAGCGCAGCTGGTCCCGCTCTCGCACTCTGAGCATCAGCTACAATGCGGCGGACAACAACACCATTCAGGCCGAGCATCGGGGCAGCACCACACAGATCCCCGAGGAACTGATGCTCGACTATGCGGAGATCAACTCGATTCCGCCGCTGCCCTTGTGGGTGCTCCTCAATGCGGACAGGGAGACGCCCGGCTGCCAGGGGGGTGCCAACAACGCGGAGAACGACAAGGACTACGACGAGCTCTTCGACATGCACAATTCGGAGGATAATCTCGATGAGCTGCTGTCGGAGGGGGAGCAGGGAAAACGGCACGAGCGACGCTCCTCGCTGCCCGAGAAGCAATCCATCTCGCACTTTGGCCCGCGCCAGGGGCAGCTTCTATCGCGCCTGCTCACGCACACACATCTGCCGGGGCTCTCGTCGCTGGATCAGATGCATCTGCTGGCCCTCGCCGATACGGTGGCAACCTGCAACACGGACTTCTCGGACAAGTTTGCCGCCGACATGGGCAAGAACACAGCGAATGTGCCCAAGGAAGGTGCCACAGCCACTGAATCGCTAGACGATTGCGGTCTCCGCTTCCTGTTGGCCATGAAACACTTTACGTATCTTTTGCGCTGCCTGCCGTTGCAGCAGCGGGCCCAGTTCCAGCGCCAGGGCGTGGGCACCTCGAACATTGTGTGGGCCTACCACTCGGAGAGCGAGGAGGAGCTGCTCAATCTGATCCCCAGCTACACGAAGGGCGATCTGCGCTGGGCCACGCTGCGGGACCTGGGCATGGGCTACTGGCTCAAGAACATCAACACTCTGCGCCGTTGCGTGGAGCGGCTGGCCAAGTGCGCCTACCAGCAGAAGCAGGACCCCCTGGACGCGGCCATCTACTATCTGGCCATGAAGAAAAAGTCCCTCGTGTGGGGTCTCTTCCGGTCGATGCGTGACGAGAAGATGACGGCCTTCTTTGGCAATAATTTTGCAGAGGATCGCTGGCGCAAGGCCGCTCTAAAGAATGCCTTTGTGCTGCTCGGGAAGCAGCGGTTCGAGCATGCGGTGGCCTTCTTCCTGCTGGCCAACTCCCTCAACGACGCCATCGAGGTGTGCATGAACAAGCTGGAGGACTTTCAGCTGGCGCTCATTATTGCCCGACTGTACGAGGGCGATGCCGAGGGCTGTTACTACCACAAGCTGCTGCACGAGCATGTCCTGGGCACCGACCCGGAGACGGGACGATGCGACATACCGCGCGCCCATCCGGATCCGTTCCTGCGCTCGATGACCTACTGGACCCTGAAGAAGTACCAGGAGAGCCTCAACACCCTGCTCCTGACGGGCGGCGTGGGAAGCCTGCACAGCAGCTACCGGGAGGAGGATCTCCTCCGTCCCGAGCCGCAGGCCACCAATCCGAACGTCTTTAATTTCTACATCTATCTGCGCACGCATCCTCTGCTGATACGCCAGAACATTGCGCTGTCCGCGCAGGAGAAACGCATCGCCCATGTCGTGCTGTCCGGCTTCAACTACGAGACAGCCGGTGCGGGTGCGGGTGCGGGCGCGGGTACTGGAGGCGCCTT
Source organism: Drosophila helvetica (assembly GCA_963969585.1). Lineage (NCBI taxonomy): Eukaryota > Metazoa > Arthropoda > Insecta > Diptera > Drosophilidae > Drosophila > Drosophila helvetica. Next base: position 14,113,277 of record OZ018401.1, on the reverse strand, counting down.
CTGCGACAAACAACTGCAGCTGGAGGACTCCATCACGCCCATTGAACGGCAGCTGTACTTTACCACCGCCCATGGTCATTTCAAGAGCGGCTGCCCGGCCCTGGCCCTCGAGGTGCTCAACAAACTACCGCTGAAGATCAGCGAGGATCCCTCCTCATCGGGCAGCAGTATGGCCGGCAGCCAGGCGGCGGCCACAAGCCAGCAGACCAACAAAGAGGAGCTCATCAATTCGGGCATTATGGATCAGTGGGGAGCGGGCACAGCCACAGCCACAGCCACAGCGGATGCCTTCGATTGGGGTGCACCTGCGGCGGGCAACGAAACAGAGGCCAAATTTGAGATCAAATGGGACGACGATGAAGAGGATGCCGATCCCATGGATGATGATGAGCCCGAGATGGCCACACCCCAACCCCCCATAGGTGCGACAGATGCTGTTACTGCGGCTGTGGGACGACCCACGGTCGATGGCCACAAAATGGACATCATGGCGCAGCAGCTAAAGTTCGTGGCCTGTCTGAAGATCCTCATGGAGGAGCTGTCGACCCTGGCCACCGGTTTCGAGGTGGATGGCGGGCAGTTGCGCTACCAGCTGTACATGTGGCTGGAGCGGGAGGTGGAGGCCCTCAAGCAGCTGTGCAACTACTGCAGCTCCGAGCAGCAGCAGGCGACCGATGGCAGCGGCGGCGATGCAGACGCCAAGGATGACAAGGAGATGAATGCCAGCATCTGTCCGAGCACAGACCGGCCAACGCTGCACGAGATCCTCATGCAGGACAAGCAGGACTTCGAGGCCAAGGTCCTACGGGCGGCCAAGCGCAAGCGTTGGCTCAAGGCCAACGAGACGCTGCTGCGTACGCTTCTCAGCTACTGCTCGCTCCACGGGGCCAGTGGCGGAGGCCTTGCCTCTGTGCGGATGGAACTGGTGCTGCTGCTGCAGGAGCTGCAGCAGGAGAAGACCCAACAGCAGCTGCTCAGTCCGCTGCCGTTCCCCACAACCCTGCCGCTGCTGAGCGCCTGCGTGGCAGGCAACAAAACGGTGATAGCCGATCCCATTAAATACCTGCAATCGCAAACGGTGGACATGCTGCAGACCATCATCAAGGTGGTGCCGTTCCCCGGCATCGAGACGAGCGCCCTCAGCGAGATCTTTGTGCTGCGCGACCTCGCCGTGGCCCTCTCCTCGTGCATCTACCAGTCGCTCTGCGACTCGGAGAGTTTCGTGGTCAACAACTCGGCCTTCAACGGCTATCCCAGTCCAGGAATGGAGAACATTGCGAAGATCAACTCCTCGTTCGAGTGCTCCTACTTGGTGGGCAGCCGAAATGCCTACGGACGGAGGCGCAAGTATTCGACGGACGAGCCGGCGGGCATCTGTACGACGCCGTCCAAGTGGCCGGGCGTCACCAATCTGCGGGCCCTGCTGGCCCGCGAGAAGGACGAGGATGTGCCCAAGCTGAATGTCCTTCTGCTGGAGTCCTTTGTGTCCACATACATGGCGCTGTTCATCTACTCACTGTGCACCTGCGACAGTCGACTGCTGTATCGCTTGAGCGGCCAGAGCTTCAACAACGACACCTGGTCGACCCTCTTTGGCGGCGGCATGAAGAAGCTGCTAATCAAGCCCGCCTCGGGTCAAGCCCAGAGCCAACCCGCAGCATCAGCAGTAGCAGTAGCAGGAGCAGCAGGTCCCACTCCGGATGATCCGACAGCTGATGAGAATAGCGTGTGGAACACCGTGACCTCCATCACGAAGCAGCGCATGAAGCTGAACATGAAGATCCTGGGCAGCTTCAGCCAGAACAGCACCTCGAACAACATGAAGGAGGACAAGCCCACATACCGGGAGCAGTTCATGCCGCCAGAGACATCGATGCTCTCCTATTTCTTGACAAAACCGCCACCGGGTACAACGGGTAAGTTGACGCGACGAAAGACACCAAGAAGTCCATCACTTAAATGGAATCTCCTACAGAATGCGACGATTACGACACAGATGACTCACACGAGTCGGAGAACGAGGAGGAAGAGGAGGACGACGATGATGTGAACGTAAGTCGCACGCAACTGAAGGCCAAAGACAACACGGAGCACACCAATCCCACATCGTACTCGTGGAGCATACTGCGTCTGGCCCTCATGAAGATCACCACCCACAAGATCCAGGAGCTGGTGAAGGTGGCAGGAATCGAGCTGCAGGGTAGTTGTACCACCGATCATCCCCATGGACCAGCCATTCCGAACACCACTCACTGAATATCTGTCCTTGTTTTGCATCCCCAGATCTGCCTGTGATCAGTCCGCTGTCGCACGAGGTGCTGCGCACCCTAAATCGCTGGCAGGAGTTCGCTTTGAGCGACCTGATTGCCCGGGGACCCCCGACACGGCAGTATATACCTGGCTGCTATGCGGAGAGCGGCATCAATGGCCTGGCCATCCACAAGTATCGATCGCTGCTGAACAAGGACAACACACCGTTTGTGTCCGGTTCCTCGGCGGGACCCATACGACGACTGTGGAATTTTCTGGTGCGCCAGGAGCCCGCCCAGGAGGTGTTCATCAAGAGCATCTTTGGCAAGAACATGGAGGGGCACCATCATCATAGTCATACGCGCGGCTCCCAGCCGGATGAGACGGATGAAGGTGTGTGTTCACAGCCCAATCCTTGAATGTTCATATCTTCTATAACTTCTATGTATATCCTGCAGGTCAATCGCATTCAACCAGCGAGAATACGGACCATATACGTATCATACACAAGGACCACGAATCGATATTGTCCTTCTGTTTGAAGAACAACAGCTCCTCGATGATCGCCTTCTCCAATCCGCGCGAGATCCAGGAGTTTGACATCTCCCTGCTGCTGGAGTCGCCCAATTGGTATGAGGATGAGTGCGAGTACGATATGATGAATCTGTCCAAGGATGCGGACACCAATAGCTCCGCCTTCCTCATCATTCAATCGCAAGAACAGTACGTAGTCCCTTATGGCATTTGCGCCTGCAGTTTTACTTAACTTTACCCTGCTCTCTGCAGGAATCCATTTGCAAGCAGCAGTAATCCAAATGAAACCAGTAGCAGTACGCAGAGCGCCTCGCAGTCGGGACGCGGCACATCCATGGTGAGTGGAAGCAGAGCACGAACTGGAACAGGAACTGGGTATAATCCGAAATTTGTATTGCAGGTGCAGCGCCACAAGGTGGACAATGTGAAGCGTATGAGTGCTCATCCATTGATGCCCCTCTATCTGACTGGCGGACAGGATGGTTCAGTGCAGATCTGGGAATGGGGACACCAGCAGCCCGTTTGCTCGCCACGTACCTCGGGCACCTTCGCGAAAGTGACCCGCTGTCGCTTCTCCGAGCAGGGCAACAAGTTCGGCATCGGCGATGGTGATGGCAACCTGAGCCTCTGGCAGGCGGGCATCGCCTCACAGAATAATCGTTCGTTTATTGTGAGTGGAATGCTGCTAAAATGGAACATAACCATTACGATTTAATTCCCTCTCTCTCTCTCTCTCTCTCTCTCCACAGAGCTATCAGTGCCACAATAAGACGCTTTCCGATTTTGTATTCCTTGGCTCTTGCAGTCTACTGGCCAGCGGTGGGTTGCCTGATTCCTGACTGCCTTCCAGAAGTGCTCTTCTATTAATACATTTATCTTTTAGCTGGTCAAAGTTCCGAGAACAAAAACATCAACATTTGGGACACTTTGCTGCCCCACAAAAAGTCCTGTGTGTCAGGTACTGTTTATAATAACCATCGAGGATAAACCGCATATATGTATAATGATATATCGTTTTCCACAGCATTCACCTGTCACGATCAGGGCTCGTCCTGTCTGGTGTTTGCACCACAGCATCAAGTGCTCATCTCGTGCGGCAAACGCGGCGATGTATGCGTCTTCGATGTGAGACAGCGAACGCTGCGACATCGCTATCAGGTATGAGATCGCATCTTTGGAGAAACCCTTCCTCAAATGATATTAAAAATGGTATTTCGTGTTTTCAGGCACACGATAGCACCATCAAGTGCATTGCTTTGGATCCCCATGAGGAGTTCTTTGTCACTGGCTCCATTGAGGGTGACATTAAGGTACAGTGATAGCTCCCCATAATCAGCAACCAGAGTAATAATTTCAATATTCGTTCTGTTTCAGATATGGGACATGAATCAGTTCATGCTGATCAATACGTTCCCCCATGAGCATGCCAAGAATGGCTTCTTCAAGCATACCGGCCAGGGTGTCAGTCAGGTGACTGTCGATCCCTTTGGGCGACTCTTTTCGTGTGGGTCCGATGGCTGCATGAAGGTCCGCCTGCTGGTCGAGAAGGATAATATTGTGCACTCGGTGTATTGAAAAACTACAAAAAAATGAAAACTACATATATGTATTCTATGCGTGTTCTATATGTATTTGTGTATATCTCCGTGTACATTTCTACTACGCTCCTATGCTCCTATTTGTGTGTGACTTTTGTCCGTATCCAGTATCCGTTCCCGTTCCCGTTTCCCGTGCTCTCGTCTCTTGTCTCTTGCTAGTGTGTGCGCGCCTCCTGATGAGTGTCCTATTTGTTGTATTCTTTGTTAAAGCGTTGATTATATGATAACATTATGATTGTATTTGAATTTTTCCTACACATATATGTATATTATTATTATTACGATAACTATTATTATTATTATTATTATGTTTATTGTATTCCATATATATTTTTTTCTGTTTTGTCTATTTAAAATCTAAACAAACAAAAAAAAACAACTTGTTTGACGAATTTTATGCAAATTCGTTTCAATGTTCGATGAGTATTTCCTAAACAGACTATAAACTATACAGATATACACTATATACGATATATATATATATATGTGTATAAATATATTATACATCTATTATATTATATGCTTTAAATCAATTATTAATTATTATTATATACGATATACAAGACATTCGACAGTATGGTAATTGATATGCTTACGAATATATATAACGATCTATGTACGAGTATGTCTCTATTTGTGTTGAGCTTTGTGCGAAATTTGTCTGTTGTTAAAAATCAATCAAGATATACTACTGTATGTATGTATGCCTAAAACAAATCTAAATGAATTAACTTAAAACAAGTAAATAAAGTGCAAATTAAATACAATAAACACGTTTTCTTTTGTTAATTGATGGCACTATATAGTACTAAGACGAGTATCAATGGAGTTTTTAATATAAGATCTTACGATTTGGCAGCTCTGGGAGAAAGCTTTAAGATTCCAATATTGATTTAAGAATTGTTTGCTTCTTGAAATTGAACCCCTGACACATGGGATGATATTGTGAGCGTTGCTAGCTGTTCTGTGCCTCTGTAACCCAAACCCTATCCGATCCACCATCGATCAGATCTCTGTATCTTCCTCACACTATTGTCTCTGTGAGAGATCCCCGAAGACCCACGACTGACATGACTGGAGGAACCTTTAGGGTTCGGAGTGAACATAACCCTTCTTCCAGAATAAAACAAGTTATAAAGCAATGCTTTAAAAGATTCCACAAATTGATTATTGGATTTAATTTGATCACAATTAATATATATAACATTTAAGGAAAATTTGCTCACTAAGTTGGCTTTGAATAAAGTGGTTTTTTTTTAACAATTCAAGAAATCGATTCTGATTCAGTAGGCAAGGAGTTCTTCAAAAGTCAAAAGAGCTAGAGGGATTCCCGAAAACCTTCCAATCTAGTGAGTATCCAAAGGACCTTCTTTTTAGCGGAATAGTAGTGTAATGTAAGCTTCCGATGATTGGATTTGAATCAGTAACCTACCATTTACAAGAGCGATTTCTATATTCCATGATCTGAAAGGTGGGTTTCCATTTTATGAAGCTACCAAACACACCACAAACCAACGCGAACCACTGCGATGTTTCGACTGATCTCTTAATTATACCAATTCTCGGATGGTTTTCTTCCGTTCCAGATGGTTATCAAAGAAGCATATACAGATGTATACATACATATGTATGTATGTATGTATGTATGTATATGGTCAATCTTCAGGAATTTTATAATAAATAGTTTTAAAAACTGTGTAGGCATTTCAAATCATTCCATTGCTTCCCTGGTCTTCGACAGGATGTTAACAATTATGATAGCCACAGCAGCACCCCACACCCACCCACCATACCACCATATATGCAGATATTGCACACATACATATGTACGTATGTATTTATTTACGCATATATTTATAAGCGGATGGATCATTGAGTTTTGTTTCATTTCCGTTTGCCATTGAAAAGTGTTTTTCTTATTTCGTTTTTATTATTTTTCTTTCTGTGTTTGGTTTTTGTTGTTGTTGTTGTTTTTTTTCTTTGTTAGACAATCAAACAAATTAGACGCTATACCGTATATGGGCCTTCAATAATAAAACTAGGCAAAAAACAAAAAAAAAAAAAAAAAAGAATTTATATGAAAGACAGAGGGAGGGTGGAGAGAATAGAAATAGAAACAAGATGGAAGATGGTAGCCAAAAGAGGAATTATTATGTATCGAACGGAAACGTTGGGGCATCGGCATCGGCATCGGAATCGACATCGGCATCAGTGGAAGATGAAGTATATCATTTATATATTATATATATTATGACTTGGTCTCAATATATACTCGTATGCATTATTTATATATTATATGGTATATATGGTATATAGAATAGGGTAAAGTAAAGGGTAAACATTAAAGTTAAAACTGAAATCTGAAACCGTGAATCGCATAGAAATATTTTGTCGTCAAAGGGAGTGTGACCGGGGTCGGGGCCGGGCCCGGTCCCGGACATCTGCTTATCTAGCCGGAACATGTCATCGTCGTCGTTGTGGCATCGGGTGGGGGAGGGCATCGTATTGGCATCGCTGGGTTCGGTTCGTATGGATTCATGACCTCGGTGGCTTAATTAGCTTACTGGTGGGTGGAGGCAATTTGCAGAAGCCAGCCGCATCGAATACGGGCAACAGTTCGCGCACACGCCCCGGTATCGAGCCATCGAGCATTCTTACCCCAAAAGCAAAAAACAAAAATATATATATACATTTTTATATACAGACACAGATGAATGATCTCTTTCTGGGCTAGGCTAGGATCGGTGGCTACGTAGACCGAAACCTACCTCCGCTTGTAGTCAATCCTGGCGCCCTTCAGTGAGATATTGGCCTCAGTGGGAAAGAACGTGGCATCGTAGAAGTTGAGGCCATTCTGCAGCAGGACATTGTATTCGTCCATCGAGGCCAGAGTGATGCGTATGACGGCCGGCGGTAGCTCGCGGCGCTCTGGGCGCTCGGCCTTATCGATGGCATCACCGACAACGGAACCGCTCAAGCTGCCCAGGATCTTCGATCCGCCTGCAAGATAGATCGTGATCGTGGGAAGGTTTCGAGCACCGATTAAGAATGGGGGACAGAGCGTTTTAGAGGGAATGGAGAATGGAGAATGGAGGAGTGGGATGAATTTAGATCGAATGGGTGTTTCGAGTGTTATTTTGTTACCAATTTTGGAGAGTACATTACTTCGGAGGGCGGCAGCTCTGCGTAACGTCTGCTCACCTTCCGCACCCTTCTCGGCACTGGCGGCTGCGGCGGCGGCGGCGGAGGAGGCATTGGCATTCACATTGCTGCTGCTGCTGCTGCTGGAGGGGCTCGAGTAGATGTGCAGGCGCACCACCTCGACAACCGAATCGAACTTGTACATGGCATGACGGACATCCTCAACGGGCAGATCCTCCGGCACATCCAGCACATAGAGCGTGAAGGTCTTGCGCGGCCGACATGGTATGGCAATCTAGATTGGGGGAAGGAAACGGATCGGCTTCAGGCTTGGCATTATTCAATCGATTGTTCAGATCTTAAGATGGGGCTGGGCTGTGTGGGTCTGTGTGGTTGTGGGGCAACGCAACTCTAATTTCGACATACATAATTCGATTCGAGATTATTTCCCATTTTCCAACCCATCAATACTCACGCTGCGCGAGAACGATTGCTGCAAAAATATGTTGGAAATGGAAAATTTGCATTTTTCACTTGTCTGATGGTGATGGAGGGGGGGGGGGAGTGTTTTTCTTTTCTTATTTTTTTGGGGAATGCACATGGAGAGAGATGGGTGTGTGGTGGGTGTGTGGGTGTTTGGGTGGATGGGTGGATGGTGCACGCTCACCTTGCGATAGAAGCGCGCTCCGGTGACCTTGTGGAAGCCCTTCTTGAACACCGCCTGGTAGTCATCTGGATGTGAGAATTTAAATAGAATTCCTGTAGCGGTTTTCGTCAGGCTGAAGCATCCCTTGAAGCTCATCTTCTCACAGATGAGGGCAGCCCGTTCCATTGATAGTTCATAGGAGGGTGTCAGTAGGAAGGCGCCTGTAAGTACGATGGGGTTTTTTTATTTTCGGTGTTAGTCGGGTTACATGCGCATCATGGGCTAGGAGGGATTAGGATTCATTGTCACTATAAACAGATTTACAGTTCATCTCATGCAGGACACACACACAACACACAGAACAGAACGGAAAACAGAAACAGAAAAAATAATAAAGAATAAGTTGATCCGAAATGGGAAAATCCACCTTTGGTTAGAAAATTATCTGGCGATGAGACCTCCGAGTCAGAGTCATCCTCCCGCTTGTCGGCCCATTTTGGCTCCGAGGAGAGCTTGTGGGCGGCCACCTTGGTAACGATGCCCGTAGGACGGGGCCGTGGGTACTCATTCTTTTCGCACTCCAAGTCCGATGTGTTCCCAATGTTCCCAAAAGACATATTGAAGACCGATCACGATTCCCGAATTACGATTACGATAGCGACAGGGCAGCTGGGCGACAGACGACAGACGATAGACGGTTGACGGTAATTTGGAGGCAACTGAAATTTTGAAACGCTTCCCAAGCGCTTTTATATGCTTCGATGGACCCGCCGCCGGATCTTGACTCGCATCGCATCTTTGGCTTCTAGGTTTGGGCTTCGATCAGCGAAATGAAAGTCCCACACACACACGCACACACACACATACACAGACATGCACACATGCACACATGTGTATGGTATGTGTTGGGTTATGCGATCACATCGGATGTGTCGTCTCTCAAATTGGAAGTTGGTCTTACAATTAGACGGCAGAACGACAGAACACATTATTGTCTGTTATTATTGATCCTCTCTCTCTCTGTCTGGGCGGGAGTGGCGGAGTGGGCGTACGGTGCGATGCGATGCGTTGAGGTTCGGTTTTGGGTACGGTACGGTTCACTACGGATCGGCTTGGATCGGATCTGGCCCAGCGATTTGCAGGTTGACGCCATCGTCAAGATCACACACTGCGGCGCCAACTGTTGCGTAAAATTCAAGAACACGGCTGCTACTGCTACTGCTACTGCGACTGTGGCTCCCCCCCCCTTAAATGGTGCCAAATTGTATAACGCTTCAAACGGTGATCAAATTAATATGGGGCCCATCATCCAGAGCCAGAGTTCAGTTCAGATCAGATGGCGGCAAAAGGAGCCCAAACAGTCCCTAGGGCTGGTTGCCCATCGACTTAAGGTAGATTTCTGCTTGGTATTTGGTGGAAATGATACGACCAATCGATAAGCAGATTCATATTCCATGGCCAGAGGCCTAAACGGATGGTTTTCTTTCATTAAATGTTCAGATATTGTCATTTAAATGTTTTTGTTTAATACTTTGGTCGTTTTGCATGATTTTCTATCATCTTTACCGAAAAATATTCCTTCATAATACATAAGAAAATAGAATAAACCTACATTCATAGGTAAGCTAGATGGCCTATGTTGCTTTTTTTTTTAAGCAAAAACCTTTTGTAATTTAGAATTCATTTCTATTTTAGAATTTAATTAAAAAAATATTTATTCCCTTATAAGCTTACATTTTAGATTTAAGACTTTTAGACTTAGATTAAAATTGTGTTAAAAAAAAGGAAAAAAGATGGAACAAAACATTACTCAGTTGCTTCCAAAGCAAGAAGATGTTTCCAGGAAGAAAGGCAGTCTACTTACCGACCGATGTGCGCTGTCGCATGAAGCTCGACACGTATATAGATATCTACTCCTATAAGCAAATTCGCTGAATTTCCATATCCATATCATAGCCATTCCGTTGCTCCTATTGCTACTCCACACAGTTTGTTCTATAGATCGGATCCGTAATCTGCTTGGGGTATGCCCAGCCCCAGGAGCCCAATCGACCCAAAAAAATAAAAGGCCATTCGAAAAGGTATTCGCTTTAGTTTTATGTCATTTCATAATATGTGGTTTATTAATAAATTATTTTATTTAAATTAATTTTGTCAGTTTTTTTTGTTTGAATATTTATAATATTTTTCGCATTTGTTTTTGCCTTTCTTCGTTTCGTTTCGTTTCGTTCGAACAAAATGATTTCCATCCATCGCTTAATAATATTATAATAGTACTCATAATAATAATCATCTACCAAAGTGTTTTACATGGCAACTTTAAATTTTCTTTTCAATTTTCATTTCATTTGATTTCGGTTGCGTTTCATTTCATTTCGTTTCGATTCGGTTTTTGGTTTTTATTCTCGCTTTTGTTTCCGTTTCCGAGTTCCGAAATCCGTTTCTGTTTCAGTTTCGGCATTTAATTGATGGGGGGATAGATAACATAAGGTACAAACGATCGGAAGGATCGGCATTAGCCAAACTGATGATAAGGATAAGAGGAGTGAATGATGATGGAAAGGAAATGCAAGCAAAGTGTTGTTTCTTCCGATATCAGCTCTTACGGGGGATGCTTTTCCATTGGTTTTTGCTCTCACAAAAATGTTTACAATTGCTATGTTTATATATATATATATAATCTTTATATGCTGTATATATATGGGTGTGTTTATACTATATATAGTTATATAAGCATTTTGTGAAGATCACTCTTTGTGTGTGGTGTAGTGTGGTGTGTGTGTGTGAGGGCAGGGTATACAATCTGATGATTTTTCTATATTTATTATTTTTCCGTGGAGTTTTTTGTTTTTCTGCTTGCTCAAAGGAGTAAAGGAAAGGAAATCATATATCACTAGCTCTTAAAAGACATGCGCTGCTGCCAATAACAACAATAAGAATCGAGTAATCGTTAATCGTTAATCGGTACCATTTATCGTTAATCTTTATCGTTTATCAATTATCATTTATCATTTATCGTTAGCTGGGGTAAGCACACATTTACATACTTACATACATACACATACACAACAACTACTTTAATAACCGATAGAAATGTTAACAATTATGCGGCGGATCGATCGATATACGATATACATATATGTATATCGATACACTATACTATATATGTGTATCGACACTCTTTGGAAGGAGTGGGGTTACGGGGCGGTGCAAATCAGCTTTGGGAGGGCATTGGGCGTTGGGCATTGGGCGTGGGGATTGGCATTATATTGAAGCGGGGTCTCTGGGGATCTTGTGGTTGGCCAGGCAGGTGGGACATTCATAGAACTTACATGGCAAAATATCATATACATATATTGTATACATATACATATATTAGTTGATTTTGTTGTTAAACTTGTTTTCCATTTCCAAATTGCTTTAGTCGCGTGTTTTCCGTATTTTTTATGGTATAATTCGAAGCGAATTTATCTCTCGTACACACACATATACCATATATTTATGTATATAGTAGATCCTATATGTATGTATATAGCCTAGATTTTTTAATTAGTTATTTTTTCCCATTTTTGCAAAAAGCAGCGTAAACAATTTTTGTGATTTTTTTCTCATTTTTTCTTTGGATTTTTATATATATGTATGTATATGTTGTTTTTGTTTTGTTCGATATTTATTTAATTAGTTTAATTTTTTGTATTTCTTGTGTTTGGTTTTTGTTTTGTTTTTTTTTTTATAAGTTTATTTTGCATTACACTTAGCCGGCGCCTGGATGCCATACATATAATAGATTATGAACTATATAATGTGATGATTTTCCACGATTAATTGGGATACAATACAATACAGTAAAAAAAAAAGAAAAACAAAGATGAAAAGAAATCTCTTTCGTTTTACATAGTTGTTGTATATTTCTAATGTTTCATGTTTCAGTGTGCACTTGGATATTACATACAAAATACATACAATACCGCTTAGGCTTAAGGGGGCTGGGGGCGTAGGGGCGTGGTTAAAAGCTGATTTGTGACTATATATATAAAACTATCAGTGTGTGTGTGTGTGTGTGTGTGTGTGGTGTATGTTTGTGGGTGTGTGGTGAGGTGACCAAACCTAAATTAAACGCCTTAAAAAATGACTAGAGAACATCATCCATCCATCATCTAACATCTGGTGTGTCTTACTAAACAATATAATAATATACTATAGATATATGTACTCTCGTATATAGGTATATGCTGTATATAGATACAAAAAAAAAGTCGGTATAGTAAAAGTCTTTGCATTGGAATCGTCAAACATATAGATACGATACGGTTACAGATTTAAACAGATCCGCGAAACAGCGAATCGAAGCCAAGCATTTGTCTAGATATATGTATAGTACTCGTAAAAAGTGTTTTTGTGTGTGTTTGTGTTTCCTAGCCTCTCCCATCTCCTATCCTATCCTATCCCTACTACTCTCTCTCTCTCTCTGTCTCTATTTTCTCTTTCTATGGCTTTCCTTTTGTGAAATTTTACTAGAGATGTGTGTGTGTGTGTGGTTTGCTTGTGTACTAAGACTACATTTTGGAGGGAGGTTCTTCTAACAAGCAGTTCTACTCGTAACTGGAGGCTTGTGCTAAGCTCGGGGCATGCCACAACTGTTCGATTGCGTTCCCATTGATTGACTTCACTGTACATGTGTGTATCTGTATCTTGTATATATATATATCTGTATATATGGCACTGGTAAATGCTGGAAGCTTCAATATGCCTAAATCTCTCACATTCACCCAATATAATGCCCGATGATGGCAGTAGTGCAGCTTGACTGGGAGAGTGTCAGGGTCTGGTTGTGGAGTGGTGTGGTGTGGTAGGAGCAGGACTAGGTCTAGGACTAGGACTAGGACTATGTGCAGAAACTGGACATGTTCCAGCTATACATATACATACAATATAGGTAGGGGGGGGGGGACTTGGACAAACAATTGAAACTAATTTCTATATGCTAATGATATTACAATTCAAAATCAAATTGGATTGTGTGTTGGGAGGTCTTTTTCAGTCCTTTCGATTGATAGAGAGCAACTGAATAGTACTATTATGGGTATACAGTGCGTTTTGGTGCTATCAGTCAGCTTTTTAATCATTATCGAATCACTATGGATAGATAACTATTAAGAGAAAATGCTACAAGTTTCATCGACATTGTTTTCCAGCAAGCTTCGGCTTGGAAACATGTTCTGATCGAACAATATAACCTTTCAGATTGATCAGCTTTCGAATAGAGATATATTTTTGAAAAGATTCGATCACAGGATCACTGACTATTGCTGTCCTATTACTGCGAAAACGCACTGTGTACTCCCCATATTTTATGTACATTAAGTGCAATAATTGTCCAAAAGTCTACAAATTGGTTATAAATAATGTGTGTGTGTGTGTTTGTGTGCTTTTGCATTACAAAAAATCAGATAAATTGCTTAAATTTCATTTTGTTACACTTTTTGCTTTCGTTTGTTTTACAATTGTTTTGCTTTTGGTTTTGGTTTTCCCATTTATCATTTCATTTCAGCTTAGTTTTTTGTTTTGTTTTTTTTTGGACGGAACAATTTACAAAATATGATTATGAAACAATGATGTGTGTGTGTGTGGTTCAACAGAGGGTGTGTGGAACACAAGAACATAATACTTAGATGGCCTCTAAACTATAAACTAAAGATGTGACACTGTGAACATGCATTTAATAAATATATATATACTATATATAGCATTTGTTGTAGTACATATAGTTGTGTGAACAGATCTTACAACGAAATTGAACAGACTTATACAGCAGATGACGAAAGAAGACAAAAGGCAGACGGAAAAAAACTAGATATACATATAAGAATAGATTATGTCTATGATCTATGATTTGCTAATGGAATGAAGTAGCTTTTCGGGGGCTATGATATATGTATACGTATGTATATCCGAATACATTAATATGTGTGTAGAGGGCGTGGATAAACGAATAGATACAGTTGCAGGATGCAGTTACACATAGATACAAAGATATACACGTATGCGTATGCTTATAAAGAGAGCGCGTGGATGAATATATATTTAGTGTATATATATGTCTAGATATATTCGCGATTATGCTTATATATACTCGTAGGCATTGTGTGTAATTTTGCTATTCAAAATATGGCTTAGGGTTTCAGTTTTTCCGTTTTTTGTTTGAATTTTGCACTTGATAATAAATACAATAATCGTAATCATAATAATGGCAATAATAATAGAATAATAATAATAATAAATATTTTGTCGTATGCTCTAAATATTGGTAAATTTGTTAGATAAAGCTTGGATCGCTCAGTAATATCATATAATATTTGGTTACACATTTCCCCATCCATACGTTATTTCGTTTTCTTTCTTTCAATGCATTGAATCGATCAAATAAAGCTCATAAGCGTCTATATATCCATTTTTCGTTTGTGTGTGTGTGTGTGTGGGTGTGGTTTTCTTTCGATTTAGTTTAAGATTTATGATTGGTATTTTAAGGTGATAAAGCAATGGGTTTTCATTTGTTTTCATAACTCCCTTTCGTTTCACGGATAATGCCTGTCCGGTTTTTGTATTGTAGCTTTTTCTTTAAATTGTTTGTTTTGTTAGCACGCACTTTATATAATAATAAATATATATATATATATATATATGTATATATATTCATATTTATCGTGTACATATATGTATATTATTCAGTTTTTAAGTTCTAGCGACTTTTGGGAGCGGTGCCCGGCACATTTTGTGGAAACTTCTCTCTCTCTCTCTTTCACTCTCTCATTATATATATCTCTCTCTCTCTCTTTCTATCTTATGGCACACACACAAAAGAGAGAGACTTTCTTTTGATGATTCGACGAGAAGTATTACAATTTGTAGGATATGCAATCGGGATACCGAGAGATCGTGTTACTTATGTGTGAGAACTAAAGCAGCGATGGGATATGGCAATTATCTAGATGCTCAAGCGGAGAGAAAAAATGGCGTATAGTATTTTTTGTTTTGGATTTGGATTAAGCTATGCTTTTGATGGCTGATCCTTAACTACATCGTATATATACTTATATACGGAGGGGGGAGGAGTAGGGGGATGGGTGGGGTATGCTGCACCCATGACTTATGTGCATAGACCAATGTGTGTGTGTGTGTGTGTTCCGCCGATTGTGTCAAGCACGCGCTCCTCGAGATACATTCTGGATGTGTATCTCCACATAACATACAAACATATAGTATATATATGTTTTAAATATGAACTTAGCCTAGCAATAAATATGGTTTTTGTTTTGTTGTTGCTTGCGCTGCTCCTCGTACTCCTCCTTCCCATTGCTTCCCATGATGCTGCTGCTGCTGGCTACCTTCCTTCCTTCCTCCTTCAGTTTCCGACTTGGTTTCTATTTCAGCATTGGATAAGCCATATAGCCCTGGGGTGGGGTGGGGGGTTCCTCCATTAAGAAAAAGGTATTGCTAGAATTGCGTTCAGATGCCGTTTGTGTGTGTCTGTCTGTATGTGGCTTGTCCCTAAAACTGCCTGCTCTCGATATTCAGCGCTCCGTCATAGGCATCGAATGCAGTGCTTCCCGCCGCTGCTGCAGCAGCAGCCTCAGCTTCGATCTCCACATTCTCCTCCTGGGACAACGATGATATTGTTTTGCTGGTTGTTGGTGTAGCTGTATCTGTAGCTGCTTCTGTTTCTGTTACTGTTGCGGCTACCAGCTCATCGAGCATTTGCATCTGTTTGCGTGTAGGCGTTGTTATGGGCGTGGCCACATTTTGATATTGCTGATGGAACGTTGACAATATTTCGCGAATTTTAGCAATGATCTCTTGCACTCAGGCATTTGATTCCTGCGAATTGCGGATTATCATATTAAATCTGAACGAATCATCCTCGAAGACTTCCCCTTGCACTCACCTTTAAATTATCAAAGTAATGCATGATCTGTTCGTAATCCATATCGAGATCATCCAGACCCAGACGCTCACCGGGAGTCTCTGTATCATCGACGGTGGCCGAGAACATGGGATTACCCACAACTGTGGCACGCTTAACGCGCGATGATTTTGTTGTGGGCACCGGCACCGGCACATGACTTACACTGGCAGACGATGGTAGCCGCATTATCTCATCGCTGCCATTCGAATTGGCCGCATCCCCAGTGCTGCTAACCATGCTGTGGCTATCTGTTAATGGAAATACTTGACATAAGGATTTGCTGTTGCTTCTCCTCTGAATTATTTTACCCTTGGCTTTCTGTACAGCTGCTGCCGCTGCTGCTGCTGCTGATGTTTTGGTTACTCTCTTTGGTGTCAGCGAATCAAATTGAAATGCATTCTTCTGGTGTGGATTTGTGTACTCCACTAGCTTCTCAGCATTGTGCAGCTCCTCGTGGTGCTGCTGCTGCTGTTGTTGCTGCTGCTGCTGCTGTTGCTTGATCTTATTGTGTGCCGCCTTGATGATGGCACCTGCTGGCTCCTGGCTGAAATTGTGGCTATGGCTATGGCTATGACTGCGCTGATGTTGCGGACGTTCCAGTGGCTGCTGTTGCTGCTGATTGGTGTTGTTATTATCGCTGGCACTGCTAATGGCAGTGCTGCTGCCCATGCTGTTGCTGTTGTTGTTGTTATTATTATTATTGTTGATGATGTTGGGGCTCTGCAAATGCTCCCGTTTATAGAGCTGACTATGCCGTTTATTGGCCACCTCCTGGATCAACAGAAATCATGACAAAATATTATGATTTATGCAAGTAAATCAACTCACCTTCACTGGAACTGGTGCCGGAGCTACTGCTACTGCTGCGGCTGCTGGCTGGACAATCGGCAGACAGGCTCTGGCCCCCACATTCCTATGCGGCGGCACTGGCGGCTTATAGTCCAGGGCTCCTCCAGGTAACTCCCTACGCTCATTGGCCAAATAGCTACACACAAAAAAAGGGAAAAGGATTAGGCTGCTTGATTCCAAGAAAGATTTCAAACACTCACTGATCGGCATGCTGTTTATTCAAATTGGAGGCTGGCACAATATGCGTTTGCAGCTTGGGCTGCTGGTCAAAGGAGCTGACGCGACGTCCATTGTCGTAGTTGATGATCGGATTACTGGTGATACGCATGCGGGAATCTGCAGACACAAATAGTTCAAGACAAATTAGTTTAAGGACCTTATGCCCTGGGCACAGTTAAAGTTTACCGCGTGCATTCAAATGTGTATTGGTTTCAGCCACCACCGATTGCCGATCAATGGTGGAGCGTCCCAGCCAGACCCAGTCATGGGCATTTGTGGTGGACTCCTTGAGGCGTACATCCCGGAAACCACCGCCAGATATGACGCCGCCACCGCCACCGACTCCGCCGCTGCCCTTGCCCATCGACAATGGATCCAGACCGGATTCAATCAATGCCGGTCGGAATTTGGAGGCATAGACCACGCACGAGATCACAAACACAATGATGGCAAAGCAGAAGGCCGTCAGAAGGACATACATGCCCAGCTCCATGGAGGACATGGTGCCAGTGCCGCCCTTGCCATTAAAGTGATTCTTATGCGAGGCCTGAATGCTGCTGCGATGCTGTCGGGCCTGGACAGTGGGCTCATACTGCTGGCTGGAGTCCCGCAAAGGTATTCCAACTGCCGGAGGAAAAGAATGCATACAATTTCAATTTATTTTCAATGTTGATTCTGGCAGGAAGACGCACCAATAATGTCCGCCAGGTCGCCTGCCGATTGGCGGTAATTCTTGCGCTCGCCACGGCCCACAGTGCCATCGTTTTGTATGGCCTCCTGTTTGCTGACAATATCCACATTGTTGAAGTCCACCTCAATGGAGGCCAGGGCACTGGCCAGCGGTGCCACATTTGATTTGTTCTGCTTGCCGGTGCCCAGCGTGCTCCTGCGCGTGCGGCACTCCTCCGAAAGCAGGAGTGTGACACGCAGTAGATTGCCATTGCCCTCGCCCACAGCAATCACACGGGGATGATGGGAGGCCAGCATGGGGGCAAAGGCCACCACCTCAGTATCGAGGCTCTCCACCAGCAGGAAGTAGTCCTCCACAGCAATGTCCCTGTGGCAAAGGGGTATAAAGATGAGTTCGAAGTTCGAATCATTAATTGTAGTTTGCATACCTCAAGGGGGTCTTTGAGCCATCATTGAACTCCAGATCGATGTCGAGCAGCCCCTCCTGATACTGAGCCGTCAGCTTGTGGGTGACCGAGGTCTCCGCCAGGTAGCCATTCTCGATGGTATTGTCCGGCGTGATCGTTAGCTGCAGCCCCGAAATAACACGGACAATCAGCTTCGAGAGATTCACCTTGTCGCTGCCCACACGGATCTCCTTGGTGCCGATGACACGGCCAGTGATGGGCGATAGAACCTGGACATCGGTGCGACCCATGGACTTGCCCTGCAGTATGCGACCCTTGAGCGAGGCAATCTTGGGATCGGCTACGCGTAGCAGCGGCTGCACGAGATCCGTGACCCGCAGACCCGTTCGCCGTGAGATGAAGTAGCTGGTGCGTCCAGAGTTCTGTTAAGAAAGGATATATGGGATATAACAGGCATAAAGGACATAGTGGGAAGCCAGCACTCACCTGATCGACGGCCAGGAACTTGGCATAGACCTCCACGGGACTCTGCTGGTAGCGTGCCCGACAGATGGTCTTGTCTGCCCCAAGATTGTTGTAATAGTTGCTGCCATGTTGTCCCTGGCTTTGGCCCCACACATACGAGCGCTTCTTCCTGCGACGCGATTGTTTATTGTGTCTTCAGCGGAAAAGAAAGAGCGGAAGGAGAAGGATTAGCAGGAGCCGGAACAGAAGCAGGATTACCAATAGCACACTCACAGATAATGATTATCGTCCGTCACTTTCCAGCCCTTGATCTGGGACAAACGATAGTCGGATATGTAGACCTCCAGCGGGAATTCGGGCATCCAGACAATGAACTTTGCAATGCCCACATAGGTGCCATATTTGACAATAACCGAGGCATTCGAGGAGCCGCGCTGCTCAGAGCCATCCACATAGACAGAGCTGCAGGAGGAGGAAACCTAAAGAGCACAAAATTCAGCAATCAACAATGAGAAGTTCTCGCGTTTCCCCGCCTTTGAAACCGCACCTTAATCACACTCTCATCCTCGGCGTGGCAGGAACTCTGGAGGGTCACATCGGCCACCTTGCCCGCCTGAGAGACAATGAACACTTTCATGGCCTGGGCCACCTGCCGTCCGGTTAGAACGGCCGTGTTCATCACCTCCCAGATCTTGGCCATTGGCAGCACTGCCTGGATGTCATCCTTGTTGATCTCCAGCTTGGCAATCAGTCGCTTCTTTGTGTCATCGGTGGCAATCAGTTCGCTGGAGTCCTTGTCCTTGGGCGTGTCATAGACATGGGTCACAGACCACACGATCTTGCCGCCATCCACAATGTCGTTAGTGTCCTCGGCCACCTCCAGCAGCCAGGAGAAGACCTCGAACGATTCGTTGGTGAGATTGCCAGCCATGGCGGACTCCATGCTGGATTCCTGCTCCTTGCGGAAGGCTGTGACCCGTGCGGTGGTATGCTTAGGGTTCTCCTTCTCAATCGATACGCTCCACTGGTCGGTGGAGGCGGTGGCTCCCATGATCCTTAGCCCAGCCTTGACCCGCGCCCGCACCGTGAAGGCGGCCACCCGCTGATCCACGTACTGGTGCAGAAAGACGGGGACATGGAGCTTGGACATGGGATAGAGCGGATGCTGGGGCAGCAGGAACGTGACCGAGTCGTCGGCTCGAAGCTCCTTGAACGGCGTCTTGGCGGGCATCAGGGGCACCTGGGCGAATGTGGTAAGGGGCTGGATCTGAACTTTCGGTTCGCACTGCTCCGGATTGCGCAGCGGTGGCTCAAAGACGCTGTACGAGACCTGCGCATAGCGTTGCGGCACCTTGGGCGGCAGTGCTGGGGCGTTGTCCTTGCGCTGGGGAGCCGGAATCGCTGGCCACCAGCTGAGGGGCACCACCACTTCGGCCACACACACACCATCCTCGCCCTCGGGCATGCAGCGGCCCTTCAGCGGCTGTTCCGTGCCCATGGCCACATGCAGCAGGACGCAGACCTTCTGGCGCTGCAGATGACCACCAGGATCGGCGCCAGCATGGAAGAGGACACGCAGCACGGGCGAATCCTGCGAAACGCTCGCCCTGACCAAATGCGCCGAGATATCCAGATGCATGTTCGGTTGCTGCAGCTCCAGCAGCGTGGCGGTGGAGTTCTGCAAGCGTTGGAGGAGTCTCTCGTCAGTAAGCTGATGCACTGCATCCCATCCCCCTGGCATTTACTTACGCTCATGTAGTCCGCTCCTCCCTGGCTGTTGATGTTGATGTTGCTGTTCTGGTTGTTGTTGTTGTCCATTGTGTCCGGCACAATGTAGCGTGCCGGGACGGTCTGCTTGGTGGAGAATGGGCCATAGCTGGCTCGTATGGACACCGGCTGTGTGGTCTCCACCACCGTGAAGCGGTCCAACGAGAGCACCGAATCGTAGGAGGAGCGCGCCTTCAATGGCGGCGATGACGATGTCTGCTGTATGTTTGCTATCTCCGGCGTCACAGGTGGTTGGCGGGCGTGCTTCAGGAAGAATCCACTATCCGGCGCCTCAAAGTGCACCTCCACAGAGTCTATAGAGGGGAGGTGGGCGTTAGATAGGGGATGAAGCAGGGTTTCGTGTGGGTACAAGTGGTGGTGCACAGCTAGTTCTGGAATTTCTATTTAAACTTACATGCAATGGACACCAGCATCGTTATCACCAGGCAGAACTTCATGATGATGATGGGATGTGCAGGAGGCGGCCTCGTATTTCAGTTTTCTGTTTTCACTTTACAGTTTACAATTTCCAATTGATTTTACCCCGAGATCCGAGATACGATACCGATACCGCGATGTACGTACTTTTATTTGTGTGTAATTCGTTTCTTATTTATTTGTACACCACAGCCCCAACGGCCATTCGCAATTGTTTTTTGTTTTTTTTGTTTTTGTATTACCGTTACAAGTGTTGGTTGGTGGAGAAAAAAAATGTTTTTCTTTTTTTTTTATTGGTATTGGTATATTCCACTCCCGGTCGAGAGGGCGGGGGAGTTTAGTTGAAATGGGGCGGGGATTCTTGCCAATTATCGAGCACTCTTCGTTGTTGTCCCTACTACCACTTTTCGTTCGTTGTTTTGTCCTTTTTCGCTCTGCCAGCCCAGCAATGAAATCCACAGCACATCCTTTATTGATTCTTTCAGTGTGCTACACACACACACATGCAGATGCCCCCACTGCCATAGTAGCCTGGCTGGGTCGCTCACACACACACGGCCTACACACCTACACACGAGACTCTCACGCACTCACGCACACCACTTCATACAGTTACTCTGTGGTATAGACACATCTTCGGGGCACGGAAATCTTTGGTTTCCTTTTTGTGTATGTGTGAATGTTGGCCTTCGCAAGGGCCTACGCACTTCTGGGAATTGTATACTTTTTGAAACTGCCTGGTCACTGGCCCTAGCACTGTTCAATTAACGCTTTAATACATGCTTTTCCTCAGATGGATTTTATTTTTTAACACAATATCACAAATATCGAACATTTCCCCAAACGCAAACGAGATGAAATTGAGGTGTGGACAACAGGCGAAACGGCCCAGAAAATTTAGGGCAGCAAGGCAAAACGCACCCCATCGCCTAACATACCGTGAGGACAGGCCTGTCCTCAGGGTACATCGTCGAAAAATGGCGGCTAGGTGGGGTTCGTACGAGCTTTGGAATTTCCCCTGACTGTTTTTGCCTGTTGACCATACCTTTCGTTCGTTGAACCCAAGAAACCAAAGAGAGGGGAAATTACTCTCTTTCGCTCATTTTTGCGTGAAGTATCAAAACGTCGATATTTCTGACGATAGTATCGGAACGGTACGGTTGTATGCACCGAATGCCCTGTGTGCATCCCGAGTGTCATTAGAAGCACAGTAGCCATACGCACAAGGCACTTTCGTTCAAACAACCGCAGCAAAACGTAAGTGAGCAGAAAGTGCACCGCAAGTGAGTACCCTGTAGAACCGAACTAGTTCCTCTTCGATTACCGCGCAACTAGCTACGCAACTAGTTACGGAGGAAGCGAACGTCGACCAGTCAAAACACGAAGCTGGCTTCGTTTTGTTTTCGAAGTAATAAACGGTAAAAAAATAAAAAAAAATCGCGAAAAAGGGTTACAATACAGTGCGGATTCAGAAGTTTTTACCGAGGCCACGCAGTGCAAGTTTACCAAAATGGTAAGTTAATCGTGATATTCTACTGTACTTGCGCTCGTGGAATGCAAGATACAGAAAAGTACACAAACAAAATGCATTTCTTCTCCACGCATTTGCCTTCTGTGTAGTTTTTTTTCACTTCTGTTCAAGATCTAGTGGCTGAATGCAGCATTTGCGATAACGTTGATTAGAATCAAATAAAAAGTGAGGAATATACTCTAATTTCATCAAATATATAGTAATAAACAGCTACGTAACTAATATTCCATATTTAAAATAATAGGATATATGCGTAGCTAATATATTGAATTGTTTTCCAGAGAATAGTTCCAAGTGTACAGACAGTTTGGAAATTGGAAAGGAATTGCAGAAAACAAAGGGTAAAGGAATGTAAATATAATGAATATTGGAATATATAAATCGAAATAAATATAAACATATATAATTTCCGAAGCCCTACAACAGGAATTGAATTGAACATTATTTGTATTATCAAACTAATAAACAACGTTGTTCTTTTTAGATCAATTCAAAGGAGTGGTAGAAATATTCACCAAAAAAACGGTAAACAACTGAAGGAATTGAATGAACATAGGAAACTCAATAAAAGAGTTTATGTAAGTATTTCTGAACCAAATTACATATATGACTTTATTTCTTATCCTTCTATTTTAATGATTCTATTACCTGTAAATAAATAATTAATTTTTTATTATTTACATATATATGAAATAAATATTATCACTTCATCACAACAATTCCAAATGTATTTTAACTAGTTCCAGACTGACTACCAGTAGTCTTTTGGGAACTAGCTACTGGTAATCGAAGGCGGGTCGATAAGGGAACTAGTTGCTGGCGTTCTACTGGTAGCTAGGTCGGAACTAGCTCCTGAGCAACTAGGGTACTGGGGGTGGTTCCGCCCTAGGACATGCATGTGTTCAATTCTCCGCTGAAATGCATTGTCGGGGAAACGGTCTGGAACCAGGTACGTGAGAAAAGGAACTAGTGCGGCACCCGTGCCGAACTAGTTACCTGGTACTAGAGCGATCGTATCAAAATCTACGGTATTTGCAGTATATTTTGCGGTAAGACCGTATATGGACTTTTTGAGGGATTTCGTGGAGGTAGTTTTGGTCGCAACAATGTCCTTTTTCATCGCAAAAGGGTGGATTTTGCCTTGCATGCGTTGCATTTTCTGTTGCCTGTTGTCCATACCTTTCCACATCGAATATCAAAATCGAGGAATATAATGGAATATTAATACAAATTTTTCGTCAGTATATACGGTATATTTTAAATTTTGTGACGCATATTTCGGTATATTTCTGAGGGTCCGACCGTATATCTTAACTCCGCGGTCACACTGTTTGTCAAATCCGCGCAACAAACAAAAAAAAAGACAGAACGAAAAAGTGCAGCTTAAAACCGAGTTGTGCAAAGAATTGAAGAGTATTAACCAAACGGGAGAGCAGCTGTGAGTATTAACCAAGAATAAAGGCAAGAAACCGTGAAACGACAGTCACACAAAGGGTGGTACTCTCCCCCTGAAAAGGGCGTGTGTGCATGAGTCAGAGTCGGCAGCGGCCGTGTCTCAAAAGAAAACAATACTTTTTTCATGCCTCTTTGCATATGTATGTGTGGGCTTTTGCATTGAAACTGATAAATCAGCTTTGCTGATCAGATGGTGCTCTCTGCCATTTTGAACAAATTTTCAAGTGGCCCCAAAAAACGCCAACAAGTCAGCCCCCAAGAGGCAGCAGGCGGCAGAGTCAGATCGTGGCGACAGCTTCAGCTGTCTGTTTTTATGCCTTTTTTAGGCATTTAATTGAACTGTGAATGCAGGCTGTGTGTACGTGTGAGTGTGTGCGTGAGAATGTTTTCATTGAGCCAAATTGGCTGTTTCTACTGGCAATACCCTTGCGGAAAATAGTATTATTATGTGGATAGAATGTTTGTAACGCATCGAAAGAAGCATATACAAAGTTCCAGTTTCGAACAATGTTCTATATTCTATACTCCAGTTTTGTAGTTTCAAGTTGACCATTTCAATCAGTTATCCCACATATTGGGCGATCGATTTGAAAGAGTATCAAAAGCTTCGCCTCCCGGAGCTCCCTGTCTGTAAACCGCAGTTCAACAGCATTGATAAACACTCACACACGGACACACATACAGACAGCTGCTATCTCCCTCTTTTACGTTGACGTTGCCAGTTTTTGCCTTTTGCTCGAGTGACTCAGAGATATCGGGGTACGTGTGTGTGTGTGTGTTTGAGTGAGTGTTGACACAGTTTGGGGGAGCACGACGACGAAAAATCAGCTTCATCGGAATTTGTCGGGCTGCAATATGTCTATATATAGCCATAAAACACGCACACACATAATATGTACACTCCACATTAATGGATTCTCCTCTGACTCGGCCAGGTCCACGCCACACATCACCGCATCACACACAGAGCGAGATCCACTCCACCAACAACGATGTCATCACGCAAAACCGCCGGTCGCCGTGCCACCACCAAGAAGCGCGCCCAACGCGCCACCTCCAATGTCTTTGCGATGTTCGATCAGGCCCAGATCGCCGAATTCAAGGAGGCCTTCAACATGATCGACCAGAATCGCGATGGCTTCGTGGAGAAGGAGGATCTGCACGATATGCTTGCCTCGCTGGGCAAGAACCCCACCGATGACTACTTGGATGGGATGATGAACGAGGCACCCGGACCGATCAACTTCACCATGTTCCTCACTCTGTTCGGTGAACGGCTGCAGGGCACCGATCCCGAGGATGTGATCAAGAATGCCTTCGGCTGCTTCGACGAGGAAAATATGGGTGTTCTGCCCGAGGATCGGCTGCGTGAGCTGCTCACCACAATGGGCGATCGATTCACAGACGAAGATGTATGTACCCAGCTCCACTCTCTGTGTAATCGTATCCTTTTAATCTTATTATCTGATTATTCTACAGGTGGACGAGATGTATCGGGAGGCGCCGATCAAGAACGGGCTGTTCGATTACCTCGAGTTCACGCGCATACTCAAGCACGGTGCCAAGGACAAGGATGAGCAGTAAATCCAGATGCGCCACCAGCCAAGCGGCGTGCACCCAAGCTGCCTCTCCAATCCAATCCAACCCAATCCACTCCACTTCACTCCTCCACTCCAGCATGGAGCCATGAAAAATTATCCAAATCCATCAAGAGTTTCGTTTAACTTTAATTATTTTTTTTTTGTTTTGTGCGGTCTCCCGCTCTTGCTGTCCTTCGATTCCTGTACTTAACTGTGCATTTAAATTAAACAACAAAAACAACAAACGAACTTAAAAATATGAAAAAAACTAGAGAAAAGCCAGCAAATGTTATGTACGATATTTTAGTGTGTGCGAAGAAGAGCCAACACCGTTTTCCCCCAAGTTTTCATAAGTATTAACTCATTGAATATACATATACATATTGCCTATATACAAATACATACTTATATACAAGAATGTGTAACAATAAAACCAACGTTTGTTTTCCTAACGTACTCTCACGTACTTGTATCTACATATACCCAGAGACAGGCCAGACAAGACCAGACCACACGCCCACGAATCGTTCAGTCATGCCCCTCCCCCTTGAGACAATTGTTCAAACAGTAGCCCCAACGTTGTGTTTCACCAATTTGTTACTTGATAAAAATCCCGCAACTATTTTACGTGTCGCCCCTATCAGATAAAGCTGCAAGCAATTCGCGAGGCAATGGAACAGATTAAAAGTCTCAAAATGGAATTCAAAGCGGTGTCATGCACACGCAATGTATGTTGTTTTTGCAATTATCGGATTTACTTGTGCGTCACTTGGCCTTGAGGATATGCCTTAAAAGCATTTCCAGGATTCTCCAGAAATTGCTCTCGATAAGTCTCCCTCTCCCGATCTTCAAGGGTTAGGCCAACAGATACCATTCTCAAGATGTAATAGATTTTTGGAAAATGTATTTTAAAAAAATATTCAGTTATTTAAAACGACATTCACATTCTGTGATTGTGTGACAACGAAGGGGGGGGGGGTATACAAATATATCAAGATGCAACTATAAACTAAGCGTATTCAGATATTAAAGTATTCTATTTACAATCGATGCATTAGGACTAAGCAAATATCTAGTAATGGCCTCTGCAGCAGCATCAAAAGGTATACAAGTGTATAGGGGGGCTGGGGGGATTGGTTGGAATTAGTGGCTTAATCCACCTTCTTTGGCTGGGGCGCGGTGTCAAAGCGACGCTTTGATCTCGCCTGGTAGGCATCCTTCAGCTGATTGATCACATTGGCGAACAGTATGGTGCCGAAGAAGACCAGAATGGTGCCGATCCAGTGGTTGGCCGTGAATGGGTTGCGGAAATACAGGATGGAGAACAGAAGGGAGACAAACTTGCGCAGCGTCACCACCAGGGTGACGGTGAGCGAGGCACACTCGGTGGTCAGCACGTAGACGGCACTGATGCAGACATACTGCGTCACAACATTGCAGAGCAGGTAGAAGAGCATCAGCGGGAACTTCCAGTTGAGGCCCAGGGCGCTCAGGACGGGGACAGCCACCGCCTCCGAGGCGACGGCTATGTTCAGGTGCTGCACAATGTTGCCGGCCATGAAGAGGAATCCGGGCAGTGGCAGCATGTGGGTAAAGAAGAGCGCCTCGCTGGGATGCTTGCCGTAGCGCTTGTAGATCACCTCCTGGTAGATGCCCATGTAGGCGGTCACGAGCAGGGCGATCGTCAGCAGGGCAATGCCCACCGACCACCAGAAGAAGTCCGAGTACGAGGTGTCCACCCTCAGCGTATGGTGTGTGTTGTCCTTCACGTCGCCGCTGGACACCAAAGTGCAGAGCACAATGCCCGCCGTGATCATGGCCACGGAGCTATACTGCCGCAGGTTGTAGCGCTTCTTCAGCAGTATGATGCCCATGATCATGTTGGCCATCAACGAACCACTACGGAAGATCATGTGCAGCGGCATCGGTATGTTGAAGTTGAATGCATAGTTATTGCACACGTTCGCCCCGAAGAAGAGCAGCACCAGGATCACATAGTCCTTGAGCGCGATCTTCGGCTTCACCGTGAAGAACTTCGATGTGAATATCAGGCCCTCCAGCGCAATGAACAGGAACTGCGAGAACGTGATCAGATTGCCTGCCCCCGGATCGATCTGGATGATCAGCTCCAGGAAGACCACATTGCTGCAGCAGCCGATGAACACGAAGAGCATGCCCAGCAGGGCTTTCATGTTGAAGGCCATATCTCTGCAATAGCCAATGGGAGATCGATAGAGTGGTGGTTAGTTAACAGTTAATAATGTTTATTAATAAAACTTCGGAGAACGCTCAGCTCCTATAGGTTCCTTTAATGGGGAATTATTAATGTTGTGGTGCCTCTCCCACAGTCTGTTGCAGCGCAGAATCAAATATTGGGCAGAAAACCGAAGCCGACTGTTCGTGTGCCGACTGCACTGACCCTAAAGAGATCTGTTCCTATATGCACTGCGCACTAGTAGTAGTACGCCCTTTAATCTGTAAGTACTTACTTTAAGTTAGATAGTAAGATTTGCTTTTTAGCACAGGGTATCACAATGTAATGATCACGACAACTTTGAAGCCTCTCTCTGTCTCAAAGTTTTTGGCATATCCGGCATAAAATTGTACAATTTGTTCTCCGCATGCTAATTGATTTGAGCGATTAAGGGGTATATTAACAGTCTCCACTACAGACTTGACTGATAATTGAAAGATAGAGAGAGATGGAGAGGAGAGTCTCAGACGGTTTAGCCTTCAAGGGAGGCAAGCGATCATAATCGGTGCGCTCTCAGCGTTAGTCGGCAGATTTGCTGAGCGGCGATGATTGTCACGTTGCCGATAGCTTTATCGCGCTCTCGGTGCGCCCTGAGGCTTTGGATGATTCAATTGAACACTTACCTATTTGTATCACTGTTTGATGTCGAAGGAAATGCCAGTTAGTCCGGTTGCTACTCGCTTGGGACAGATTTTGGACGAGGTTTCGTGGGGTTCGGCTGTCGTGCCGTTCTGTTCTGTTTTGTTCTGTTCTGAATGTAGGAATTTCAAGATTGATTATATCAGTTGGTGGGTATGTAAATATATTATAACATGCAAACAAGCTCTCCGACACACACAAACACACATGAACACATGCACTCATTCTGGGAGACGGAGACCCACCTGGTTAACAACAATTCAGTCGCTCCACTCACTCTCTCGCGCCACACACAAGCAAACAAACAATGTGTTCTTTCGGGAACTGGCGCGCGACCTTCACAATGCTGCTGCTGACTATGGCTGCTACTCGCGACTGCTGGCAGAGCACATTTGAACTAATAAGTTATAGCTTATAGATAGGGGATAGGGAAAAACGGCGCCTCTTGAGGCCCCAACAATAACTATCGAAATCTGTTTGATTTTTTGTTTTTTTTTTGTTCAAGAACAAAACAGCTGAACGTACGTATAGTGTGACCAGCGGGCGAAGACCGAAAAATACCTCTAAAAAGCTCACTGCGATGGAAGCTTTAAGCGATGCGCTCTTCGATTAACGATAATCAATAATAAGGAATAATTCAAATGAAATAAGAGCTGGGTATGTATTTGAAGTTTATTCTTAAAAATGTAATAGAAATGAACTATTGATGTTATTAAAAAATGGACAAAGAGCAACTAATGATGGTTTTTATGTTGGAGCTTATCCAAAGAAAAGATATTTCTCAGTTTTTATCGTATTGTTCTATATAGATAGGTAGTACTTATTCCCGACAAAGTGAGAGCATAAACATTTTACAAACGACTTTCGTTCGGTTTACGATGCTTGGAGATAGCTGGGCTGCACAATATCAGCCCCATTCGGAGGTATAATCTGTCAAAGACGCAATTGTAGCCATAATTTAAGAGTACAGTGTATAATAATTATCTGTGGAGGCCATTAACTAACTAACTCTAACGTTATCGAGGTTTTTGGCCGGCCGTGCACTTGGCCAAGTAGTCTTCGTGGCCAGCTAAGAAGGCTGTGGCTGGTCAGAAGCATCTTGGCTATTGGCCCAAGATGAAGATGATCATGAAGGTGCGGCATCTGCTGATCCTATTAACGGTTTGTGCGGTAGGCACCTACCAGGTAAGACTTCCTGCTGCTCCGGCTTCCGTTCCCTTTTCAAGCTTTGATTTAAAGGTGTCGCTGCCCGACGATCCCACCTACTACGCGGGCGTGGTGGAGCACAGTGTGGCAGAGGGCACACCCACAGAGCGGACCAGCATTATCTCGAAGGCATTCAGGACGATCATCGAGTCCGCGGATGCCCGGGATCTCGACATCATTGTTTTTCCCGAGCACATACTGAATAACCAGGAGACGGCCACCTTTGTGCCGCATGGATCGCAGAATGTAACGCCCTGCTATGACACGGACTACGAGACCTTTCTGGTGGAACTGTCCTGCGCAGCCCGCTCCCGCGGCATCTACGTGGTGCTCAATGTCGTGGAGAAGGAGCTGTGCGCGAATGGAGCCGGAGCGGCAACGCTGGATCCGTGTCCGGCCACCGGAGTGCGGCACTTCAACACCAATGTGGTGCTGGACAGGAGGGGGCGTGTTGTATCGCGCTACCGCAAGACCCATCTGTGGCGGGGAGAGTACTACAGCACCTCGGTGCTGGTGGAGCCGGATGTGGCCATCTTCGAGACGGATTTTGGGGTGACCTTCGGCCACTTTATCTGCTTCGACATGCTGTTCTACGACCCGGCCATGCGGCTCATCCACGAGCGCAACATCACCGACATCATCTACCCCACGTACTGGTTCTCGGAGCTGCCATTCCTCACCGCCGTCCAGCTGCAGGAGGGCTGGGCCTTTGGCAACGATGTCAACCTGCTGGCCGCCGATGCCAGCCATCCCTCCGGCCGCACCACCGGCTCCGGCATCTATGCGGGTCGCGCCGGACGCCTCACCGCCACCATCAACGAGATGCCCGTGCGTCTGCTCCTCAAGGCTCACGTGCCCAAGCGGCGTCCGGGCCTGCCGCCATACCAGCTGCCCGTCCAGGTGGACCCCATCTTTCAGCCACTGCTGGAGACCCCTCGCTACACCAAGGTGGCCACCTACCGCGACTACAACGTGGACATCTTCACCAGCGTCCTGCTGGAGGCGGACTTCGTGAATGTGTCCCGGCAGCTCTGCCATGGCTCCAGCTTCTGCTGCGACTTCCAGGTGCAGCGGCAGGCCTTTGCGGGCGACACGTCCGCCCTGCAGGCCTACCGCTATCGGCTGGGCGCCTACCTGGGCAACGAGACGACGGTTATTCGAGTGGATCGCAGCGAGCAGGCCATCTGTGCGCTCTTCGCCTGCCTCGACGAGGAGATCCAGAGCTGCGGCTACGTCTTTCCTGAAACCATTCGCGTGGGCAACAAACATCACTTTACCAGCATCCGGATCGGTGGCACCTTCCCTGCTGCACCGCGAGGACGTCGCCTGATTACGCCCAGCACCCTGGATGGCCTCCTCATGCCGGTGGCCGTGGCCCACTACAACTGGACGGAGGCCCCCGCGGCGGCCGCCCACCCTGACCAGGCTGTTCGTGTGGATCTGGAACTGCTGCGGCCCCGGAACGACCTTCTCACGTTTGCGATTTGGTCCAACTACTACACGGAGCTGCCGTCAACCCACAATTTGAATCACCTGCAGCCAAACGGTGTCACCCCGGGCACAGTCACAGTCACAGCACCACCGTCCGTCACCGCTCCAGCTATAGCTCCTGCTGGTGGCTCTGGCATGGCCCTAGCCTCCACTTTGTCCCTGGTGTTGGTTTGTCTCCTGTTGCATCTATGGGTCAAGGTGTCGCCAACATAGGTGTATCGTTGGGATAGCTTTCTCCTCTTCGAACAAAGAAATATACAAATTATATGGGGTCGGAAACGCTGCCCTCTGGATTCTGGAAGTATCTCCATTTAATGAATAAAATATTATAAAATATATTCTTCCGTCTCATAAGCATTCGTG
Source organism: Drosophila helvetica (assembly GCA_963969585.1). Taxonomy (NCBI): domain Eukaryota; kingdom Metazoa; phylum Arthropoda; class Insecta; order Diptera; family Drosophilidae; genus Drosophila; species Drosophila helvetica. The sequence goes on along the minus strand of OZ018401.1, from coordinate 14,081,791 downwards.
CTTCTCTTTAATTAAATTTAGCTTTTCCTTCGCCAGAAAAGTAAAATCCATTTGAATGCGATGGTGACACAGCATAGGGCTCCTTGCCGAAAGAAGAAAACTCTGGGGTCCGGCAGAGCCACGACAAAAAAATAGACCAAAGGTTCATCAGTCTCCTGAGTTCTTATAAAATCACTATAAGTTCCATACTGAGGTGACCGTGAAGGTGGGCAAAGATAGCACAAAGATGAGTTGCTTGCGCCTTAACAACCACACAGCAAATTTTTGTGCAAATTGGTTTTTGTTTTGTATATTCAAAAAAATATTATTTCGGCAAACAAAAGAGCAGTAGAGGAGGTCATTCCTTGACGGGTATCCTGATGGCTGAAGAGGAAAATCACCAATCACCAAAACTCAGTAAATCAGAAACTAAATTACTAAAATTACGCTTCTGCAATTATAATTGGCGGCCGTCTCTAACATCATCTGTTATATTTAAAATTAACATTGCGCCCAGACAGTTGTGCTCTGCTCTTTCAGCGGCCCAACAGGTTAGGCCCAACAGTGCGTTGTTATGTCGCAACCCCTTCTGTTAGCTGTGGAAGTCGCTTTCTGATTTTTCTGTTCGCCTGGTACAAAAATATCGAAAAATATCGCTCCTGCATCGTTTTGCGGCGGTATTTATTTATTCCGATGCCATTTTGATTCTTGATTGCCCACTGTAAAGTGGCCTTTAACGAAAAATATTATTTTCATGTTATTTACAGCTCGAAATTTCCCGCTGGGTACAGACGATCAGAAATGATGTGTGCTGATTCTGGTTCTTTGTGAAACCCACAGAAGCAGGAGAGTATATTAAGTAGTATCTAATGTTTGTCCATGTCTGTTGGTTCATCCGTCCGTCTGTCCGTCTTATGAGCGCCTATATCTCAGAGACTATAAAAGCTAGAGCAACCAAATTTTGTATCCAGACTCCTGTGATATCACACTGTTACAAGTGGACTTCAAAATTTCGCTCCGCCCCCTTCCGACCGCAAAAAGCACGAAAATCTGTGGCATGAACAATTTCTTGGAGAATGACCGTATCTACCAGATTGCCGAATCTAGATCAGGTCGGATCACTATTATAGCATACAACTCAACAGATATTTTGAAAATCTAATTTTCAAGATAATCACACGTTTAGTTTAGGAGAGATGAGCATTCAAAGTTGAAAATTGTTTTAGTGTGCAAAAATGTATTAAATTTCTCTTCACTTACTGCATCTTTTAGGTGGAATAAAAAGCAAACTATGTAACGTAGATTTCTGTTTTTAGTGTATTATTTTTTGTTTATTCATTGTTATCAATGCTCAATAAAAACTTGGTCTGTAGCATAGACAGTCCTAACGAAAAACATATTTTCCAAACCATCTAATTCTTGAGCTGTTATTCAGCTTTGACTTGAATACTCCTTTGCCTCAGTTTGCAGTCCCTATTCTCGGGCTTGAGGCGTTAGGCTTCCAGATCGATTCAAGTGACTCCACCTATCACGAAAAACATGATTTTATATAGGATTTAATACCTGAAACAGCCCTTTTTTGACCGTTTTTCGTGCAAGGTGGCCAAAGGACACCGTTCATAAAAACTGTTAGTAAATATAATCCTTTAGAGTTGGATGTTGTTATGGAAAAGAATTTCTACATTTCAAGTAGGCCGTCAGTAGGTTATGTCAGGTATATCCTAGATTCAAATTCCAGATTCATTCCTAGCCGATAATTCAAGCTAACAACACTGCCAACAATATACGAATTAATAACGAAAATATTTAGGAAATATATTTAGTAAATATATTTAGTAAAAAACAGGGACCGTAAATAAGAGTTATGGGTTCAAAAAAATTGAGGCACAAAAAAGCCTCCCAAAAGGAAGGGGAAAATGGACATATGTTATTTTCGCACGGAAAATTCAAAAACAGGATAAGCTTTTATTTGCCATTTTTTTGTTTAAAATTATTTTTTAATTATTAAAATTAATTTATATAATAAAAATAAAAAATAATTATTATAATTAATTTTAAAAAATAAAAATCAATTCATAACTTTTATTTTCAATTTTTATAATAAAAATTGGAAATAAAAATTATTTTTCAATTTTTATTTTAAAATTGAAAATAAAAATTGAATTGAAATATTTCAGTTGATATATAACATGTATGTACATATGTATGTATAATTCTTATTTTTTAATTTCTTGCATAAAAATTATAATCGTTACGGTCCCTGCTTACTATACTATAGAACTCTCTTCATACTGCTCTGAGCATAGAAACAGGGCCAACTTATCGGACGGGCGACACGCCTCGCTCGACCCAGTCCTGGCTGGCCCGCTTGCCGCTCTCCGGAGTCCAGAGTACGGTGTCCGGACTCCGGAGCATGGACACTCTGGCAAATGAAAATGAGCCTAAAAGTAGACAACGAAAGTATTTATCAGCTTTGAATGACAGAATACAGAACGGAGGACGCAGGACGCAGCACAGCCGCAGCTCAGGTAAGAATGCGAGGCATGCGGTTAATTGGAGAACTTGTTGCTATCGCAATTTCTCTTTCTCAATGGGGGAATTGCCTGGAAGCAGAGCAAGCGCCAAGCACTTAACTGGTCTTCAAAAAAAAATTCCATTATCGCACAAAACTATCGATATTGTGGTTTTTGGGACATCACTGAAATCTGAAATTTTACTGATGTTGGTAGCACGGCGCTTTCGCATTAGGTTGGGCTTTATATGAAAAATATATTATTTTAATTTGATTTTTACCCGACAAGAAAATCGATATTAATGATATTTCTTTCAGCTAGACGAACCTCACTTCACATACCATGGTGGTTGTAAGTTTTCTCAGCCACAAACATGCAAGAAAAAAACGGCCACATGGAAAATGGTCTCACAGATATACCGATATATATTGGCACCGTCCAATATATATTTAACAAACTAAACTAAGCTAAATGGTCTCACAAATTTGTCTGCCGCGAACAATGAAACAACAAGCTAGTGTCAAATTTTTTTCTATATTCAGAAAAGTCCGTTGATATATTTTTGCAAAAAAAATAAAAAAGAAAATATCGCCAACACATATATTACCAAAAAAATATATTCAACATCCCTAAAGTTCGCCGAATCGGAAGTCGGAGTTGTTTGCAAAGAAGTTTGAGGAAAAGAGCCGAAAAACGAATCGAAAAATCGAATAAGGCGGATAGCGAGAATCGCAAATATTAACACATCTGCTTGCCAACAAAAAAAAAGAGACCAAAACCAAGACCAAGACCGCCTTACATCGCATTGCACCGCACTCTACGCTGTCCGCTGTCCGTTCTCCCACCCCCCTGTATTGCCTGTTCTTCGAAAACCGAACCGAGCAACAGAAGCAGCAGCAGGCCCCAAAATCAATAATCTGGTTGTGTGGTTTTCGCGGCTTTTTTTTTGTGTTTTCTTTCAAAAACAATCAATACCCGAAGGTAACGTGTGTAGAATCAAAATCTAACAATTCCATCTCTCAGTGTGCGTTTGCGTTTGCGTTCGTTGACGCTTGACATATTGGTACACATTTTCTTTTATATTTTTACCTTATTTGTCGTTTTTATACCAAAAAAAAACCCCTGCATGCAAACGCCATCCCCCCCATAATCCATTGTACAAGATCAGCATCATTCTCATCCCCATCCATCCCGCTCGGCAACCTACCTTAAGACCAACTTCCTTCCCCCAAAAAAAAAAATCGCACCAAAAAATATGAAATACACATACGCACACACTCGAACACACATACACACAGCCGTGCGTACATCTATCTGCATGAAACTTTAAAATGATTTGCTTTTTCCGTAAACGGAGAGAATTCGCTAAATATATGTATAAAAGAGTGGAAGAGAAGAGAAGAAGAGTGAAGAGAGAAACATGTTAATGCCAAAACAAACACGAAACACGAATCTTGCGTGCAAACGGACCGCTCTGCCGCCGCCGCCGCTTTACCTGAAAAGCACAGCCACAGAGATCTCTTGCGTATGTACATAGTGCTGCGGTACGCAGTGCCGCCGAAACACATGACTATTGTACATAGAAAGGGTGGCGGTGAGGTGTGGAGAGGTGGGGTGGGGTGGGGGCTGTATGTATTCATATGTACATACATACATATGTATATTGTTTCAGGCACTCGAACGCCCTAATTATTCATACACGAATTGTACGAATGTGTATGTACATACATACATATGTGTGTTGGCGGCGGCAGCGGGCTGCCGTGTAAAATAATGCATTTCGGATACGTACGATATGCGAGTGTACGTATGTATTTGTGGGGTTCGGTTCTATTCCGCGATCTAATCACACCAAACATTATTGACTTATAGGGCCCAATTAGTGGTCCCTGGGGGTGACAGCCAGCCAATATTGTTTTCCTTTTTTTTTTTCAAATTTTTTAATCGTTGCCCCACAAATGTACACATGCATGTGTGCGTGTGTGTGTGTGTGTGCATTTGGAACACATACGTGTCCCTTCTGTCAGATGTTTATGCGAGTGTCAGAATTTGCAATAAGTTTTTTCTTGCAGCTCATTGTAGGGGACACGTGTACACCCACACCCACACACCCACAGCCACCCAACCCACCATACACGTACCCTCTGCCCCTACTGCTCCGCTTGGGAGTCATGGGCTGGCTATTCGTTTTATCTAATTAGTTCCAGGGATCTACTATTACCACTGTGACGAATACGGATTGATTGCTTTGGGTGCGGTTCTCTCATCCTTCCTATCCTAATGTTTTTTGTTTTTCGGTGGGTGGGAGGGGGGGTTGCGCGCATGAACTGCGGGGGTAGTGAAGAAGTGCTGTAGTATACTTAGAAGGAGCTTCGGCCTGCCGATTTCCGATTTCTGTTTTCTGATTTGTATGTATGTTTGTTTGTGTGTGTTTTGCTTTTATTTGTAATATATTTGCATATTTCCATCTATATATGGTGTTATTGTTATTGTTGTATGTGTTTTTGACCCGACCTCTGACACACCTTTCGTATATTCACATGATTGATTAAAACCGAATGATAGAATGGGCACAGAAACCAAGAGCAACAGTTACACAGGACAGATTTCAACAAGTGGCGGCAATCCAAAAGTGATGAAAGATTCTCTATCCTTAGTTCGTCAAACGGTCAATCAGCAATCGCAATCGAATCAGAATCAATATCAAAACGATAACGATATCGATAACCATTTGAATTCCAATTCAAATTCGTATTCGAACGCAGCCAAAAACCAGCCAGAGACAAACAACTCGAACTCGGAGAAGAACAGCAGCACGTGCCCGTCATCGACCAAAGAATCAAAGAAGATTATTGTACCCTTCGTACCCATATTCGTTGAGGAGGCCGATGTAATTCAAGGTGCCAAGGAACTATTGAAGGTTATACGACCGAACTGGGATCTCGCCCACGTTGAATTTAAGGTAATGTAAAACCCACCATCCAAAAGAAAAAAAAACAAACACCTTCAAACATCCTACACCCATCCATCCTTGAAAACAAACAAAACCAAACCAACCAACATACATACATACATACATACATGCAATCTATTGCCCATCAACATTCTCTACCTCTACCTTCAGCACCATCTTCTGAGATTATCGTACATATATCTCAAGTGTTGTAGTTCAGTGATCAGTATATGATCGGTTGAATCACCAAAGGACTGACTGTCCCCCACAAAGCGATGCTGTATTTGTACGGTAAAACTTAATCGTATATTTGCTATGGCTATTCCTTAATCTTCTCTACTGTACATATACAATATATCATTTCCAACTAATGTACTGGGAACGACAGACAGACAGATATACAGACAGACACACAGAGGGAGTAGAGTGGTGGAGCGTGCAGCTGGTTGCACAACCTTCCAATAGTAATTATAATGATACATATATATATATATATAGATATATACTGCGCTACTCCGCTACCTTGAATTATTGTAAATAGAGTTTGTTATTTTCATTTATTTATTGTGAGCCATATTTGAAATTAACATTTATTTTTCCGCGCTGGTGTTGGTTTTCTATTGGGGTGTTTGGTAAAGACAATCCGAGACGTAGTAGAAACCAGTTTCATTTTTTCTTACAATTGTTCTAATCTCACGCCACGAGGGAGAAGCGTACGCTCCGTCGCTAAGACATAGGCCTGCGTGTCGCCAGCATATAGCCTCTAGATTCTAATCTCAAGTCCTTCTCTAACAGGTGCATTGACTCGAGTGGCCCAGCACCAGGGCCCAGTCATATATTACGGATGAAACAGATACTATACTATATGCGGTGTGTGCTGTGCTGTGCTGTGCTGATAATGATGTTCCACTGATACGTTGATAAGAACCGAAGAATGTGTGCCCACCAGATACACTGAGAGGAAAAAAAGCAAGCAACTCATAGAAACGTTTCCATAATAATCATCTGGTTCAGTCCTGTTCATACTGGATTGTACATATTCCGAATTTCAAGAGTGTTGTGTTGTTTATTTTTTGCTCAGTGTAGCCATAAAATGCTGCTTAAGCCATAATTCTTTTTCAAAATGGGCCGCTCCACTCGGTCTTATCGGTACGCTTATGCCTTGACCCCCTCCTACTTATGTACGAGTAGTACGTCTATACATATATATACAGAATGTGCAGTATATATGTTTGAAATGATCAAAGTCTAATGAGTATTATAATATGTATACTGTTAGCACTACGCACGCAATCGAATTATCTATAAAAAACTACGTCTCAGCACAATAGTCAGCAACTTTGTACAGGCGAATCGCAGCGATTCAGCGGATTGATCATTCGATAACTCCGACATTCATTCATTTATTTATTGTAATCTACAAGTTTATAAAATGTATTATGTATTTTTAAATCATGTCAAAGGGCGAACATTCGCCTGGCCATGTACTTGATATTGCCGAATCATATCACACACACCCGGTATGTGTGAGGGGGTTATCAATGAAATGAGGAGTGGAGTAGAGTGGAGTGGGGGGGGGGGGGGGATTAATTCGACGGCAAGGAAGGGGGCTGGCTAATGTCGAAAAGTTTATCACTAGCAATTATACACGTACCCCTGAATACACATACGCGCACAAAATGATATATACTATATAAAATATGTGTATGCGTAGCATGTGCCAGAGATAAGGAAAAGCCCCCCCTTTTTTTATTTTTTTTTTTGTTTTAATTGTAGAATGGTTCCGGCTTTAATGAACTTCATTTTTTTATTTTTTGTTCGAAATCTTTCCATTGAAAAATTCCAAACTAAAACCTTAATATTCCTACGGTTTTGGTTAGAGGGTTATGCAATAACTATACTATATATATATATATATATATATATATATATTCTAGAATCTAGATACTAGAAGCAACAACCTCGAACTAACTCCCACCCCCAGCCCCAGCCCCTTAACCCCATAACGTTGTTGATTATGTATGTAACTGGGCCAAAGGCAACGGGTTATTAATAATTGAACATTTTTCGTTTGCTGATTTATTGATTTCAGAGTTTTACCGATGGCATCACAAACAAACTGGTTGGATGTTTCCACAAACCAACAATCAAACTGAAGAAAACCGATGAGAACGATGATAACGACGACAATGACAAGCAACAAGAACCATATGTACCACCAATCAAAGTTGAGGATCCAGCAGTGCAGGAGAACGAGAACGAGAAGGACGAGGATGAGGACGAGGAGGAGTTTACGGCGAATGGGGAAACAGAAGGCCTACCTCTACAGTACTCCGATAACGTAGTCCTGGTCAGGGTTTATGGAAACAAAACAGACCTACTGATCGATCGGAAAGCTGAAACGCAAAATTTTCTACTATTGCATACATATGGACTAGCGCCATCGCTATATGCAACATTCAAGAATGGCCTCGTCTACGAATACGTACCTGGTACCACCTTAAATACTGAAAGTGTTCTATGTCCAGAGATTTGGCCTTTGGTTGCTCGTCGCATGGCTGAAATGCATCGTAAGGTTAGGAAGAATGTAGGAGATATTATCGGAGGTGGTGCTACTGGGGATACTACGAGTGCGGATGCGGATGGGGACGCAGCTAAGCCATTGCCAATGATATGGACGAAAACGCAAAGCTTTCTTGATTTAGTACCTGAACGTTTTAGTGATGCTGAGAAACACAAAAGGTACGATAGATACGAACTAGCAAGCATTTGGGAAATCGACTACAACTTTTCTTTTGCAGAGTGAAAGGAACATTTTTACCTATTTGTCGACTGCGTGAGGAATTCAACAGCTTGTACAAATATCTGGTGGCACTAGACAGTCCGATTGTTTTCTCACACAACGACCTACTGCTGGGCAATGTCGTCTACACGAAAAGCATGAAGACGGTTAACTTTATCGACTACGAGTATGCCGATTATAATTTCCAGGCATTCGACATTGGCAATCATTTCGCGGAAATGTGCGGTGTCGATGAGGTGGACTATACGCGCTATCCGAAGCGTGAGTTCCAATTGCAATGGCTGCGCGTCTACCTCGAGGAATATCTGCAGCGTACGAATATACAGAGCGCCGAGGTTGACTTACTCTACGTCCAGGTGAATCAGTTTGCTTTAGCATCGCATATCTTCTGGACAGTGTGGTCCCTATTGCAAGCCGAGCATTCCACTATCGATTTCGATTATGTAGGGTAAGTGCAAATGAGTCTGGAAGATATAGACTAGATATATTGATGTGAATTGTTCGATTTTCATCCTAGCTATGCGTTTCTTCGTTACAATGAATACTTGGCCAGGAAGGAGGAGTTTTTATCATTGACTGCTGCACCACAGAAGAACAATAAATGAGTTGTCTCTCTCCCTCTCTCTCTCTCTCTCGCTATTCGGAGAAACTATATATATGTATATATATATATATATATATGTATATACTATGTGCCCCAGTGATATATGTGTAAACTAAGGCTGGAACGGATCTCAATGTTATACATATGTATATATACTATAACGTGTGTGCGTGTGTGTGTGTTCACAAAACAACAGAAACAAATTCTTAACTTAGTGTCGCATTCGTGTCAGCCTTAGTATATGTGTATGTATATATATACATGTATATATATATATATATATATATATGTATATATATGAAGAATTTGTATATGTTCTTTAATTTGTAAATTGATATTTTATAGTCATAAATAAAACGAAACCCGAAGTAATGTACTTTAAAACATAAACATTCTACTGCAAATGGTGCATTCTGAATGTTTTAAGCAATTATTCTACTATATGCACTACTATTGTACTCGTGTATAAGCCAGCCAAGGGATCATACTAATATATAGTACTAGATATGTACAAGGATACAACCCCACGCCCGCCCCCCACCCCCGAACATGGAACAATAAGAGAGGCAACGTTTGTCCTATGATTTGCCCCCAAAAGACATTTGGCCTTAAGTTTTCTTCGCAATTTCTTTCTGAACAACGTAGTGGATTTATTTGAGACTAATCATTCCCCTTTTTTTTTGTTTCTGGTGATATCAAATATCTCCCTTTTCAGTTTCGGCTTTTAAAGACACTATTGTGATTATTAACAGTTGTAATCTACATGTAGTATATTGTTTATGAAGGCGGATTTGTACATGAAGCTTATTAGATTTTACAAGAATTTCGATACAATTTATTTAGTTTATACAAAAAGAGTTTTCGTATATTTTGTAATGGGTGTGTACGTTCAACAGACCATTTTTTATTATACTGTTGTCCGGTTTCCATCACCGCCAAGTTTTTGAACAATCTATAAAGATATACAAGCAAAGATAAATAAATAAATCGTCAATTATCAAAATTGGTTACAAAATTACATATATTTGTTGTGTATTGGGATATGTAATACACCTACATATCTACCAAAAATGGCTTCTATAGCTCTGATATCTTGGTAAAATACATTTTTTTTAAATACACTGCGTGACCTATCGATTTGAATTCATGCGACTCAATTAAAGCACCCCTGGTAGGGCTGCTTGAAATTCTCATATCGCAGGTGGCTGCTATCGATAAGTCATTTCGAGGGAACTCTCACCACCAGCTGTAGCCAGCTGTCATACCTACAAAAAAAATACGAGCCAGGCGAGCGAGTTTCTAGAACTATTTTCAATTTCCGTAAATAATGGCGAGCTACATTGCTAGAAAAGGTCCATCGGTTTTCTGTAAGTATTCTTTTGGATGGCCGCCACACCGATGCTCACGAATGTGCAGCCGCTTTTGTGGCCTGAATGTTAGAATGATTACGTAAATTTGTAACTCGAATTTTTTTCGCAATTGCAGCTAACCTGGGCAGATGGGCCTACAACATGTCTGGATTCAATCAGTATGGTAAGTTTAGCACTAATGGCATGGAAAATTGTAACGAACTTATATCTAACTATGGATTTGCATTGAATGTAGGTCTGCACCGTGACGATTGTCTCTACGAGAACGAGGATGTGAAGGAAGCAGTCCGCCGTCTGCCCCGCAAGATTTACGACGAGCGCAACTATCGTATTATGCGTGCACTGCATTTGTCCATGACCAAAACAATTTTGCCAAAAGAGCAGTGGACTAAGTATGAGGAGGATGTCAAATACTTGGAGCCCTATTTGAACGAGGTGGTTAAGGAGCGCGAGGAGCGTGAGGACTGGAACAAGAACCACTAAAAACTTGGCGCCCCCTTCCCCTAACCACTCGATTTGTAAATGTTGAAATACAAAGCTTAGATTAAAACTAAATAAGCTATGAAATTAGCCTGTTTTGCATAGTCAACTAAAGGGGAGATGACATTTTAATTTATTAGTGGGTTAAATGCTCGTGTGGATCAATCTGGAGCGTGGAGTTGTCTCTCCATTTGTGATGTGTGTGTGAGTGAGTTTGTGGAATGATTTTGTGAGCTTAAGCATTACGATATGCACCATTCGGCCTTACCTTTTGCATAAAGGGTAAATTGAATAGCGATCCCAAGACGGGCACACGTCCAAGGAAATTGATGGCCACGGGGAAGAAGCCGCTGCAAAGATACAAAGAAAAACCCATGGATATAGCAATGGAATAGCCTAGATTGGAAAAGATTGCATTGCTTTTTGACAATTGTGAAATGGAAGATATTGCCGTTTCCTCGCATTCATTTAAACAATTTCGAATGCACGCACGCACGTACATAGAAAGCGTGGACGGACGGACGCACACATGGTTAGGTGGCTGACAGACCAGACAGAATTACAATCACAAAATTATATGTTAATTTAAACTCTGCTTTTGAGTCTGTAGGCTTGGAAAAGACCTGCCAACATTTGTGGTTTATCAATTTATGATGCAAACATCTTTCCCACCACGTAATTTTCAACAACAGCAAGATATAGAGGCAAATATCGAACCTGAATAGCGCAAAGAATCCATAGGATTCAACAATCATTCCAATGATGGGGAAACCCAGCAGAACGATGAAGATTCCGCCAAAGAAAGCGGTTGTGCCTTTTACTTTATGCCTTTGAAAGAAAAAGCGCAAAGTTCGTTCCACGCCGATCACACATCCCAGTCCCGAAATAAACAGAATCTGCGGGCGAGGAGAGGAAAGGAGAACATTTTGTTAATTCTGGGTCGTACATTGGGTGGTGCGTCAGCTCTTGCACATACATTTCCAATTGCGAGTAAACCTTTGTCGAACAGAAGCAGCATGCCAAGAAACAAAAACGATATGCCGAAGCCAGCCAAGCCGATGCCAATTTCTATGAAAAGGATTTCAAATAAGCTCACAGAAGTATTACAATAGTTGTATGAACAATGGACGTACTTTGCAGATCTGTTACTTCAATCATTGTGTCCGTTTGTTTTTATTTAGGTGAGAGTTTTCGGACCTGATCGGAAATTCCACGTAAACACGTAAATTATTTAAAAATTGGAACAGCTGATTTCTACAATCTAAAAATGTATCGTATTAACGAATATAAACAATCATTCGCAGGGCTGCTGCGGCATGAGTGTTGCAAAACGAACTTGGGGTTAAATAAAATCACGACTTTTTGGGCAAATCTTGTACATTCAAATCTGGAGTTACATATTAACGCTTACAATTATATAGTAGTAAGTAAAATTATATATTCTAGTCCATGACATTCATTTAAACAAACACACAATTGTCACGATATTTGTATTAAAATAACCTAGACTTCCACATCTGCACTGAACAGAAACGGTGCGATTATTTTGTTTCCATTCAAAGAATAATATTAATTTTTTTAATTGTCAAAAATATGGAACAATCAAATGAATAAACGTAAGATATTTATATTGGCTATAATATAGTTATTTTCAAAATAAAACAGCGATAAGTTCCGCTTATCGCACAAAAATACCGAGTAGAATCAAAAGTCGTTATTTCTAATTCAACGACGTGAAAAAACAGAAAAGTAGTGTTGGTTCGCCCCGAATTAAGCAAATATATATTAGTTTTGTTGATGAGATATCCAACAAAAATATCCTTACTAAATATATTCGACAGTCCAAGCAATATCACCCCTGCAAAATATCGATATACTGATATACATCATATATTTAACATCCCTATTCTCCGCCATTTTGACAAAAGAATTTGTTCTGCACATAGCGTCCGAATCAATATCCGTGTTGGGAGTAATATACTCCTTAAATTGTGTTGTTGAAAAGATTATTTGCACACGTTATTTGTGATGGATCGTAAGTACACCATGAGATATATATTTAAGGAAAAAAACAGTGAAACTTGTGTACTTTAGGTGGAGGTTATGGCGGCGGTGGCCAGGGCTTTAATAATTTTAATGTCCCTCCACCAAATATGCAGTCTAGCTACAATCAACCACCTCCAACCCAACGCGGCGGCGGAGGTAAGCAACTATTTTGCATGCCAACCTTTGTTAAACAAAAACTGATAAACGTCTTAAATATCTTCTTTCTAGATTACGATTCCGGTATTCGTGGTTCTGGCAGCGATGGCGGCGGCCCCGGCTCATGGTCCGACAAACGAGGCGGCAGCTCATATGGGTATGTTATTAAAATACATTCATTATGTTTAAATCGTGACCGGGGGTACAGTTTTTCCACTGAGGTTGCCATGTTTAGTAATTTTTTTTTTTGTTATAAAAATGTGTACAACAAATTCATAAACCAATTCCATCGGCAAAAAACGGGCCTGCAAAAACATAAAATCCAAAAAAAAAAAAAAAAAAATGTAAGACGCGTGAAAAAGCAATCGATATGTGTGTATGTATGTGTGCATGAGAGCATACATGTGTATTGAAAATGATTTTTTTGAGGAAACGAGAAGGCACAGAACGCGAAAAAAACAGCAAAGCAAAAAATATTAAGCAACCGGCTAGAAGTAAAAATACATTTTCAAGGAGAAAGCAACACTAGATTACGATTTGTTGCTTCGCCTTTTGGTGGAAATCTATAAAAACAAAACAACACACGCACACTCAAAAAAAAAGTATGCATTTTGGTATTTGCAAAAATAGATAGATATTGCAGATAAAACCTCGTTGCATCTGTGAAATTCCATTCTTATCAATTCGTAAATTAATATGTCTGGCACGACGAGAACGGATGCCTGAGGGGTATGATAAAAAAATAAGAAAAAAAATGTATAATCGATGCATTCTCCACACCCAAAAGCTGTTCAAAATTTGCATCTTTTGAAGAAAAAAAAAACAAAAAACTAGAGTTAAATGTACAACGAAATCTGTTTGGGTAAAGATAAATGAAATGTGGTACAAATAAGGGTCGAAAGATAGATGCAAATATCTATTGTATGTGATATAGTCTTGTTTTTACACACGCACACGCACACACACTGCATTAACATTAACATAAATATTAAACGTATTAAAACCGGCATCGATTGAAAGGGGTGGAACAAAAAGGCTTCGCAAAATCTCATAATACTTCTAAGAAAAACACAAGCCCAGCCACAACCGAGAGTTGAGTAATGCATAGCATCAAGATATGTTTAGGCTATGAAAACAAACACTCGACCCATACGCGCGCACAATCTGTAATTTGAATTTTGATCCACAGGCTACAGGCGCCGCAAAATAAAACCAAGACAAAAACAGAGTATAAACATTAATCGAAAAGAAACGGATACGAAAAGAGTCTCAAATGATAATGTTCTTTGGCAACAGAACATTTCTGCGACTAACCTTAGAATTTAAGTTACGAAAGGTAGAACTCTGGAATATGCAAAATTTTAGAGACATGCTTGGGACGGGGCAGTAGCCCCTTCCGATTTATGAGTTTTGCAGAACAATGGGCATCCCATCAGATGGCAAGGCTCTGCTATCGATGGTGGAAAATGGTTTCCCATGAAGCAAATTTGGTATTGCAAAATCGTATTTAAATATGGGTAAATGTAACATTAAAGCATGGGGGGAATCCCAAGACTTAAGTTCTGTATCTTTAAGCTGATATGAAATGATATCCAATATCCAATAATATATCATAGAATAAGCACTTGTACTGTGATGTCTTTTGTCTAGATTACAATTTATTATCGATATATAAGTCTTATGATTATTAAGTATCTATATAGTGAAAAAAAAAAACAAAACATAAAAATACCAATAGGTTGCGGTGTCCACCAGAGCATTTGTGATCAGCGATTCGATTCTTCGGTTCGTTTCGGTTCAGTTCGGTTCGAAATTGAATCGATCTGTGGATTCGGTGTGATCTATGCCGGTGGATATCTACCAAAATTTTTGGCACAGTATATTTGAAACCAGCCGCAAATCAAAAAAAAAAAAAAACCATAAACAAATATGTATTTGATGCCTTAAAAAACCCCCAAAACAAATCGAAATTCAAACATTAAATAAGTTCATTCAATATCCTTTTTTAGAAATGGAGGCGCCAACAAGGACAGCTACAGCAAAGGTAAAAATAATGCAAATAGACTGCAATCCTATCGAGTAATGTATACCAATATTTTTCTACATATTGAACTTAAAAAAAAAAAAAAGAAAGGATCCTAAATTCCAAATCGAAAGGAAAGGAAAGCAAAGCGAAAGAAAAGAAGAGAAGAGAAAATCGAAGCAAAGGCGGCATTCTTTGGTCGCGTTCTATTAGGTTATTTAGGATAGAGTGTATTGAGTGTATATCTGAAGAATTTCATGGTGGTTATTTATATATGGTTAAGGACGGACTTAATAAGTGCTGTTGTTGTTGTTGTTGTTATCAAATACCTCGTGTACTCTAGGGGTTTCTAGGAGGTGTCCAGAAGAGTCCTGCAGAAATCTAGCTATACTTTTTATCACATAACATTGTGTTGTATCTGTCGTGTGTGTACTATAAATTGTTGTGGTCTAATATAAAGCTAAAGCACTATCTATCTGAATATATATATACGAATGTGCGAGGTTGTTTGTTGGTTGACTGAAGATGAAGTGCTTGGTGGTTCGGTTCGGTTCGGCGGTGCTGACTAAAGGCACTGCGCCATGTGGTGGGTGGGTGGGTGTTGTTTTTGACTATTGCCAATTGCAGTGCCATTTGTGGGCCCATCTACGATAATTAAATACTTTTGATTGTGAATACGAGTCCATGCAGAGATGGTACGGTACATACAGAGTCGCTTTCTTGTTTGCAAAATATTTATAGCATTCCAGACCGCACAAGTGCGTCTCCACAGGACACCACTCACTGCTGCTTTCTTGTTTAGCCAGTGCTTAATCACCTCTCCTCTCTCTCTTTGGCTCTCTCTCTGGCTCCTGGCTCACCCTCGCTCTCTCTCCCTCTCTCTCTCTCTCTCTACTGTGGGTGTGTTTGTTGTCGTTTGGTGGGGTGGGGGAGCCAGAGAGAGAAATAAGGCTAAGATAAAACTCTTTCCCGCCCTCCGTCTGTCTCGCTCTCTCTCTTTTGCTCGTCTCTTCCCCTCTCACGCCCTGTCAAAAGGTTCTTTGGAAACAAACAAACAAACAAAAAGAAAGGTTCGGTTCTCTGTGAAATTGTTTTGGTGTCCCACAAATACCGCTGCAAATCCTGGTCTTTATATTGCTAAGCAAGTCGTTTTAGTCGGCGCCTCGGCATGGGCGAGGATGATATGTGGTGTTTACCCGATCCATTGATCGGCAGAGTCCGGTGTTGTAATGCTCCGCCTTTATGTATGATATGCCAAACACATATACTATTTGTACATTAAGAGTGCACCCTCTTTTGGGAGAGGAGGGGCCAAGTAAGAGTTGTAAAAGGAAAGGAAACCAATCCGCAAAATCCAATAATGATTTTAGTTTCTATAAGCTGTTTATTGCCCTCTGTGCAGCGCATTCTAACACTTTCTTTGGCCATTTTTGTAGGACCCATGGGCGGCGGTGGTAGCGGCGGCGGCGGTGGAGGCGGTAGTGGCGATATGATAACCCAGGACGATACCATATTTGTCTCTGGCATGGACACAAATACCACAGAGCAAGACATTGAGACGCATTTCGGTGCCATTGGCATCATCAAGGCAAGTATATATCAAACTGAAACAGTATGTCCCCCCGTCCCTTTCGTGGCTCCATTCCACATCGTCACAAAACTCTGCTCTAATATCGAATGTCACTTTCGAATTGCAGAAGGATAAGCGTACAATGAAGCCAAAGATTTGGCTCTACAAGAACAAGGACACCGGTCTGTCGAAGGGTGAAGCCACTGTCACATACGATGACACCAATGCTGCCCAGTCCGCCATCGAATGGTTTGACGGACGTGTCTTCAAGGGAGCCAATATTAAAGTGTCGCTCGCCCAGCGCCAGAGCACCTGGAACAAGGGCGGCGGTGGGCGCGGCGGATTCGGCGGTCGTCCACGCGGTGGTGGTGGCGGCGGAGGCGGTGGACGCTTCGATCGCGGCGGTGGTGGTGGAGGCGGCGGCGGAGGAGGAGGCGGAGGACGCTTCGATCGCGGCGGCGGTGGTGGAGGCGGCGGCGGCGGTGCCGGTGGCAATGTTCAACCCCGTGATGGCGATTGGAAGTGCAACAATTGTAACAACACCAACTTCGCCTGGCGCAACGAATGCAACCGGTGAGTGCGCGTGCATCCTTTACCTT